>JARQOD010000003.1:508128200-508211516 GCA_033576555.1 Oophaga sylvatica | reverse complement strand
TGGGGATTATTCAAAATTGAAGCGGTGAGCGGTCCAGCTCACCCCAAACCATCTCGATTGGGTACAGGTCTGGTGACTGTGGAGGCCAGGTCATCTGGCGTAGCACCCCATCACTCTCCTTCTTGGTCAAATAGCCCTTACACAGCCTGAAGGTGTGTTTGGGGTCATTGCCCTGTTGAAAAATAAATGATGGTCCAACTAAAAGCAAACCGGATGGAATAGCATGCTGCAAAAGATGCTGTGGTAGCCATGCTGGTTCAGTATGCCTTCAATTTTGAATAAATCCCCAACAGTGTCACCAGCAAAGCACCCCCACACCATCACACCACCTCCTCCATGCTTCACGGTGGGAACCAGGCATGTAGAGTCCATCCCTTCACCTTTTCTGCGTGCAAAGCAGTAATCAAAGCAAAAGGTGGCTACTTTGAAGAACCTAGAATATAAGACATATTTTCAGTTGTTTCACACTATTTTGTAGAGTGTAATGCATAATTCCACATGTGTTAATTCATAGTTTTGATGCCTTCAGTGTGATTCTACAATTTTCATAGTCATGAAAATACGGAAAAATTGTTGAATGAGGTGTGTCCAAACTTTTGGTCTGTACTGTACCTGTGGCTTCCTTTTCTGCACCGTCAGTGTCCTCTCTGCACTGCTAAGGCTCCCTATAGACGGTTCCACATGAATACAGACACAGTCCATTTCAACTTTCAAAAGAATAACTTTACTGGTGTCTTTACGCAGCACATCCATAATCTTCACAGCATTAACCACGTGTTTAACGTTGCATATCTCTTTCTCTTTCCCTGTACTTCTCTCACTGTCACACAGCACATACCCAGGTCGGACTATCTCATACAGTTCTTCAGCATCCTCCCTGTTCAGCTCTGCTATGGTTAGACATTTCCTAGTCTTTTTCACCCCAGAGATGAGATTATCAGCCTCCGAAGTCAGTTGCCACATGGCGAGCGACCTGCCCTTCTGTACTGGCTCCTGCGATGACACAGCATTCTCCCAGTCCAAACTCACTGTATCTGGGAGTTCCCTCAGCCGTTTCACCCCAGATTGGAGGGCATCAGCCCATGCGAAAAGTTGCCACATTATGGAGCCACCTGCATCCCCACGCTGCCACTGTTTCTGCCTTAAGCTTCTGTTCCAAGTCTGCTGTGGTCCCCTGATGTACTGGCCCACTGCTGTTCTGACCTGGTGCTGTGGATGGCTTGGCTTCTCCCTTAAATGTTGCATGGTCATTGCTATCATTCCGGGCAATTAAGCCTGTGCAGGCAGTTTGGGTGCCGTGGCCCGTCTGAAGACTATGAGGAAGTCCTTCCTCTCTTAACTGCAACTGACCCCTCCTAATTTAACTATGTATAGTGTGGAACGCTTATCCTACTGAGTACACTAGAATGCCCCCATCTAGTGGCCAAACAGGGGTACTACACTTTCCCATTATTCACAGACATACACATTAGCCAATATATACATTACATAATACACATAGCAGCATTAACAAATATCCACAGTATGGGAACCGTATAAACACATGGGAAGGAGTGGAGTATCACATGGTCCCGGAAACCTCCTTACACTATCACAGCAATATATACTAAAAATCCACAAGCTCCTGAGCGGGACAACAGCTTAATGTAATTTAAGCAAACATTCTTTTTGGCTCTCAGAGGTCACATGTAAATCGTAAATAAGGGAGCTGTTATAAATTGTGTACAATACTCCTGTAAATGCCTCGGGTTTACAATGAAGGGTCAGTTATCCCAATAGTACCTCACTGTAAGATCTGTGAGTCTGCCCAGGCCACAAGGAACCATCATAGCAAAGAAGAAAAAGACAAACTGGATCCTCTATACTTGATGCTTACATGAGAGGAACATAAGTGCTTACAGGAGTGAACTTCTGGGAAATCAGCTCAGGAAGGGTCTTCTTTTCAGTTTTATGCTTGAGTCTTGTCTTCTCCTATGCCAAATATGATGGTGATTGCAACAGACAGTATTTTTCTTTTGTTTTAAATCCAAACATCCTAAACTGCAAAAGAGTAACTGACTCTAACAAGAGGAAAGATTCACCTGAAACCTAGTTATAGTGTACAAAAAACAAAACTACAAAAAAAAGAAATCATTCGGTAAATGTTGTAAAGGTGGAAAAAAGGACAATGCCCAAAATGCCAGTGAGATGTATTTGTCAATGTCTGGCATCTCCTAGCACCTAGTCTTTTCTGGACCCAACCTCCATTCCCAAGATAAATAAGGCTGTCACATTTCACCTTCAATCCCTGGGCACAAATTTAAGATGTCATCCATCATTCATGCCTGAGTAAATATCAGCCACCCCTTTCTGTCTACTCCCTTGCAACATCAATAAATAGAGCATAGGATTGGAGGGTATAATTTTGAGCTTAACTTATTCATATTTGAGCAGAACTTACTGGCTCCAAATGTTTTCTCTTCCATCTCTGTCTATCCTGTTGCTCTCTTCTTGGCTGAAACAAGGTCCTCTGGGGCAAGTAGTGCATCATGTCCAGTCAATAGCACATATTTGTGCACTGCAAGGACATAGCATAAATCAACAGTGACAGCAGGAATGCTCAGAAGGAGCCTGACACACAGTTAAGCATTTATAGTAAATAATTCCGAGCAGGCTTGCTGCATTAACCAACTGGCAGCCAGGAAATTTGGCAAAGTAGATGGTTAATGTTAACCAGTTGGAAGACATTTTTAAATATTTCAAGGGAAATAACGAATGCTATTACATCAAATAAAAAGCCAAACACCAGACATCCTGTGAGACAGGTACCAAGGTCAGGAGTAATTCAAATATATTTTAATAGTTAAAACACACAGTAGAATTAAAGGGGTATCTCCAGCTTTAAGATCCTAAATATGGTAATAATACTAGATACCATGGATATCTAAGGTCTTGCAATGCCTGCACATGAGGAAAGAGACATAGAAAATCAGAAAGACTACACTACATTTCTAATTGGAGGTATTTGCTAATATTATTATTACACCTATTATGTAATAGGATAGGATCTTGAAGATGTGAATACTCCTTTAAGGAAAAAATGCGTTTTTCTAGAGATGAGCAGAACGATCCACTACAAATCAACTTCAAGTTGAATTCCATGAAAATCACAGGCTCCACAAATTTGAACAATTTGCTATACTATTCCCACAGAAAAAATGCCATCACCATTTCACATGCACTTAGGCGCGGCCTCATGAACTTTCCCATAATGCACACCAGCAATCACATGGTCTGGTGCAACCAATCAGGGGTGACTATCACAAAGACTGTCAAAGGAAATTTAAAATCCATAAGACATCTCCAGGGAAAGTGCATTCACCCTCCCTTTCACACAATCTCCAGAAGGACAAGAGTTTCCCTTTAATTGAAGTAGAACCACACTGAACATATGATGTAGTAAGCAAAACTCATTAAAAAGCAGTAGCTCCAGCTTCAAACTTCTTTTCAAGTCAGAGACTCCATGCAGTAGACAGGTGATTAAAACATTTTCTATTATGGTCTCCAGGAGGAGCTTCCCTTCATCAAAGCATCTTTGGTAGCCAGTCCGGCTCCAGGTCCACATATGAAAATTGGGGTTTTTGTGCTGAGTTTTGAGGTTCAAACTCAATGTTTTTGTTTTTTTTTCACCTTGGATATTACTGTATGTGTAGCAGATACACCCCTCCCCCATGTTTTGTTTTTCTGTCCTATCTTTTGTTTGGCAATTAGAACTGCAGTTGAGGAGGCCTGGTATAACCAGCAGACCAAGGAGATCCTTGTTGCCATCTGTAGTATAAAACAGATAGACTTCACTGGCAAAACCAGGCAACAAATAGTTGACAAAGAGCAAGCTTGTCACCTGAGCCCTGATGAAGGGGAGGCCATCCAAGGCATAAATGGCACTGATGCAGAGGTCGAACCTATGGATGCAAGCAACAGCAGTATCCAGGGTAGCATGGACACCTCCTGCAGATGGCCTTACAGCAACTCGGGCAAGACGATCGTGAGGGATAGCTGAAGCTGATTCTGCAATTCCAAAAGAGAGTGCTGAAAGACCTGTTGGAGAAGGACCAATTTCTTCATCTTTGCCTAATGGAGATACGACAGCTTGTGCTGGAGCGGGAGCCAAAGGAGGCCGCACAGATTGCTAACACCTATGAGGCCAATCATACACAGGAGGTGGCAACAAACCCAGCTGCATTATCAATGCTAGAGAAAAAGACACCAATGGTGACCACCCTATATAAACCAACACCGACTCCAGACAACATAAGGAATCAGGAGAAGAAAAGAGTACCGGTGATAAAAAACCAATGTAAATTTTATTAAATAGCAATCAGTAATAAAAGGTACATAACAAAAAAGTTTGGCTCTTCATGGGGCTTTGCTAATATTACGGTTATATACACATGTCTTAACCTTTTGCACCTTTATGGGGGTACCCCAGCCTGTCTATTCGTCTCTGGAACGTATGTTACTTTTCTTATGCACCTTTTATTACAGATTGCTATTTAATAAAATTTACATTGGTTTTTTATCACCGGGTACTCTTTTTTTTTCTCCTGATTCCATAAACAGGAGGAGTAGAAGTCAGCTGCCACCAGCAGATAGTCAGGAAGTGGTATAGGCCATTTCATACCCACCTTGATGTCAGCAGCTTTGAGTGATATAGACAAGAATTGCTTAATTTTTCAATATCTTTTTAGGGGTTCAGATTTGTCAGGTAAGTTATGTGAGAAGACAACTGACTTAAATCATAAAGTTGTAAACACATAGACTTTTATTACTTGAACCAGGAAAACTTCAATCAGTAAAAATATTAGACTTCTACAAAGATATACTGAGGTAAAGAATCCCACTGCACTTCTCAGTAGTTACACATGAAAAGCAGCTGTGTGTCTGAATATGATAGCCAGAAATCTGTACAAGAGATGAGGAAACCTTTACATTTTTGGTTCTTTTCGGTGAAAATCCTGATGTTCGCCGAACATATCCAAACCCAATTAAATTCAATGGGTGGCAAAACCAAATGCTTAAACAACACCGTCTGTATCCACCAGGCGGAAAGATAGCATTTCTGTAGCCAACAGATTGGAGATAGTGGAGTTCAAGTTCTTAGCTTTCGCATGTGTAGGAGGAAACATTCTTTTACATGACCACAACTGCGAGACCGAGAGCTGGATGCAGTGCTGAGAGGAGGTGGACTGTGAGTGAGGTGCAGGCAGAGATGTTATGGTGGATTGAGAAAGTTGTGGAGTGCTTGGTGAAACAAAAACAGCAAGCATCTCCACTTCTGTAACAGCTGACAGGCTCTCACTCACCCCAACTGTAGGGGGTAAATAAGTGGAGGTTCTGCGGCCAGAGACCTGTGTGAGAACACTTGCCTTGGTGATGGATGAGGAAGAACAGCAGATGCGGTTGATGGGATGGCCGATGGTTGGAGAGGCCCACTTGTCCGCATTTTAGCCCAGGGAGATTCCCAAACTAATGCATGTTGATCGCGCATGTGCCGGTTCATGCAAATAATAGTCAAATTATTGCAATTTTTGCCTCTACCAGAATCCCTTTTTGCAAAGTTGACAGATAACGTGAGTTGGGTCATCCTTTGCGGTCTCAAAAGAGGCACAGGCTAGGCAAGTCTTTCTGCCCCTTCAAGCTGCAGACCTGTGACTGCTGCTGGCCACAACCAGAGTTGTGGCTGAGGATACAGTGTTTGTTGTTGTTGCATCACTCCATGTCTGTGCGGCAAGCCTCTTTCTGGCCTTCATCTACAAGTCATACCGCTGAGCAGCTGCCAAAAAAGGGAGTCGAGTAGCCTGTCCAGCAACAGATGTTGTCAGTTGTCTTTGAATAGGACGAGACAGTGTTTGTTCAGTAGAGCTTTCAGTAACATTAAGACCTAACCCACGAACACCTTGAACACCAAGCCTATTCCCCCTTTCACCATGACATCGCTTTTTACCACTCATGTTGGATATACCCTTCCACCCTTTTTACAAGCTGTTTCATAACCCTAGGTCCAGACATGTCAGTCACCTGTCAATAAATTGACAATCAGCATTTATTTTATGAGATAGTGTGTCTAGACCAGGGGTCTCAAACTGCATTCCTCGAGGGCCGCAAACAGTACGTGTTTTCAAGATTTCCTTAGCATTGCACTAGGTGCTGGAATCATTGTCTGTGCAGGTGATTAAATTATCACCTGTGCAATACAAGGAAATCCTGAAAACATGACCTGTTTGCGGCCCTTGAGGAATGCAGTTTGAGACCTCTGGTCTAGACCATACTATTGGCAAAAAGGATTTAGATTCTGAAAAGTGACCTGGTGTCTGGATCACACTTTTATCAGAAAGGATATTGGGGTTTGTAACGATCCAATATTGATGAGATATACATTTTCAACATCATCACTAAGGGTGGAAGAATATATATTTTTTCTCATAACTGCGAATCAGCCCCAAATTACCAAATAAATAGTGGCCAGATAGATGACAACAGCCATGCCATGTTTCCGCTCTATGAAAAGGTAAAATTGCAATAAAAAATATGATGTCAATATCGAACACTTGTAAAGATATGCTGGAAATTGGAAATCTTATAAATTTCTGAAACTGAAGCCATATACCATAATCAGACCCACATGAGGTCATCAAGGAGAGGTGTGTGGGTGTAATTTAGGTGATGATAAAAAGACAAGTCAAATTATGATCTGTGTTCAATGCTAAGGAATATACATACCTGTGTAGGCTTGATCCACATTCACCAAATGTTTCTCAATCGGATTGCTGCCATCTGCCAATCTCTAAGCCATTTCCATGACCAGTCTTTAGTAAGTTTATTTATCAATACTTTTTATTTTATGTAATTGTATATGCTGTTTTGCTTGACCCCTTTGTAAAATATTTTGTATATTTTTTTTATAAACACTGCCTATCTTTCTGGAATAAATATAAAATTTCTACTATTTTTAAAATAGTTCTATTCCTTTTGTTCTGTAAACCACACTTCTGAAAGACATACGCTACCTGTACTGTTGTCCAATTGGCCTGTAAAACGATTGGTGAGTGTAGCTAATAATCTTTCTTGGGTTATTGTGGAGTTATTAGCAGTGACCGTACCAAGGTAAAGGTATATATATATTTCATGAATTGGAATCAGTTGCATATAAACAATACGCCCACTCTGAGTTCCCCAATAACTGGCCTAGTGGTGATAACAGCCACAGCCTCCTCCGTTAATCGTTGGTCAATAGCGTAATTGTCCCAAGATGGGGGGCAGCAGAGGGTTGTTCGTGACAAAAAGGTAACAGCGTGGTGGGTTCAGCGTGACCCCCTTGGCTGTGATCTTTGGCAAGGACCATAGAAGATGAGGGTAGGGAAAGCAGTGACCATTTTAGGATTTTACAACTGAGGAATAGGAGGTCAGAGTGCACAGCTCATCATTACAGATAGGAATAGAGAGGCCTAAATCAGAGAGTGGAGTACTATTGCAGTGCTGGAAAACAGAGAAAATTTGAGTGGTAGTCTCAGTCTAAGTAATAATCCAAAAATTCAAATGAATGGGAGGTGCGAGAACTGCAGTGTCTGTATAATTGCAAATTGATTGGTCTGGGTTGTACTGCAGTAACAGTCCCTTAATGCGACCATTATTTTTTTACTTCTTAAATTTGCAGTACAAAGAAAAAGAGAGTAGTTCAAGTCCCCTGACTACTAATTTTTGCACTGACGATTAATACTCAAACCAAGTCTTGTAAAGCATCTGCCCCAATAAGGGAGAATTTTAAGACCATTTTCCTCAATAGAGGAGAATTTTAAGACAATTTTTTATAATTTAAGTACACAAAAAAGTGTGAAACTACCGTGTTTAGTTAAATAGGGTGTTGGTTATCACCGGTTACCATCCATTTTCACCTTGCCAGATAGGTTCAGGTCATTTAGATATTATTAAGCATGTGATTGCGTTAAAGGGCATCTGTAACCCCATTTTTCGAACATAAGCTGTAGCCACCGCCACAGGCTTATCTACAGCATTCTGTAATGCTGTAGATAAGCCCCCATGTCACTGAAGAAAAGAAAAACGAGTTATATTATACTCACCCAGGGGCGATCCGCTGTCCTGTCCGGTCCAATGAGCTTCGTGGTCCGGACCGGCGCCTCCCATCTTCTAGCGAAGCCATCCTCTTCTTAGCTTCCCGTCGCGGCTCTGGCACAGGCGCACTGCAGTACTTTGCTCTGCCCTCACCAGGATCGCCCCTGGGTGAGTATAATATAACTCATTTTTCTTCTCTTTCAGGTTACATTGGGGGCTTATCTACAGCATTACAGAATGCTGTAGATAAGCCCCTGATGGCGGTGGCTACAGCAGATGGCCGAAAAATGGGGTGACAGATTCCCTTTAAAGAGCTTAATAGGGGCTCAATACAGTCCTAGGAGACCTCTGAGTGTTATACACGTCTTTTCCAGACAATTAGAGGATTAGCAGTATTGAAATTCATAGTGAATTTATATGCCACAAATGGAATTTGTAGGAAAAATTTGAAGCTGATGAATTTGAATTTCAAAAGATTCACTCATGTCTGCTTTCTATATGTGTCTGCTATTATTAGCTTCTCGGGTAACATCATCCATATACCACAGGAGTTTCTCTAATAACTGTTTTCATTCCAACAGACTATGACGCTATTGTGTAATTCTGGAGCAGAAGCCACTGGATGCCCAATTTCCATCTGATAATCAAAGCACGAAATACTATTAGTGGAGATAACACAGAGATGAATCATCCTGTGGTCACATTATATGTATAATGTTTATAAAATATGTGATTATTACATCTGCATGGCAATATACAAAGAGTATTAATGAATTATGCCTTGCAGGTAACACACCTACATGTAAAGTTCTTGATGTGTACTGTTTTAGTCCAGATACTTTGTATGAGTTTTACACTTTTTTATTAAACCTTAATTACTCGGAATATCAAACATAGGGCAGTCAGATAATGAACATACTGAGGCTGTTTTACTAAAGCTGTGTAACTTTTCTTCAATGGAAATTTAGACTAGACAGTTTTAAAATGTGCCAAATTTATTACAGTGGCTTACGCTTGTTAACCCCTTAAGAACCAGTGGTATTTCCGTTTTTTGCGTCTGTTTTTTGCTCCCCTTCTTCCCAGGGCCATAACTTTTTGATACTTCCGTCAATATGACCATGTGAGAGGTTATTTTTTTGTGGAACGAGTTGAGCTTTTGAACGGCATTATTGGTTTTACCAAATAGTGTACTGGAAAACAGGAAAAAAAAATTCAAATTATGGTGAAATTGCAAAAAAAAGTGCAATTCTACAATTGCTTTTTTTTACCATGTTCACTAAATGCTAAAACTGACCTTCCATTATGATTCTCCAGGTCAGGTCATTACGAATTCGTATACACTAAGCATATCTAGGTTCTTTTTTATTTAAGTAATGAAAAAAAAAATCCAAAGTTTGCAAACAAAAAGTTGCCATTTTCCGAGACCCATAGCGTCTCCATTTTTCATGATCTGAGGCTGGGCGAGGGCTTATTTTTTGCGTGTTGAGCTGATGTTTTAATTGGCAACATTTTGGGGTAGATATGATCTTTTGATTACCTGTTATTGCATTTTAATGCAATGTTGTGGGGACCAAAAAAACGTAATTATGGACTAGAAGCTGCGATCATCTGATTGCCTGTGCTACACACAGTAGAGCTTAAGTTCTGCTGTGTGCAGCAGAAATGCTCACTTGCTATGAGCACAGACCACAGTGTGGTGCTCATAACTAGCAGGCAATGACAAGCACAGGGGTCTCCTGCAGACCCTGGGCTGTCATGCCAACCCATTGGTGACCCGTGGTCATTCGACACAGGTGCCAATAGGCGTGGTTTGCCACGTGTTTCCAGCGTGTGCATGTTAAATGCTGCAGAGATTGACAGCGGCATTTAAGATGTTAACAGCCACGGTTGGATCGAGATTCGACCCGCGGCTGTTAGGGGAACATGATAGCTTATCAAATCAGCTGTCATGTGCCGGAAAAGGTGCGGGCTCCGGCGATGAGGAGGAGGCACCCTATGGCAGACACTGCACGTCATTGGGTGTTAAGGGGTTAAATGGAATCTGTCACTGGGCTTTTGCTACCCCATCTGAGAGCAGCATGATACAGAGACAAAGATGCTGATTCCAGTAATGTGTCAATTACTGATCTCCTTGCTGCAGTTTTGATAAAATCACAGTTCTGTCTTCTGCAGATCTACCAATTCTTTCAATGAGGAGCCATGTATAACCCTGCCCACACCACTGAATGGCAGCTTTCTGTGTACGCTGTGTATAGGCAGAAAGCTGGTGAGCTAAAATTCTAAGTCTAATGTTGCTTACAGCTGAAACATGGATACTATTACTAGTTCACAGACTAGACCAAGGTGCAAAAAACAGATGATCACAGTGTGAAGAAAATTAACCAATAGGTCCTGAGTAGATTGGGGGCAAAAATCACTAATCTTAAAGCTGAGCTGTGATTGGTTGCTACTTGAAACAATTTTTTTTAAAAGGCACTCTGTCAGAAGATTTTTGTTATGTAATCTGAGAGCATGCAGTAGCAGCAGAAACACTGAATGTGTCATTAATTAAGCTGTGTGCCATTGTTTACTTATATGGAAGATTTTATCACTAGGAGATTATCATTGTCAAGACCACAGTGAAAGAGAGCATTGGTCCGACCACACCCCCTCCTGTGATAAGCAGCACTCTGTCATTAGACAATGTACACAAAAAGCTGTAGTGGGGGCAGGGGCAACTGTTTAGCTCTTCTACATGTAAAAACTCTAATTGTGTCACAACTGCAGCACCCAGTAATCTAAGTGACACATCACTGGAATCAGGGTCTCTTTTCCTACATTATGCTGCTCTCAGATAACGTAGCAAAAACTTGGTAACTGATTCCCTTTAAGACAGTTCTGCTACAAAAGGCCAACATATATTAGAAAGTTGCATAACTTTTCATATTACAGAGATTAAGCTTTTTTGCCATAACATCTAGTATAGCTTCAACCTAGCTTGGATTCCAATTTTTTCTACCAATATCTTGACGTGTAAAGTACAAAGATAAGATAGGTGTAAAAGTGTGGTTCACGGTAGTAAAATAAAAGCATAATTCCACATGTGAACATCACCCAACCTTAATACTGAGGACTGAGTACCCGGGAAATATCTCTGTTAGACACTCAATGCCAATGAAAAACCATCAAAACACATTTATTTACCTCTTGACTCAAACAGAAATGAACCCTTGGTTTCCACTGTAATTAACCCTATCCTCGTTAAGATAATTATGATCAAGCTCTCTGTCACAGCTCATTTCAAATCATCAGTGATGTTTGGTTACTCTCCGCCCTCATTAGCAGATGGGATGAGTTGTTAGCTACGTGCTTAAGGTGACAGGGATGTTCCACTGTAAAGTATACATGCTCCAGATTGCCGGGTGTGTGTAATACTAGAAAGGCAACAGAGTTGTTATTTTACATTCATGTTGCCTATATTATCCATCACCTACATAATTCACCATTATTTGTTGCACTTCTATCCACTTCTCCTATCAATAATTTCACTTAGTGTCCTGCCGAGGAGGCCCGACAAGTAATAACACATATCTTAAAATTCCAAATGACTGTGCCAACTTTTATAAATGTCTTGTGATTTTTCCTAAACTGGCATTGATATCAGACACCGATGTCTCATAGGCATGTTCAAGAATTGCGGTATTGGAAGTCCATATTTTGGGACATTCAGGCACCTGCCTTCGCCTAACAGTTATCAACTGACTAATTCTCCTCGCTATCTTCCGTGGTTTGTAAATGGATATTAATGAGAATGGCTCAATACTGCATGAACCATTCCGTACATAACTGTGCTTTTATAGGCTCGTCATTGAGATTTTCAGAGCCACATGGCTCCATAATATCGGCTTTACAGCAGTGGCCATGTGTGTGCTGATTCGCTAATGTGTCTCCTGAAGAACCCCACAATGGCAGAGAGATCAAAGCCAAGCACAACCACAAATGGTTAGACCCAGGTATGGACTTGGACTGAAATTCAGCCCTGGCATTTGAAATCACACAGCCCCATGCTGTGCTTGCCCCAAAGCACCAGATAGGATATATCACTAATATTACCCTGGATGGAGGAAATCAAGATTTACTACAAGGCCAATATTTCTAATGATACCCGTGGCCTGGTGGGGTAAGTGATAGAGTCAGCGACTTGGTGCTCCGTCACAACTCTTAACGGTATGGGCGTCTTGAGAACACTGATTCTGTTAACAACGTAGCAGACAAGACAGCCCACGACCAGACAGGCCCTTCTGTCATCTGTTAGAATTGCCAGATGGTCAGTCCGGCCCTGGTTAGACCTCTGTATTACACAACACCCTGCTCACTGCATATAATATTAGATGGCTTATAGTTTACATGTCCTTATATAGAAGAAAACAGAGTTCAGCACTCTTTATATACATGGTTTTCAGATCTTAGATAATATTTTTCTAGAGGAAAAAATGTTTATTCATTTACACAATGAATCAATGCATTGCAGAAAACTAGCCTGTAGAAATTGTGAAGGTGTTAGAAGTCATTTTGTAATCCTTACAAGAGCAAGTTGCGGCAATAAGACGCCTGTCAGATTGCTCACAGATACCTGTCATGCAAGCTCCACACTTCCACTAACACAGCATTTTTGAACTGTGCGCAATATTAGAAGTCACTTGGCCACTCAAACCTCAAGCCTTTTGTGCGCACTGTGAAAGAAGATAATTAGTTTTGTAGAATGTGGGCCCATGCTCCCTGTTCACAGGTTCACCATATGACTGAAAGGGAAAGACAGCAACGTAGGCCAAGCCAGGCTGGGTGTGACGAGAGAGTTATGGACTGCCAGGAAGGATTCACAGCTCGGTGTGCTGGGAGGTTAATATTCTCACATGTCATTAGGTCTGCTTGCTCCACTGATGGTTCATTGAATCAGGCAGCAAATTATTCCCTCTCTACAGTAGAGGACACCACACTTCAAAGGGAAGTAGCCTGGGTCAAGACAGCTCTCTGGTTTGATTAATGACTTGAGATCAGTAAAGGTTTCTAGTTGGTAGGAATGTGACTGAAGTATTTGGCAAGGAAGATATCTGGGCACAAGATGGGATTCTACATAAGAACCTTCCTGCTAATGTTATGGCCCTCAAAATCTCTGGAGAGGCATTTTTAAGTAAAAAAAAAAAAACATGGTTTGAAAAATGTGTTCAATTGAGATTTTGATCATGATGTGTGGTATTGTGAGTATTGTTCACATCAGAACTATTTTAAAAAGTATTATGGCAAATGAAAATACAATACATTTAGTTACTGTAGTATTAACTATAGTAATAGTAAAAAAGAGAAAACAGACCCAGCAGATAACAGGTTAATACCTTGAATTTGTCTAAATGGTCATTTTCCAATATCAGAAATATCCCTTACAGTTCTTTGGTAGTAAACACATCATTCAGATATGGCCAATGTACGAGTGATGTATTTCACCAAGGATAAAGCTGTCACTGTATGCCACACACATTACGCTGTCAGAAAGCAGATATCTGCTATACCGTTGTGCTCCTACTCCCTGAATAAATGAATGGACTGACCTGCTGTGGTGGCTGCATACTCGTGGTGGACGTATCGTCAGCAACAATCGCTGTGTAAGAAAGCGACAGAGAAGCCAGCATCCACTGAATATTATATTATATGCATTTATTATAGAATGCACTGGTTACAAGTAACCTGGCACTGCAAGACTTACATACAGTCAGGGCCAGAAATATTTGGACAGTGACACAATTTTCGCGAGTTGGGCTCTGCATGCCACCACATTGGATTTGAAATGAAACCTCTACAACAGAATTCAAGTGCAGATTGTAACGTTTAATTTGAAGGGTTGAACAAAAATATGTGTTAGAAAATGTAGGAATTGTACACATTTCTTTACAAACACTCCACATTTTAGGAGGTCAAAAGTAATTGGACAAATAAACATAACCCAAACAAAATATTTTTATTTTCAAAATTTTGTGGCGAATCCTTTGGAGGCAATCACTGCCTTAAGTCTGGAACCCATGGACATCACCAAACGCTGGGTTTCCTCCTTCTTAATGCTTTGCCAGGCCTTTACAGCCACAGCCTTCAGGTCTTGCTTGTTTGTGGGTCTTTCCCTCTTAAGTCTGGATTTGAGCAAGTGAAATGCATGCTCAATTGGGTTAAGATCTGGTGATTGACTTGGCCATTGAAGAATGTTCCACTTTTTTGCACTCATGAACTCCTGTGTAGCTTTGGCTGTATGCTTGGGGTCATTATCCATCTGTACTATGAAGAGCCGTCCAATCAAGTTTGCAGCATTTGGCTGAATCTGGGCTGAAAGTATATCCCGGTACACTTCAGAATTCATCCGGCTACTCTTGTCTGCTGTTATGTCATCAATAAACACAAGTGACCCAGTGCCATTGAAAGCCATGCATGGCCATGCCATCACGTTGCCTCCACCATGTTTTACAGAGGATGTGGTGTGCCTTGGATCATGTGCCGTTCCCTTTCTTCTCCAAACTTTTGGCTTCCCATCATTCTGGTACAGGTTGATCTTTGTCTCATCTGTCCATAGAATACTCTTCCAGAACTGAGCTGGCTTCTGGAGGTGTTTTTCAGCAAATTTAACTCTGGCCTGTCTATTTTTGGAATTGATGAATGGTTTGCATCTAGATGTGAACCCTTTGTATTTACTTTCATGGAGTCTTCTCTTTACTGTTGACTTAGAGACAGATACACCTACTTCACTGAGAGTGTTCTGGACTTCAGTTGATGTTGTGAACGGGTTCTTCTTCACCAAAGAAAGTATGCGGCGATCATCCACCACTGTTGTCTTCCGTGGGCTCTCAGGTCTTTTTGGATTGATGAGTTCACCAGTGCTTTCTTTCTTTCTTAGGATGTACCAAATTGTAGATTTTGCCACTTCTAATGTTGTAGCAATTTCTTGGATGGGTTTTTTTCTGTTCTTGCAGCTTAAGGATGGCTTGTTTCACCTGCATGGAGAGCTCCTGTGACCACATGTTTCCTTCACAGCAAAACCTTCCAAATGCAAACACCACACCTCAAATCAACTCCGGCCCTTTTCATCTGCTTAATTGAGAATGACATAACAAAGGGATTGCCCACACCTGTCCATGAAATAGCCTTGGAGTCATTTGTCCAATTACTTTTGGTCCCTTTAAAAACAGGGTGGCACATGTTAAGGAGCTGAAACTCCTAAACCCTTCATCCAATTTTAATGTGGATACCCTCAAATGAAAGCTGAAAGTCTGAACTTCAACTGCATCTGATTTGTTTTGTTTCAAATTCATTGTGGTAATGTCTAGAACCAAAATTATATATATGTTGTCACTGTCCAAATATTTATGGACCTAACTGTAGGTTAAGAGGACGTCAAAGCTATGAGGCCTCCGCAAATGCTGGAGTCTTAGGAGTTAGGGTGTGTGTTATACTGCAAGGAGAAGAGCAGCAGTGATAGCAAGAACGTAACCTGGATGAACTATGGCAGAATAGACTCAAAATAAAGCCAAGACATCTCTAGTATCACAGAATTATTATAACGGAAAATGGGAACTCCGTTTCCATGCTGGGTCAGCTGTGGGGACCCTGAAACAACGAAACCTAATGTATAAGTCCAGTGAAACGTACTCTTTAATCCTTAATTTTCTACTAGCAGTTTTCTTTCAGGAGAAGTGAACTAGTTCCCAATTGTAACATGAGCCTGACCTCAAACACGTATTGCATACAACTGATTAGTGCAAATCTACCTGCTTCAAACAATTAGTTATCTTTATACAAAGTGCTCACAAACATTGGTTGAAAAAGCACTAATCCAGTATAAAACACAACCTCGTGACACACAGATCATCAAGCCTCAATTGTATAGCTAGCCATGGTGTTAGTGCTTAATATCCCAATGGGGTCCTCAGCGTGCTGGATGTTGGATCAGTGGGCAGTGGATCAGTACAATAAAGGCACAGAAGCTTGTCTATATAGAACCCTGTGCTGGACACTAATTTAAGACCCGAGTAGTATGGAAGGTACTTTATAAAAAAAAAATAATGTACAATGCCAGTGTCATTTTACAGAAACTGAGCTAAACAGATACCTTTATTAAACCATGTAATTTTTACTAATAATGGTGCTCAATCAGTAAAACTTTTTTATAGTGAGTAGAAAAGAACATACACAACAAGAAAAATGAGATGTTAATTAAAAAACCTGTATCTTTGGCTGAGCATTTTCTACAAGTTTACAGTAATTAGGTGTAGCTACACGTAGAATGCATTTCTAAGTTTATCAATGGAAAGTACATATAGGACACTGCAGTACTCCCCTCTGTACACAATGCTGATGATCAGTTGGTTCTTTGTGTTTAAACCACTCCACGCACTTCCACCTCCAACTTGTTTCACCAAATAAATGTGGCATCTTCAGGTGATCTGGGCTATGGCTATGCTTGATATCCAAAAGAGTTCATAGTGGCCTAAAATGATTCTCATAGCCCCTTTTCCCCAGAAAATTACACTTACATGTCATGAAAAATGTTGGGGGTCCAACTCAGCTGATCACTTGAATGGTGCACAGAGGGGAGTACTTCAGGCACCCTCTCTGCACTTTCCATTGAAAAATGAAGATGTGCTTTGTATATGTAGCTACACCTATAACAGTATAGGGTTAGTTCAAAAACGTTCACATTTAAACAGTGAGTCAAACACATGGGTTTTTGATTCACTTGGGGTCTATTTTCTTGTGCATGTTATTTTATATTCAGTATAACAAAAGTCACAGTAGTAGTAGGAGGTATGATAACGGTGCCCGTTTAGATCGGCTGTGCTAAATAGGGCACTGAAATAGTAACTGAACGGCACTACAGCTTGTACCATACTTTTGGTTTGGACAGTAAGGGATCAGCTCCAGTGCGGAGCACGTTAATCAGTACGGATGATCCAGTGTGCCCGTGCCATTAATGTCAGACCTTACCGATCAGTTACACCCTATTCTAAGGATGTAGGTACCCCCTTACACAAGAGAAGGCACTTGTTTTATGCTATGTATGAATCCCTTTAAAGGTTTCCTACATTTTTAAACATGCCAATGTGTATTAATCTTACACTGCATTTATTCCAGAATTCTTTTCTTGTAAAAATACTGTAATAGAAAATAAAAGAACACTAAAGTGGCCTTAGGAAAAAACAACGGTCTATGGTACAAGTTTTGCTTTCTCTCGGGCCCTATTATCAGCTCATCCTTATTTTTATTGCCAACAGATTAAAATGCTAGCAACGCAATCTTTGATCTTCCGTTCGCTGACACAAATCCTTTCTACACCCCCAACGTGTTCTTCTGAGGTAATTAGTACTAATTAAAAGGTTTCCAACAGCCTTTGGTTATCTTCCCCCTCCTGAATCTCTCCAAGGAAGGCGCACTGTGCCTTTGAAATGCAAGAATCACTCACTCTCTGTTTTACTCAGGCGTCAAGTGGACTTGTGTAGCTCCATTATATTAGAGGAGGTAACACAGTTGTGTCTGTCAGTGGTCCCTGCACTGTGTGTTCTTCTAGCATTGTTCAATCCCAGTCATAAATATTGCATATTGTAGGGTGTTTGGCTAGAAACTAGGTTTATTACTTTTAGAATTGCACCCAATAAAGGGGTTGTCCAGGCTGAAAAGAAAAGCCTGTAATCACTCTATGTGACTACAGACTGTCCTTTGGATTTTCAACACAAGTGGGTGGTCCGGAGACCACATCTATGTGATTTGCAGACTTCCGATCATTTGTCAACTAGATTGTCATCCTCTTCTCTCCATAGAATATTTGTATAGTTATAGTCACGTGTCGTCTAGGCTGTCATCTGCTTTTCTCAATAGCACATTAAAGAGAACCTGTCACCAGATTTGTCCCATATGAAATAAGACCACCACCTTTCGGCCCTCATATACAGCATTCTAATATGCTGTATTTGCCCCTTATAGGGCTTACAACAAAAGAAAAACACCTTTTATTATACTATAGTGTTATGTGAAGTGTGAACTATGTCCTGCAGTTTTGAAATGTATTAGGTAATGTAAAGGTTATGCTTAATAATAATCTTAATAATAATCTTTATTTTTATATAGCGCTAACATATTCCGCAGCGCTTTACAGTTTGCACACATTATCGTCGCTGTCCCTGATGGGGCTCACAATCTAGATTCCCTATCAGTATGTTTTTTGGAGTGTGGGAGGAAACTGGAGTACCCAGAGGAAACCCACGCAAACACGGGGGGGAAAATACAAACTCCTTGGTGGGACTCGAACTTGATGTTGTCCTTTGTGGGACTCGAACCAAGGACTCCAGAGCTGCAAGGCTGCAGTGCTATCCACTGATCCACCGTGCTGCCCTAAGTGAGTAACGTACAATGCAGAATAAGCATAGGAAAACAGGCACAAAAAAACAAATATCCAAAAATGAAATAAAAAATCTTTTTGCAAAATGCATGAAGGTAGTAATAATCATAAGGGTATTTAGTAAACATAATTTTGATCAAAATAATGTACAAGCCATCCCGCCACGTCAAGGCAACCCTTTTCTAGAATAAGCATAGGGTAAGACATAGATTAGGAAATAAGACAGAAGACAGAGTGCGAAAAGCATTGTAAGTGTAGCATACTTAGTGTATAATGTTATAAGATGCAGAGTGTTTGGAAGGGAGAACTGCCCAAAACAGACTGCAGGTACAGATATAGTTAAGTGTTGGGACTAGCACACATGGGGAGGGCTTGGTGATAGGGACAGGACTATGCTTCCTGGATAGAGTAGTTAGAATTTTCCTAGCCAGTGTAACAAGGTCAAATTCAAAATGCAATGGGCCTCTAGCAAAAGCGAGTACATATTGTTGTGGGTGATATGAGGCCTTAAAAAATTCCCTGCAACATTCCTGCAATGTCCGAGGTTCAAGGCTCGAGACAGGTACTATGGAGATCACCTCAACTTGAGCACCACATCAAGTTAGCCGTGGAACCGCATGTGGGAAAAGTAATGGATCTCGGGTGTACTTCGGAACTGGACGGGAAACCCCTGGGGCTGACCGGATCAGTGAAAGTAGGGATAGTCCAGGAGAAATGAATACTGTGTGTTACAATCTGATGCAATTGAACTGTCAAGTTAACTTCTGTGTGCTGAAACTAACTGGATGTCTCGTGATTTATGTGCAGCAGCTCCTAAAGTTGAAGACCTGGAGACAGCTGAGGCCTGCAAGTGAATGTAATGCACACTACACATGACAACACATTGGGACTGGGACACGATTTTCCTGTAAAGTGTTAGGGCGACATGGAGCAGCAGCTTGCCCAAACTACCGCACTCAGGCACCTTACAATAACACATTTGGGTGTCTGTACTTTACGATATATGTAAAGGATCTAAATGGACAGAGAAATGTTATAGTCTATTATAGTCTCTAGTCATTGAGTACAGCTCTCTTCCCAAGATTGTGACAAGGAAGATGCAAACAGAGCTACAGCCATATGTACATTGTTGTCACAGTACAATACTGTCCGCATACTTGCCCAGTTGGCCGACATAGCATGTGGCCAACATTCTCTTCTATATAACTCTTCTAATGGAAATAAAATAAGACACCAAATCAAACAAATGAGAGAAAATTCACAAACACCAGCAGAGGTGAGCAAAAGTCAAATGAGCAGATCGTTCAATTGTTGTATAAAGGGTCAGAAGAATCTGATGACCTCTTTCTCCTCCGCAGCCATCACACAATAAAGAATAAGATGAAAGCAGACAGGTAAAAGCATTGGAGTCTTTTACTGAGAGTTTGGTGATTAGTTCGGCTATTTCACCACCAAAATACATAGCTGCTGACAAAATGGGCCAAAATGAGTACAATGACTTGAGTCAGAGGAGAGGACGAATCTCTCGCTCAACACCAAGAGCAGATATATTATCTAGATTGCAATTCTTGATTTGCACACAAGTCGCTACTGTCCTTTATTCTCCGGTCAATCAATGCGGATATGTGGACTCCACGTAATCCTAAGAATAAAATATGTAAGCACAGATATCATCTATCCTTGCACTGAGTAACAAAGTTGCACCTACAGGGTTAAAAGTGTCAGCTAAATTGTTTTTGTTCTTAAAAGAAAAAGATAGAGTGGAAGCATTTTCTTGCAATTTTCAGGGGAAAAAAACCGCAAGTGCATGTTAAAGACTATTTCATGGCATCTCATTCCTCCCGAAATGAGTGTGTCAACCTGGCAGCTTCTATGTTACTCCAACCCCCTTCTCTCTCTGACAGATAAATTATTGAATCAAAAGAAAGAATGCCATTAAACCCCCCAGGTTACAGAGTGTCAGAAACAGTTTAAAAAGATCCCCCATTCATTCTCCAAAACATGCAGTGAATCTCACTAATGTGTGTTTATCATGTATAATGAGACAAAGGTAATAAAGGAAGTACAATCGCATACGGTGTAAGTCTAACTCCATCTCTCAAGATACCACGGCTATTCACAGGAAATAATGATGACAAAAAGAAAGAAGGGGGAAGAAATGCTTTCTTCAAAATGGAATTCAAGTGAAATGTAGACAGAAATTAGTTTTTTTAGGTAGTTGATGTACATTTTGAACAGTGCATTAAGATGAAATCCAGAACTTTTAGGTCAATTATACTGTCAGTGGGTCTGAAATGCATAGCTAAGCATGGAGCGGAAGTATAATAAGGCAGTTAGAGGCAACTAAAGAAAACCGTGCGAGGCCAAGGAAATCCTGGAGGTTTTTAGCTTCTGATTGCATGTCAAATATATATGCAAGGAAAATAAATACATAATACAGAACGATGACACTGGTGATTAGCACATATGAAGGCATCCTGTGAAAAGAGAATGCGAAACCTTGAACTTTATGCAGATATTCAGGATTATTATTAAGTTGTTTTCTACTGTATGGAAGTGGCACTTAAAGGGTTTGTACAGATTAGAAAAACAAGTGTTTTTTCAAGAACAGCGCCACTCTTCTCTATAATCTATGACTGGTATTGCAAAACTACTCTTCAAGTAAATTGGGCTTACTTTAAATGAGGGCTCTGCAAGGCCCTGTTTCAATGGAGATGGGTTAAGGCGTGTACATCTCCTCTCCAAACATCATATACTGTATATGACAGCCAGAGAAAACAGAAGACTCATTCTCTGAATCACTATGGGTCTCAGCGTCAATAAGTTCTCCCCTAAACTGCTTTCAATCTTGGTAAAACCCCTTTAAGTCACACTAGAATGCACATGTTTAGAGTAAACTTAGGGCATTAACATCATGAGACACAAATCTGTCAATAATCTCTGACACAGAGATTTTACAATATTTACATTTCATTGTGATGGCGATTTAAAAAAAGGCGAAATAATTTTGTCCCTCTTCCAATCTGAAAAGGATATTTGCATATTTAATTTCCCAGAGGAGCATTGCAATTAAGTCTTCTTACGCCGGCTAGGCACTCTCCACAAGGAGAAACATTTCCCCTTACACCCTTTGTGAGAGGCCTCTCACTTACCTAAATTGGACCTACTGCTTTTCACTGATGAGAGGCAAACACACAAAACATGGGTCTGCAGATGGAGTGTATGGTTTGGCTTTGCATGCTAAGTCATGAGACAGGGCTTGGTAAAGGGTCAATATTGACCTTTAGGATTGTACACCCAATAGGTTGTGCTAGTGTTCTAGTCCTCTTCCTCTCATAGACGAGATTTGCAATAAAAACAGAGATATATTGGTCACTTTCGAAACTATATACAAACTATAATTTTTACTGAACGTGATTTACCAAGTTCTGAATATTTTTATGCAGTGGCAGAGCTGTGCTTGTGTGTACTATGGCTGCAACTGAGCTGAGCTGTGTGTGTACTATAGCTGTACTGTGTATATTATGGCTGTAGAAGAGCTGTTTTTGTTCGATGGCTGTAGTAAAGGTGTGTGCATGAGTATATGTATGTACATTATGGCTGTAGTGTCCATGTACTCTGGCTGTAGCTGAGCTGTATATGTACTATAGTTTCTAATAAAAAGGAAAGAAAGGGAGAAAGCGCACCGATCTAATTGTAGTAGTAAAATAAAATCATAGGTGAATGAGATAACACTCACCTTATAAATGTCTTGAATACTTGCATATAGACAGGGCCGGCGTCAGCACACGGCACACCTGGGCAAGTGCCGGGGCCCTGAGCAGGCGGGGGGCCCACTCGCCGTCGGGCACCCCCGCACCCGTTAGCGGAGGAGAGCGGTGTCAGCGCCGCCACTGGGCCCCCCCGCTTGCTTAGGGCCCCGGCAGCAACTGGCACAATACTTACCTCTCCCGTGCCTCCGCTGCCGCAGCTCCGGGCTCCAGGGGGCGCCGGCGCATCCTCTCACAGCAGCGCCGCTGAATGACATCATCATTCAGCAGCCGACTGTGGCAGAGAGCGCGAGGACGCCAGACAGGTGAGGCGTGTGTGTATGTGTCTGTGTGTGTGTGTGTATCAGTGTGTGTGTATATGTAGTGCGGTTCTTTGTGTGTGTGTGTGTTTGTATGTATGGATAAGGAAAGATGAAAGAGATTCTCTCCACGTTAAATGACATATGAGATGTATTTGCTGTTTGAGCCGTTTCTATTGGAGTTCCTTCATACCTATGCTAAAGCATGATAGTTTTGCTGCAATTTTAGATGGTTAAATTAGTTAATTGATATTAGATGTTGAAGATCTCTCATGAGAGTGGGGGTCTTGATAAACGTGGGACAAATGAGTTAAACATTACATATGGAGGGACAATAAGTGAAGCAGGCTATTGGGGTTTCATGCTTTGGACACATGGGGGGGTACACTGAATAGCCTGGGAGGATGGGGGTAATCTCCTCACAGGTTAGAAAAAAGGAAGTCACATAAACACAGGTAGTGGTGGAGAGACTACGACCGCTTACAGCGGTTTATTGGTAAACAAGAGTTACTAGAAAAGGGTAGCAAGGGACCTCTCTCCAATAATTAATCCTGGAATTGTCAATATATCTTGATTAGGTATTTGATATTGTGGTGCTGCTTCCTCCTTTCCTCGCAGGTTGGTGCCAACGACGGCCATAAGAGGGTACACCGTCTCCTCCAGCACACTCTTAATTTTTCTGCCGCCCATTCAACATGAAGATCATCTCCTGGAATGTCAAAGGCTTGCGTGCGCCGGAGAAGCGCACAAAGATTCTGAGGTACCTCCGCCGGTGGTAGCCGTACATAGCACCTTTTTTTTTTTGAAAATCTAAATAAAAAGGAACTTTCAAAAAAAAAAAAAAAAAAAAAAAAAAAAAACCCTCTTCAACAATCTACAAGACAAACAAGCATGATGGGTGACGCTGCCTTTATTGAGTTACAGTATTAGATCGACATTGTCCATGAGTAACTATGCACTGTGATAGCTATATAGCATTATTAATTTATATCTGTTGTGGTTGTTTCAACAGCACTTGCAGGTCTAACTACCTATTGTTTGTATGCATGATGCACTTTCTTGGTGTAATTATTTATTATTGCACATTATTACCAGGTTTAGATGATGGCCATTTCATGTATGGTGTGTGAAGTTACAGTTGTCCTCACTCTGTGTATTTTATTATGTCTGTCATTAATAAAACTCGTGAGGATGATGATGATGATGTTTATGATTCGTACATCCATTGACTGCATTATCTTACAGGTACAGATAACGTTCCTTAAGAAGCATTAATTGATAATTATGAAATGTATTTTTATGCATTAATTTAAAAAAGTAAACACTATGTTTTATTTTTTGTTACCATTTCTACTAGCCATGTGCAGATATGCGCTGTGATGACAAATTAATATTTGTCCATATTTCTTATAAAAAATTTTTCATTTTAGCCCTTGAAAACTTCAATCTTTCCTGTTTTAAGCATAACAATCAGGGTGACGGCTCTTCCCTATTTGGAGCATGTTCGACATGGGTTTTTCTGTGCATGTGTAGGGAACAGGAGACTTCTTGCCGCTGTGGTACACCAAAGGGATCTTGCTGGATGTGAGATATATTTCTTCTAGCAGACTGAAGTTTGCTCCGGATTTTCCATGATCACAAGGACCTGTGATAAGGTCATAGTCACGTGATCTGGTCATCTGATGTGTACCTCACCTGAGGGTGTGGAGTAGGCCTATAAAACAAGGATCTGTTGTAGTTGGTGTGTGGAAGGAAGGATTTTGGCTGGAGTCAGCCTGGAAGATTGTTTTGTTACTGTGTGCCAGTGTGCACCAGGAAGCGAGTACCAGACCACCCGGAATGGGACCTGGCGGTCTCTGCTGACCTGCAGCCGCTTAGTTAAGCCCGTCCCAAGCAAGGGTGAGTCTGGCACCAGTGGTTCTCCAAACTGTGGTGATTTATGTTCTGTTTTTATTTTGTTATCTGGACTTTTTCTTGAACTCATGATTAAAACCACTGAAATTTGAAGTAAAAGGCGGTGTGTTTGCCTCATTACTGCGGCCCAGCCCTGCCTACCAGAGCGGATCCCTACAACTGGTGGCTTCAATGCGGGCAACGCAGTGAGGTCAGGCTGATTTTTCCTGCATGACAGTAAATGTCCTAGGTAAAGAAAGTGACGCAAAACCCGGTGGATAACTGTCCCAAGATGGAGAACACAGTAAAAATGCTGGAGGAGGCCATGCGGCAGCAACAGCAGGCTATGCAGCAGCAGCAGGCTATACAGCAGCAGGCTATGGAGCAGCAGCAGGCTATACAGCAGCAGGCTATGGAGCAGCAGCAGGCTATACAGCAGCAGGCTATGGAGCAGCAGCAGATATTTAATCAACAGCAACAGGAAACCAATAGTCTAGTGATGCAGCACATCACAGCAGGAGCTGCCCGGGGATGGCAGGATGTCCGGAAAGCGGTGCGTACAGCGATCCGAAAGATGGAGCAATCAGATGACGTCGAGGTGTACCTGGAGATGTTGGAAGGCGTGGCTAAAAGGGAGAGACTGCCCCGGTACCAGTGGGCCGAGATCGTGGCTCCGTTTTTTTAATTCAGGACCCGCAAAAGCCTCTAGGGACCTACCCCCCGAGCAACAGGAGGACTATGAGAGCGTCAAGGGTGAGATACTTGCACGTCTTGGGGTAAATGTTTTGGTCCGGGCACAGCGGGTACACCAGTGGAACTTTTCCCCTTCCGAGCCAGCTCGTCACAGTATTATGACTTGATACACCTGATAGAAAAGTGGTTGCAGCCGGAGGTGTTGTCACCCGCGCTATGCTGGATCGTATAGTGACTGATAAATTCTTGAGAAATTTGCCACACACCCTTCAAACATGGCTTGGACAGACAGCCCCTACTGATGGTCTCCAAATGGTAGACCTCATTGAAAGATATGGGGCTACCAAGGAGATACAGGGAGAGACTACCCGGAAGGTACCAAGTAAATTCCACAAACCTTCACCCACAGCTCGGCGAGCAGAGACTCGGAGGGCCGCCCAGGACGGGTCGGGGAATGAAATGGGCCCCATAATCTGTTGGCGGTGCCAACAACCAGGACATGTGAGAGCTGTTTGCCCCCACCTGACAGAGCCCATGGACAACAACTTTGGCTACTATCAGTCTCACTATGCAGAACACATGTGTGCAGTGGTCAAAGCAGAGGGACCCAATATGAACCATTTGTGTAAAGTGCAGGTGGAGGGTAACCCTGCTGTGGCTCTAGTGGACTCAGGGAGTCTCGTGAGTGACCCTAATACGAGCCAGCCACGTCAAAATCAGCGAGTATACTGCTGGGAAAATGGGTGTGTTGTGTATACATGGTGACTTCAAACATTATCCTACCACCCTGGTGGTGATAAACACGCCAGCGGGGAGGAGGTGACACGAGGTGGGGGTGGTGGTTAATTAGCATTAATAATGGGGAGAGATTTTCCGTTATTTTATGTGCTTTGGCCTGTAATTACCCCTCCCACAGAACAGTCGTCGGCACCAGTGGCAAACAGGTTGCATTCTCCAGAAATCGGGCATGAACCTGGTGGCCCAGAGGAAGATGTACTGGCTGGGAAAGTCACTTAGCCAAGGTACAGGCGGTGATAGATTCGCTGAGGCAAGCAGAGCTAACTGCCAACCCAAAGAAGTGTTCCATACGGTTGGAGGAAGATCGCTACCTGGGGTATGTGATTGTGAGAGGAGTTATCAAAGGCCAAATAAACAAAGTGGAGGCAATCCAAAACTGGCCCCGTCCCCTCACCACTAAACAAATGAAAGGGTTTTTGGGGTTAGTGTGATACTACCGGCGGTTTATTCACAATTTTGCAACACTGTCGGCGCAGTTAAATGACTGCCTAAAAGGCAGGAATTTAGTAATGGTGCGATGGAATGATCAGCTTGAAGAAGCGTTTGTAAAACTAAAAGGGGCACTGTGTGTGTGTCACCATTTTTGATCACACCCTGTCACGCTGTCTAATGATATGTATACAATGTCAGTAAACTATTAATACAGGAACAACACTCTATACAACAACTAGTATAGCAACATCAGCATGTAAGTATAGAATAGATTTACCTGACACGATATCTGCTGAACTCAGGGTTAATCTTGAGGACTTGATGAGCTGAAACAGGAAAGAGGTGGACCGGGATCTAACCTGACCCTAAACTGGGGTCCTAACTAATCCCTCACCTTGGAGGTACTGATAATGGTTCAGAGGTCCAAGTCACCAACCTAACCCTGTCTCCTATCAGACCCTGAACCCTGTAATCAGTCCTAACTCCTAAGGATCCTGACTACCACCAAAGGGATATGGGCTGATCTTAGCTAAATACACAGATTAGACATATAAGACAGACAGGATAACACTCGCTTGCATACAAACTCAAACACCAAAGGAACATAAATGGTCTGGGAAATAAACTCTAACCAAGTTGAGCTTAGAACAACTAAGGAGCTCACAACTAAAGTCTATACAGATTCATTCCTATCTGTGGTCTGCATGAAGGTTTCACTGGCAACTCCCCAAGCAGACAACCAGGAATTTAAAGGAAACCAATCAACAAATAATCAAATGCAGCCGGGAGAAACTGCACCCAGTCCCTGCACCGAGCACAGACAGAATTAACTCCCTAGCTGCCAAACACAAAGAAACAGCAGCTCAGCTGTGAGAAGTCAAAATGTGCAACCGCGACGATCTTCGTGGCAATGCACACATGACAGTACCCCCCCTTCTACGAGGGGCCTCAGGACCCTCAGGGCCAGGCCTGCCCGGGTGAGTTCTGTGGAAGGTCCGAACCAAACGATCTGCGTTAACATCAGACGCAGGGACCCACGTCCTCTCTGGACCATACCCCTTCCAATGCACCAAGTACTGAAGGGACCGGCGATTCAGACGTGAGTCAATGATCTTTGATACTTGAAATTCCAAGTTACCATTGACCAACACAGGAGGAGGAGGTAGAGGTGACGGTATGACTGGTGCCACATACCTTTTAAGTAATGACTTGTGGAACACATTATGAATTTTAAACGTAGGAGGGAGGTCCAGACGAAATGCCACAGGATTAATTATGGAACTGATCCTGTACGGCCCGATGAATCTGGGACCCAGTTTCCAGGAGGGCACTTTAAGTTTTATATTCCTGGTAGACATCCATACCAGATCGTTCACATTCAGATCTGGACCAGAAACTCTCCTCCTATCAGCCATACGTTTGTAACGGTTCCCATCGCACTCAGATTATTCAATACACCTCTCCACACAGAAGCAAGTGACGACGAGAAACGCTCCTCCTCAGGAACCCCAGAAGGGCCCCCCCCATTGAAAGTACAAAACTGGGGATGAAAACCATATGCCCCAAAAAACGGGGACTTACCAGTGGACTCGCTCCGCCTGTTGTTAAGAGCGAACTCTGCCAGAGGCAAGAAAGAAGACCAGTCCTCTTGGTTTTCTGAGACAAAACACCGGAGATATGTCTCTAAGCTCTGATTCAGACGCTCTGTCTGACCATTGGTCTGCGGATGAAAAGCCGAGGAAAATGACAATTGCATCCCCCGACGTAAACAAAATGCCCTCCAAAATTTGGACACAAACTGAGACCCCCTATCTGACACCACATCAGAAGGCAACCCATGAAGTCTAACGATCTCCCTAATGAACACCTGCGCCAGAGTTTTAGCATTATGGAGTGCAGGAAGAGCAACGAAATGTGCCATCTTACTGAACCTGTCAACAACCACCAGTATGACAGTATTCCCTGACGACGGAGGAAGGTCCGTAATGAAGTCCATAGATAAATGAGTCCATGGACGCTCCGGAAGTTTCAAGGGTAAAAGGGTCCCAGACGGACGGGTATGAGGGGTTTTAGAGCGAGCACACACCCCACATGACGCGACAAAAGTTATAACATCTTTATTAGCATTAGGCCACCAAAACCGGCGAGAAAGGAGATCTAAAGTAGCCTTACTCCCTGGATGTCCTGCTAGAGCAGAATTATGATGTGCCTCAATAACCTTTTGTCTCAACAGATTTGGGACAAACAGTCTCCCTGGAGGTCCTGCAGGGGCGTCCCCCTGAGCCTCTAACACCTCCTCCTCAAGCTCAGAAAATACAACCGACACTACCACCCCCTCCTGAAGGATAGGACTCGGGTCATCCGTTTTCCCGGCCCCTGGGAAACTGCGAGACAAGGCATCAGCCTTTACATTCTTAGACCCCGGGCGATAAGTGACGACAAAATTAAACCTGGTAAAAAACAACGACCATCGAGCTTGTCTGGAATTCAGACGCTTAGCGGATTCCAAATACAACAGGTTCTTGTGATCAGTAATAACGGTAACCGGGTGGATTGCCCCCTCCAAAAAGTGACGCCATTCTTCAAAAGCTAACTGAATGGCCAAAAGTTCCCTATTGCCGATATCATAATTCCTTTCGGCGGACGACAATTTCTTAGAAAAGAAAGCGCACGGATGCCATTTACCAGGGGACGGACCCTGGGACAATATAGCACCCACCCCTACGTCAGACGCATCCACCTCCACAATGAACGGCTGAGATGCATCTGGTTGGATGAGAACGGGTGCCGAAGCAAAACATTTCTTCAAAGAGGAAAAGGCTTGGCAAGCTTTGTCCGACCATTTAGAAAAATCCGTCCCTTTTCTTGTCATGTCAGTGAGAGGTTTGACGACAGATGAGAAATTACAAATAAATTTCCGGTAGTAGTTAGCAAACCCCAAAAAACGCTGCAGAGCCTTAAGATCCCCTGGCTGATCCCATTCAAGCACTGCTCTCACCTTTTCAGGGTCCATACGGAAACCGGAGGCTGACACCAAAAAACCCAAAAACTGAAGTTCCTGTACGGCAAATACACACTTCTCCAGTTTGGCGTATAATTTATTGTCTCGCAAGATCTGCAACACCTGTCTCACATGCTCCTGATGAGACACAAGATCTGGCGAGTAAATTAAAATGTCGTCCAAATATACAACCACAAACAGCCCCACAAGGTGACGAAAAATGTCATTAACAAAATGTTGGAATACTGCTGGTGCAGTAGTCAGACCAAAAGGCATGACTAGGTTCTCATAATGTCCCTCCGGCGTGTTAAACGCCGTTTTCCACTCATCCCCCTCTTTTATCCTAATCAGATTATACGCCCCCCTGAGATCCAATTTAGAAAACCATTTGGCGCCAACAATTTGATTGAAGAGATCAGGAATAAGAGGGAGTGGATACGGATCTCGAACAGTAATCCGATTAAGTTTGCGGAAATCCAAGCAAGGGCGTAGGCCTCCATCTTTCTTCACAAAGAAGAACCCCGCGGCTACTGGGGAAGATGAAGGTCTAATATGCCCTTTGGCCAGACTTTCAGAAATATAATCTTTCATAGCCTGCCTCTCAGGACCAGAAAGATTATACAACCTAGCTTTAGGCAACTTAGCATCAGGAAGGAGATTAATAGAGCAGTCATACACGCGATGAGGAGGCAACTCCTGACACCCCTCCTCAGAGAAAACATCCCCAAAATCCTCCAAAAAAGGAGGCAATGTACTAGGCACGACCGCACTGATGACTGTGCTCATGCAGTTGCTTTTGCAAAACTCACCCCATTGGCTTATTTCTCTGGACTGCCAATTAATCACAGGGTTATGTTTAACCAACCAAGGAAGTCCCAACACAATGGGAGTAGGTAGACCCTCCAACACATAACAAGATAATTGTTCCCTATGTATTGCCCCTACCCGAAGGTCAATGTTATGAACCTCATGAACAAAGCTACCTTGGCCGAGAGGCCTGGCGTCAATGGAGAATATAGGGATCGGTTTGACCAATACACTCAGATGCATACCTTGAGCCTGAGCAAACTGAGCGTCAACCAGATTAGCCCCGGAACCACTATCAAGAAGAACAGACAATCTCTCCACTCTCGTACCAACTACCACCTCCACTGGTACAAGGAACTGAGAAGAACTGGCGGATGAAATACATACTCCCAGGTTGTCGTCCACCACACAACCTGGGATTAACAGTTTTCCGGCGACTTTTGGCTCAACAAGGCACGGGATGGACATTCTCCAACAAAATGTCCCTCTTTCCCGCAGAAAAAACATCTTCTAGTCCTGCGGCGTACCGCCAATCCCCTCCTACGAAATGATGTCCCTCCCAACTGCATAGGCTCATCCGAACAGACAAGGGGAACCTCAACATAAGGGACTTTAGTGGTAGGTGGAGAAACAACAGGGAGTGGGGTTACCTCACCCCTCTCCCGAAGCCGTCTATCAGTACGGATAGCTAAGGCAATAGCAGCCTCCAGAGAAGGAGGAGACTCATACTGAGCCAAAACGTCTTTTAATTTATCAGAAAGCCCATGACAAAACTGGCTCCTAAGAGCTGGGTCATTCCACTGAGTATCTGTGGCCCATCTACGAAACTCAGAAGCAAATTCCTCTGCCGGACGATCTCCCTGCTGTATCTTACGTAATTTTGTCTCAGCAAGAGAGACCCGATCTGGGTCATCATATACCAATCCCAGGGCAGTAAAAAATTGATCTACAGACAGTAGAGCCGGGGATCCCGGAGGAAGGGAAATGCCCAGGATTGAGGGTCCCCTTGCAGAAGTGAGATAACAATTCCCACTCTCTGCTCCTCACTCCCTGATGATCGAGGCCGAAGCCGAAAATACAATTTACATGCCTCCCGGAAGGTGAAAAATTTGTCTCGCCCACCAGTGAACCTGTCCGGGAGAGCAACCTTAGGTTCAACTCTGGTTTGCTCCAGGGGAGACAAAACTTTGGACTTAATGTCCGTCAGCTCCATGGATAATCCCTGCAACTGCAGAGCCAGCTGGGCTACTGGATCCATGGTAACTGGAGATAATTTTTAGGGCCAGTGAAAATGTCACGCTGTCTAATGATATGTATACAATGTCAGTAAACTATTAATACAGGAACAACACTCTATACAACAACTAGTATAGCAACATCAGCATGTAAGTATAGAATAGATTTACCTGACACGATATCTGCTGAACTCAGGGTTAATCTTGAGGACTTGATGAGCTGAAACAGGAAAGAGGTGGACCGGGATCTAACCTGACCCTAAACTGGGGTCCTAACTAATCCCTCACCTTGGAGGTACTGATAATGGTTCAGAGGTCCAAGTCACCAACCTAACCCTGTCTCCTATCAGACCCTGAACCCTGTAATCAGTCCTAAGAAGGATCCTGACTACCACCAAAGGGATATGGGCTGATCTTAGCTAAATACACAGATTAGACATATAAGACAGACAGGATAACACTCGCTTGCATACACACTCAAACACCAAAGGAACATAAATGGTCTGGGAAATAAACTCTAACCAAGTTGAGCTTAGAACAACTAAGGAGCTCACAACTAAAGTCTATACAGATTCATTCCTATCTGTGGTCTGCATGAAGGTTTCACTGGCAACTCCCCAAGCAGACAACCAGGAATTTAAAGGAAACCAATCAACAAATAATCAATTGCAGCCGGGAGAAACTGCACCCAGTCCCAGCACCGAGCACAGACAGAATTAACTCCCTAGCTGCCAAACACAAAGAAACAGCAGCTCAGCTGTGAGAAGTCAAAATGTGCAACCGCGACGATCTTCGTGGCAATGCACACATGACACACCCGACTTCAAAAGAGAATTCATTGTCCAAACTGATGCGTCAGAGGTAGGTGTGGGGGCCGTTTTGTCTCAGGAGGTTAACGGGGAGAAGCATCACATTACTTTCCAGAGTCGAAAGCTAACTCCAGCTGAAACCAGATACAGCATTGTAGAGAGAGAGAGTGCCTATCGATCAAGTGGGCACTGGAGTCGTTGCGCTACTATCTGTTGGGGATAACATTTTGGTTGTTAACTGATCATTCCCTCAGACTGGCAGTGTTGTATCCCAGGGAGTAGAGTTCAGGTGGTAGATAGATGAACATAACAGGAGAAATTGATAACGTTGCCAACCAGTTATTTAATCGGAAAACGGACAGGCAAATTCTGGCGAGATCCATGCCTTGTTCATTTTCAGAAAAGTAAGCCGGTCTACATTATCGGAGGATAGTCGCATGCGACGGTCTGTTAGTACACCACCTGCAGCACTAAAGACGCGCTCCGATAATACACTGGCAGCAGGGCAAGCCAGCACCTCCAATGCATACTGGCTAAGCTCTGGCCATGTATCCAGCTTAGAGACCCAAAACTGGAAAGGGGAAGAGCCATCTGGGAGTACACTGAGAGGGCAAGACAAGTAGTCTGTCACCATCTTACGGAAACGTTGCCTCCTGGTGACTGGAGGCGTCTCGGATGGTGTAGACATTGGTGGCGCTGACACAAAACTTTGCCACATTTGGAACATACTGGTCTTGCCCCCCTGTGTAGAGGCGCTGCTTGTGCTCCCTCTTGTTGCAGAGCTGTCTCCATTGCCTCCACGCACAGAGCTGCTTTGTAAAGCAGTAGCAGCAGCGTTCTCGGCTGGAATGGAGAACATTATGGATTACACCAGTGTGTCTTGGTACTCCCGCATTTTACGCTCCCGGTTCAACGGTGTGATGAGACTTTGTAAGTTGTCCCGGTAGCAAGGGTCTAGGAGGGTGTACACCCAATAATCAGACGTGGTGAGAATGTGGGCGATGCGGCGGTCGTTTCTCAGGCACTGCAGCATGAAATCAACCATGTGCTGCAGACTCCCAACTGGCCAAGAAATGCTGTCCTCTGTAAGAGGCGTCATCTGTACCTGCTCTGCATCACCCCACCCTCGCTCTACATACTGACTAGAGCGTTGTGTACCTCCCTCTGTAGCGATTTCTTCCTCCTCCATTGACTCCTCCTCATCCTCCTCACAAAGTGAGCCCTGCAAAGCCCTTTGGGAGGAACCACGTTGCACTGACTGTCCAAAAGGTGATGGAATTTGTGTCTCCTCATCCTCCACCTCTTCCAAAACCTCATCCCTTAGTGCTTGCAGTGTTTTTTGAAGCAGGCAGATAAGGGGGACAGTCAGGCTGACTAGTGCATCATCTTCACTCGCCATCCGCGTTGACTCATCAAACGCACGCAAAACGTGGCAGATGTCCTTCATAGAGGCCCACTCAGTAGTGGTGAAGTGTGAACGGCGCAAATTGCGTGTTGATTGCGCCTGTTGCAGCTGATACTCCATTACTGCTGTCTGCTGCTCACACAAACGCTCCAACATATGTAACGTGGAATTCCACCTGGTGGGTACGTCACATATGATGCGATGTTCAGGAAGGCGCAATCTGCGTTGCAGAGCTGCAATGCGCGATCTGGCCATGTTGGAACGTCGCAAGTGAGCGCACTCTAGGCGGACCTTGTGCAGCAGTGCATCAAGATCCGGATAGTCCCTCAAAAAACTCTGCACGACCAAGTTGAGCACATGTGCCAGACATGGTATGTGAGTGAGATTGCCAAGGCCCAGAGCTGCCACCAGATTTCGGCCATTGTCACACACTACCAAGCCTGGCTGGAGATTTGCTGGCAAAAACCACACGTCGCTCTCCTGCTTGATGGCATTCCAGACCTCCTGCGCTGTGTGGCTTCGATTCCCCATGGAAATTAATTTCAGGACGGCCTGTTGACATTTGGCCACGGCTGTGCTCATATCGGTCGCAACAGGTAAGCGTTCACGGGTCCATGTGGAGGTAGACCGTGACGGCTCCTGCAGCGATGATTCTGAGGAACTGGAGTAGGAGAAGGAGTCAATGTGTACAGACTGGATTCCAGCAATCCTTGGAGTTGGCAGAACACGTACAGCGCCACTCGCAACATCTGTACCCGGCTCCACAACATTGACCCAATGGGCAGTGAGGGAAAGGTATCGTCCCTGGCCATGGGTACTGGTCAGGTGGACCTTGCTACTGACGGCGTTTAGTAGTGCATGTTTAATTTTTCCCTCAACATGCTTTTGCAGAGCAGGGACGGCTTGCCTGTGAAATAAAATCGGCTTGGCACATTGTATTGTGGGACTGCCAATGCCATTAAGTTCTGGAAACTGTCAGTCTCCACCAGCCTGAATGACAGCATTTCAAGGGACAGGAGTTTTGCAATGCCAGCATTCAGAGCCTGTGCTCGTGGATGGTTTGCCGAGTATGGCCGTCTTTTATCCCATGCCTGTGCTACCGATGGCTGTTTTGTGGCCTGGGAGTGTGAGGATGACAGGGAACTTGCAGCTGTGGGTGGAATAACACTTTGTCTCTGGACAACAGTGACCGAGGTTCTTCCATGGCGATCGTGTGAGGAACCCGAACCAGCTGTGTGTGAGCTGGAGGAAGAGGCTCCAACACGACCTGAAGATGTAGGTGCTGCTGTAGGTTGGCCTACATCTCCAGTGTGTCTTTGTAACTCAACTACGTGCTTTGTCCGCACATGTTTCCACATATTAGTGGTATTGAGGTTACTGACACTTTTACCTCTTTTTACTTTTTGCTTACACAGCTTGCATTTGACATAGCAAATATCATCTGCAAGTGTGTCAAAAAAGGACCACGCAGTGCAAGTCCTGGGAGCGCCCGTTTTGACTTTTGGAAGAGAACTGCTCCCAACAGGTGCCAAACTGGAGGCTACAGGCAACCGAGTCTGCAGCCTACCTCTCCCTCCTGTTTGTACCGTTGGGCCAATCTCTTCCTCAGAGCTGCTCCCACCACCTTCCTGTTCCTCACGCCATGTTGGGTCTTGGACCTCATCATCTCCACTACCCTCTTCCAACACCTGCTGCTGTTGGGTGGTCTGGACAGCACCATGCTCAACAGAAACTGGCAACTGAGTCTCATCATCATCAGATTGTTCTGCGGTGTGCTGACCATCGGCACTGGCTCACCCGCCTCTTCAGATTCAGAGAGACACAGCTGTTGCGCATCACTGCATACTCCCTCTTCTTCAAATTCCAGAATGCTGCTTGGCTGGGCCCCTGTTTGCAAGCCAAAAGATTCTGAGAACAGAAGCAGAGACTCAGCTGGCTCCAGTTCAGAACTCTCTGACTGCCTGGGCAATTTGACAGGCGGTGAACAGACAGATGGTTGATCAACAGTGTTGTTGTCCTGAGAGGAGGTGGAAGCAATTAAAGTCGATGCATTGGCTGCCATCCAACCAACAACGGCTTCAATTTGTTCTTCCCGCAGCAGGGGGGTACGCCGAGCTCCTACAAAACTGCACATAAAGGAACGCTCACGGAGAAAACTGGTGGATGCTGTGTCACTGGGGGCGGCAGCAGCCACAGAATCCCCACGTCCTCTCCCTGCTGAAACTCCACGGCCACGACCACGTGCCTTACTCCCTGCCTTCTTTATCTTGGTAGATTGATAAAGAAAGTCAGAAAAGTTATAAGGCCTAAGTGTGGTTATTACGCAGAGACTGCAGTGAACACTGCACACAACTGTTCACTATCTCTGAAAGGCTCCTTTCTGTAATTCTATAGTGTTTGCAACCAATGTATTGGATACGGATGGAAGCGCGTCACACTAATAGATTTGAGTTATTTGAAATGGTATGGAGCAGCACCAATTAGAGAAAAATGACAAGGATGAGGCAGTGACACACGTTTGTCATGGAAATATATATTATTTCTTCCATATATTCAAAGTATATTCACATATATGTATTCACAGTTCACAGTTAGATAGATCTCACTTGCTAAAAAAAAACCTTGTGCTCACATATTTCTAGGCCAGATATAATCAGTCGTTTTAAAGAAATCTGGCCTCCATAAGACCTTCGTAAAGGAACAAATGCATGAAGTACAAAATGTCCTATTAGATATCTGTTGTTTACATTATAGTTATGCAAGGCAACTAGGTCACAAAAATATAAAACAATAATTCTGCAACTTCAGCTCTTTTAATCATGATTATCATAATTTTCATATTTACACTAGAACAGCCAATAATCTAGCAGCTTTTAATTGTATGTTAATTGACTAACCAGCCCCTTTTTGTAAACGTATAAAAACTTGAAACAATAATAAATGTATGTCTTTGACGAACTGTTATACTGACACTTTCGTGTGGACAGTCCTCATTTCGTTCTGAGCGCTCAAAAAGACATTATATAGAGATTTGGACATGGCAAGCAGCAAACACAGGATATTTTTATCCTAATTAAATTTCCATATCAGTTGGCGCCTGCACGCGGGGCATTGGACGAAACGCACGAGGACCCGGCCGACCGGAGAGACGGGGGTGTTGGCCCTGGCCTTGGCACACGGGACGGAGACTGCAGCTCCATCAGTAAGGTAAGAAAACTTTGTCATCTTACCTGAATGTTCCCTGTGCCTAGTCCTAGCCTACACTTCCAGCCGGTCGGACGTGGTCATCACCGCATTCCCAGGTTGTGTAAAAAGTCCATACCCTTATCCAAAAGCCCTGGGATATAAGCCGAGTTGGTTGCTGCTGTGCTGTATATGTTTCATGTTTTATGTGAACCGGGAGAAAGTTGGAACGGTGACTGTGTTTTTGCTTGCTGATCTCTGGGGGCTGTATAGCAAAAGACAATTGCTGCATAAGTTCCCGCAGTAAACTTTCACGCACCGGGAGGCCATCCCAGTCAAATCAGACGTGGAGGGCGGGAGCTTTGTTTTGGATAAGTCCACGCAGATATTCTTCACACATTGGAGGGAGGTTATCCCAAAAAAGTCCAGTTGTGGAAGCGAGGGCTTTGTTCGGTTAAGTTTCTGCAGTAAACTTTCACGCACTGGGAGGCCATCCCAGTCAAATCAGACGTGAAGGGCAGAAGCTTTGTTTTGGATAAGTTCTCACAATAATTGTCCACGCACCGGGAGGCCATCCCAGTCAAATCAGACGTGGATAGTGAGAATTTTGATGAAGGCTATTGCAGATTACTGTGACCGGTGCACCGGCCAGGTACGGTACAGAGCGATAGAACCTTGAGCTTCACCGCGCTCAGTGCAATTGGTGAGTTATCAGTTACCAGAGCAGCTTGTATGTGTCACAGATCATCAAAAGAGGGATTCGTATTCTCCCGGGTGTCTGTCAACTGTCTGTATCAGGTACTGTCGCTTTAAATCACATCTCCGTGCGCTCTGTTAGTAACTCATTCAGAGCAGTGTGCTGGCTGCAGCAGCGAGAAAACCCCTTTGACCCCCCTCCTCTGCTAATCACGTTATCAGGCATTCGTTTCTTGGCTTTGATTTTGATTTTTTTAAGCTAGTTTTTTGGCTACAGGTTTTAACGTGAGAATTATCAGGCATTCAGACTGAACTATATTCATTTTTTGCTATTCTGAGGAATAATAATAATTTTTTTTTTTTTTTTGTTACGTGATTTCAGTGGCTATAGAGACAGCAAGCAGAGATATAAGGAAGGGAGGGGGGAAGCAGCCAGCTGACATTCCAGAGATTTTTAATTAGCTGTTTTAGTAACAAGGGTTGTTTTTCAGAGTTTTATGATTAATACGGTTTTTCTTTTCTCCCCTTTTTGGTGAATTTATTTATTTTTTTGTTTTGTTTTGTTTTCTTTTTCTAGAGTTTTTTACTAAATCTAACTTTTGTTTTTAAAATTTTTCTCTTAAGTACATTTTTAAATGATTTTGGAGAGATTTTTTCTCTAAGCAATTTATTTTAGAGCTTTATTTCTAAAGCCATTTTTTTTTTTTTTTTTTTTTTTCTACAAGCTTGCCTTACAACAAGGTCACATAGATAAGGAGAATTACAGGCTGTGGGAGAGAGCAGACACAAACTACGCAGTGGTCTGAGCAGCCCCACCCGTCGGGCATTCGGCGAGGAAATTTGTTGAATATGTTTTTGGAATAGACACAGTACGTAAGAATCGAAGGGCTAGGCATGTGAATATAATGTCAGAGTACGTGAGAAGCAAATAGACAGGCAGCCTTTACGCTGCATAATGAAATGTTTTTTCTTGTTTTTTTGTTATTTGAAAGGTAACGGGAAAATTTGTTAATAGATTACCATCTGCTATAAAAGAGCAGCGGTGCATCGTGGTAAAAGATAGATACAGCAAGTTAATTTGAACGGACCAGGAAGTGATTTTTTTTTTTTTTTTTTATGTGAATAAGTTTGAAAAGGTGTTAAATCATCTGTGAGAAAAAGATCACTGACATGTCACAAGAGCAGAATTCAGAGTCACACACATCACATGTCCATCATGTGGAGACACGGGACAGGTGTAGGCTGCTCTCATTGAGTAAGGAGCCTTGTACAGGGAAAAACGCTCCCCGCCTCTCTCCACAGGGAGAAGGCATTTTTGTTTCAACCATCCCCTCTCAAGAGTCACAGGGGGGACACCCTCTCCTTTTACTTCGTCATCAACTGGGTCAACGCCCAATCCAAGCAATGTGGTGTCCCTGTATTCAGTGTCTCCAGAACAGGGCACCTTGTCTATCCCAAGCACAGTACAAACATTGCCAGTCATTATATCAGGAGAAGAAAGTGCAGATCTCCCTACACAAAACGCTACATGTAGCCCCCAGACACAACAGTCCACTGCTAGGGCTTCACAGGGGAGTGGTATAGCTACAGGGCTGCTAGCATGGAACCATGACACTGATCCACCGCAGCCTCAGCAAGGAAGTGGGAAATCCCCATGCAGCAAGACAACTTTAAAGCCCAAATCTCACCCAGTGTATGCACCAAGTACACCATGTCACTTCTTATCTGATGAAGATGAAGATGCAACGTCACACATGCTGCCCAATACTAGGAAGAAAACACACAAGCACCAATAGAGCAGGGACAGGTAGAGGCACCATCCTATGAGCCCTTCATCCCAAGCCAGGTGATCAGTATGCTGCCAGACCCAGGGATACACCCCATGCCATTTTGCCAAAAAATGCAGCAGATCCAGCGAACGTATGCAGCAGCCTGGACTGATCTCTGGACCGTAATGGAAATAAAAGCAGGTGATGCATTCTGGCCAATTATGAGAGAACACTTCAAGCTTCCAACAGAGTTAGATGCGTATGCCTGGGAGACAGGACCAAAGCTAATTGAGCAACTCAGAGAATGGGCCAAAAGCAGACTGACAGGACAAACTCTCAGCCTACATGTCACGAGTCAAGACAAGACAGAGTCTGTGGAGAAGTTCCATGACAGAATGATGCAAGTGTTTCAAGATTTGGGCCTCATTACCCATGATCAGACACACAGACGGATGTTGGCACAGGCTTTTGTGCATGGACTGAGAGAACCAATCAGGAAATCACTGGTAGCAGCCAGGCCTGAGTACACGTCAATAGCAATGGATACCCTGCTCACAGTAGCAAAAAGGATTGAGTCCCGCCGGGACAGAAGGAATGTCAAGTGTTACAACTGTGGCGAGTTTGGTCATTTCCGGAACAAGTGCAGAACACTGACTTCACCCAGAAAAAGAAGAAACACAGAAAGCAGTGAAGAACCCCGTCCATAGGACAAGAGCACACCAAGTCCACAAGGAACCCCACCAGTGGGACCATTTTCCTGAGAGTGGATGGCGTAGTCATATCTTTTCTTGTGGAACTCCGCAACCAGAATCTTCTGCTTCCTGCATGGGAATTGATGGTCAAGTCAGATATTTCCAGATTATGAAGCCCATGAGCGTGTGGACTCAGGCAGAACACTCCATCATGTCTCAGTTTGTTGTGTAAAAAACCTGCACCCTCAACCTATTGGAAGTGGACCTACTGCAGAAGCTGAAAGCGACCAGAGTGTTCCAGGAAGATGGGACCATGACACTTTCTTCACCCCTGACCCAAGAAGAAACAGGAACCTCAAACAACCACACTGCAGACCTATCACAGGAGGTGCTGGACATAGTACCAGAAAAGCCACTCCATCACCCAGAGTCAAGATGTCTCTGACCAACTGAAGGTCTAAGTGAACTCGCCTAAGAAGACGGCCTGAGAACTTTGACATTGGCCAGGATATTTCAACTCAAGAAGGACCCTACTCGCTTCATGGAATGGCAACACCTCATCCAGCTCTAACGCCAGAGGTTCATCTTTTGCAAGCACCAGGAGGTGCCCCTGCAATCAACCAGTTCACCCAGGCCCTAGACCAGAAAAAGGCCACTCAGCTCTTCAAACTTGTGCACAAATGCTGACCTGAGATCGAGCTGGAGAAAAAGAAACTACTGATGGCCCGTGCTGAGAAAAAAGCAGCCGTTCAAGGAGACATCCCAACAAGAAGACCCCCTGTGACCAGAGCAGGTGCTAACACAGTGACTGTCTTGGTGGAGAACAAGAAAGCCAGCTGGTCGTCATCTCTCATGATGTGGATCCTAGTAGACGGCTTGTTTTCCCGCCAGCTCTGCACCAGCAGATGGGAGTCCCCTGCCGCATACTGAAGGACAAGGCCAAACTGGGCTGCCTCGCCCATCGGAATCAATCCCAGCTTTCCACAGTGAAGAAAAAGACTGTAAACCCCACTGAGTTCAGAATGGTGCAAGGCCTGGAGGCCGCGAAAGAGGCTACGGTATTTGAAACCCCAACAGTGCTGAACCATCACACTCTGCTCTCAAGAGTCCCAGTCACCGCAACGGTATTCACGGTGATCAACCTGGCCAGTACCTTCTTCAGTGTTTCCCCTCCACCTGGAGGCCTGCTTTCACGCACCAGTGCAGTGCATATGGACAATGTTGCCTCAAGGTGCTCAAAACAAGCCCTTCAAGTTTCACCAAGACAATGTCCTCCATCTTCGTCAACTGGATTGCAGAATATGCAAGAGTCACTCTTCTACAACACGTGGATGACTTTCTCTTTTGTGTGGTTGACATCGACACCTGCACAGCCTATTCCTTATCTCTCCTACTCTACCTGGAAAACAGCAACGCAAGGTCTGGAAGAACAAAGTCCAGTGATGCCAGAAGCAAGTTACATCCCTGGGACACTGTATTGCCCACCAGACGAAACACATGTCAAAAGACTGGGAGACCACTATGGAGAAGATGGCTCCCCCAACAACTCCAAGAATGCTGCAGGCCTTCCTGGTCTAGTGTCATATTGCAGAACCTGGATCCCTGATGCCTCAGACCTAATGCAGCCTCTGTGCGCTTGCATCAACGCAACCCCGCTCCTTCTATCAGACGCAGCCTTCAACCCATTCAGGAGATTGGAAGAACTCCACAGTCTCAGCGCCAATACCAGGCCTACCTGACTACAAGAAGTCTTTCCGTCTACCTGATGGAAGAAAGAAGGTCATGCTACTGGAGTCCTGGCACGGATTCACGGGGGAAAACAGAGACTTTTAGGCTGCCTCTCAGCCCGCTTGGATCCAGTTGCAAAAAGAGCACACTCCTGCCTGATGGCAGTATCTGCAGCACACACCCTCCTGGACAAGGTTGCTGAAATCACTCTTGGACAGCCACTGGAAACTCTCACTCCACATGACATCTTGGCAATCTTCAATCAAGCTCAACCAACAGTAATCTCCCCACCACCAGGCATCTTTGTGGCGCCTCTATTGCCTTTGTCTCATAATGTCACCGTCTCCAGACCTACAGTCCTCAGCCCGGCCACTCTACTCCCACTCCCAAGGGGGGATACTTGGATGGCTCCAGAAGAAGTTTCAACACAGAAAGTGCAGTGACCAGCAATCAAGAAATCCTGTGGTCCAGAAGTCTGTCACCTAGCCTGTCAGCCCAGGAAGCAGAATTGATAGCGCTGACGAAGGCCTGCCAGATGGCAGAAGGCAAGACTGCAAACATCTACACGGACTACAGGTACTCGCATGGCATAGCACACGACTTTGGACCCATCTGGGCTACAAGGGACTTCATCACAGCAAACGGGACAACCGTGAAGCATCATGGAGCCTTCAGGGACCTACTGGGTATACTCCAACTTCCAAAATGGTGGCAATTTGAAAAATCAAAGTGCATGGAAAACTGAAAACAGAAGAGGCGTGAGGCAATAACATGGCGGACATGGCAGCCAAAGAAGCAGCCAAAGGAAGACAACATGGAGAAGTGGGAGAGGTCGTAGAGCCGGACGGCTACTACATGACGACTGAAGACAAGAAACCTGACAAAGAAACGTCCTGGAATCTGCTCAAGAAGTTACAAGACCAAGCTCCAAAAGGAGAAGAAGAGCTGAATGCGAAAAAAGCAACATGTGAAGAAAGAAGGCTATCAATAATAGACTTCAAACTCTGCCTACCACAAAGTATGCACCCTATGGTGGTCCAATGGGTACATGGACCCACATCCACATATCAAAGACACAGATGAATGATCTGATTGGTGCTTACTGTTTCGCTTCAGGGATCTCCACCCTAACAGCCAAATTCACCAGCAGCTGTCTGACCTGCGGCAAATGCAAGCCTGGACGTATGGAAGAAAGACCCCCTCACCTCATCTGGAAAGACCACTCTACCAGCTTCAAAGGATCCAGATAGACCACATCCAGATATCGCCAAGTGAAGGATTCAAATACGCCATTGTGGTCAAAAGAAGAATTTTCAAGATGAACAGAAGCCTTCCAAGTCAGCAAAGACTACTGCAACGAAGCTACTTTCGGAAAATAGTGTGCAGATACGGGGTTCCAGAAATGATAGAAAGTGATCAGGGACCCGCATTCACAGCAAATCTGACACACAAGACCCGATTAGCAGTAGGGTCAGATTTAGGCCTACACACTCCTTACCACCCCCAGAGCAGCAGGAAGGTAGAAAAAACTGAATGAAACACTTAAGAATAGAATGCTGAAAAATTGCCCAAGAGACACGCAAACCATGGCATGACACACTCCCTATTGCACTGTTTAGCATAAGGCACACTCCCAGAGACCCAGAAAAGCTGTTTCGTGCCTGCATCTTCTGCTAACAGATAAGACATTTTCTTCTTTTAGTTTTTTGGTGCCTGCATTTTGTCCTGCACTTCTGTGGGGGTCTGCCGGGTCCCCTTCGGGGGGCTTATGCTCCTCTCAGTTTAGTTCAGCCACTGTTTGTTCATTTGCCTTTTCCAGTTTTTTCAGTGGTTGCTGTTTAGTTTTTGTTACACCAGAGAACTAATTTAGGTGGTAGAGGTCGTGTGATCTCAGGTGTTTTTGTAATTAGTAGAGTTGGTATTTTTCAGGGTTTTTTTTGGGGTTGCAGTAAGTGCCTTTCCTATCCTTTTCTATCTAGACAGATTGGGCCCCAGCATTTGCTCATTCTATTTTCTGTCTGTGTCTGTATTTCCTCTTGTCTAACCGCCATTACATGTTTGGGGGCTTCCTATGTTCTTTGGGGATCTGCTCCGGGGCAGATAGCTTTCCTTTTTCTATCTTTAGGTGTAGTTAGCTTCTCAGGCTGTGACGAGGCGTCTAGGACCAACGTAGGAACGCTCCACGGCTGCCTTTAGTTGTGGTGGTTAGTCAGGGTACTGCAATCCCATAGATTCCAACCTCTCTGGTGTATTGCTTTTTTTTTTTTGCCTGCTCTCCTCAGCTACCAAATCATAACACTTATGTAATTGAATTGGTCAAAAACTAATGTCCATTCTCGAGTTTTTCTCCTCACTGCCAGATTTGATGATCCTGTCCAAGAGCCCCAGATGACATCAACCTCTGTGTAACTAGAGGGAAAGCCTGTTTGAATCCACGTATCGCATTGCAAGGAAGCTCCCGTACCAGGAGAGACACCTAAGCCATGAAGGATGTCGTGGATGCTCTGACTGACCAAACAGATGACCAGATGACCTACCTGATGAGTTCAAGGCCAGAGACCAAGTTAAAGCAGGATTTGAGTCACTATAAACAAAAATGTTGATTGGATAAATTATATCTATTATAACCAGCAGAGATTTGTTAACTTCACCATAGATGCTGTAAAAGGTTTGGCAGCATAGTTAGGCCCCACTTCCATTATGGCATTCCAGAATAGAATGGCTTTGGATATGATTCTAGCTGAGAAAGGAGGTGTTTACAAAATGATCAAAGACACCTGTTGCACCTACATCCCAGACAACACTGGCCCAAATGGTAAAGTCACAATGGCAATACAGAAACTTAATGAGTTATCAGAGGAACTGAAACAGAACTCAGGTGTCACTGACCCATGGGATCGATACTTTGGGTGGATGAGTGGGTGGCAGAAAATGTTGGCACAGGTTGGGACAGCCATTATGGGGGTTCTCATTTTTACATTAATTACTGGTTGCTGTGTTATTCCTTGTATCCGCAGGAAAATGGAAAAAACTGTTCAGGAGACAACCAATTTGATGCCACTCACCATCTTGGACCTCGCACCAGTCCGGATGGAACTGCCTGGCTTGACCAGATCTCCGAACTACCTCCAGACTGAGAATACACATCCTTGATGAAACATCATATCAACTATGAGATTATGATTGCAAACACATAAACCCCCGACAGGGACAGTCCTCCTGACCGCTCATTTGCGAAAAGTCTGTATTCGGTGGGGGAGGCATGTACTAGGGGTGTCTCAACTCACCGGCAGCACAAAAGAGTTGCAGCGCTTTGGGCCAGGAGCAGGTTTTTAGGGCAAGTGGTATCTAAGGGGGGACTGTCATGGAAATATATATTTCTTCCATATATTCAAAGTATATTCACATATATGTATTCACAGTTCACAGTTAGATAGATCTCACTTGCTAAAAAAAAACCTTGTGCTCACATATTTCTAGGCCAGATATAATCAGTCGTTTTAAAGAAATCTGGCCTCCATAAGACCTTCGTAAAGGAACAAATGCATGAAGTACAAAATGTCCTATTAGATATCTGTTGTTTACATTATAGTTATGCAAGGCAACTAGGTCACAAAAATATAAAACAATAATTCTGCAACTTCAGCTCTTTTAATCATGATTATCATAATTTCATATTTACACTAGAACAGCCAATAATCTAGCAGCTTTTAATTGTATGTTAATTGACTAACCAGCCCCTTTTTGTAAACGTATAAAAACTTGAAACAATAATAAATGTATGTCTTTGACGAACTGTTATACTGACACTTTCGTGTGGACAGTCCTCATTTCGTTCTGAGCGCTCAAAAAGACATTATATAGAGATTTGGACATGGCAAGCAGCAAACACAGGATATTTTTATCCTAATTAAATTTCCATATCACGTTCAGCAGACTACAACCAGCAGTGGTTGAAGAACTAACTGGAGCGTGATCTGCACTCAAAAAAAAAAAAACCTCACAGACTAGAGTGAACACTGAACACAACTGTTCACTATCTCTGAAAGGCTCCTTTCTGTAATTCTATAGTGTTTGCAACCAATGTATTGGATACGGATGGAAGCGCGTCACACTAATAGATTTGAGTTATTTGAAATGGTATGGAGCAGCACCAATTTGAGAAAAATGACAAGGATGAGGCAGTGACACACGTTCAGCAGACTACAACCAGCAGTGGTTGAAGAACTAACTGGAGCGTGATCTGCACTCAAAAAAAAACAAAAACTCACAGACTAGAGTGAACACTGAACACAACTGTTCACTATCTCTGAAAGGCTCCTTTCTGTAATTCTATAGTGTTTGCAACCAATGTATTGGATACGGATGGAAGCGCGTCACACTAATAGATTTGAGTTATTTGAAATGGTATGGAGCAGCACCAATTAGAGAAAAATGACAAGGATGAGGCAGTGACACACGTTCAGCAGACTACAACCAGCAGTGGTTGAAGAACTAACTGGAGCGTGATCTGCACTCAAAAAAAAAAAACCTCACAGACTAGAGTGAACACTGAACACAACTGTTCACTATCTCTGAAAGGCTCCTTTCTGTAATTCTATAGTGTTTGCAACCAATGTATTGGATACGGATGGAAGCGTGTCACACTAATAGATTTGAGTTATTTGAAATGGTATGGAGCAGCACCAATTTGAGAAAAATGACAAGGATGAGGCAGTGACACACGTTCAGCAGACTACAACCAGCAGTGGTTGAAGTACTAACTGGAGCGTGATCTGCACTCAAAAAAAAAAAAAAAATCACAGACTAGAGTGAACACTGAACACAACTGTTCACTATCTCTGAAAGGCTCCTTTCTGTAATTCTATAGTGTTTGCAACCAATATATTGGATACGGATGGAAGCGCGTCACACTATAATTTCAATTGAATGGAGCAGCAAGAATTACACTAAAGAAAAAAAAAAGAGTCTGTGAGTGACACGTGCAGATGCCTACAAACAGCGTTGGATGCAGAGCAAACTGCAGTGTCACCTGCACTCTCACACACACACCTTGCACAGAGCTGTTAAAACAACACTGGCAAAAGGAAGCTTTACACAGCGGTTGGTAAACTAGCCTGCCTAGAACACAGTACACAAAATCGCAATCTCTAACTCTCCCTCAGAGTCAGCAGAGCAGCGTTCTGTCCCTTACTGAATTCACAGCACAGTGACGCTAAAATGGCGGCGGCGGCGCCTTTTATAGTGCATTCTGACATCATTTCAGCATCCAATCACAGCCATGCCATTAGTTAACATAACCGCAGCAGTACAGGATGTGCCCACACTTCTTAGGATTCCTCATTGGCTGACTAAAATCACATTGCCTCTCAAAGAATTATGGGAACTTCCGATTCCGGTATACGATATATGAAAAATATCGGAACTAAGTATCGGAATTCCGATACAGCGAATATCGGCCGATACCCGATACTTGCGGTATCGGAATGCTCAACTCTACTGGTGAGGTTGGTGTACTTACTTTGATACTCCATATTAGATTAGCTATACAATGGTGCTTAAAAGGAAAACTACCCCTTGAGAATTTTCATATTTCTGAATAAATTTGACCTAAAACTGCATCAGACTTTTTTAACCCCTTAAGGGGCCTTACTCCTCAGCGCTGTGAAAAAGATGCTCAGGAATAAGTGAATAGCACAGCTTGTGGGCTCAAATCCAGTGTGTGACAGCTGAATATTACAGCTGACACCCTGCAACCCTGCAGCATTGGACCCACCCGATTTTGGAATCGATTGGAGACGATTAACCTCTTAAAAACTGTTGTCAATAAAAGGTTAAAAGGGGGTTAAAAGACATCCTTTGACAGGATCGACCCCGCAATTGTAGCCTGAGGTCATCTGATGACCACAGGGTATTGTGGCCTGTTAGACCAGCAATAAGCAGAGTCTAACAGGCACAGGCAGTGAATCAATGACAGGTCTCAGGCACTGCAGTATACGAGTTCTGCAATGCATGAGACTAGTGATCAAAGTAAAAAATATACATGTCTCACAGTGAGACTAAGCGAAAATGAAAAAGTAAAAAAGTGGAATGTAATGTGTAAAAAAACCACAAAAAAGTGCACAAAAATCTCAAAAGGTTGTTTCTCCATTAATAACACGCATTTGCATTAAAACAAAAATAAACAAAAAAACGAACACATAATTGGTATTGCCACATCCGGAACAACCCAAACTATAAAACTGTCATGTTATTTATTCCATAAAGCAAACACTATAAAAAAAAAGCGATCAAAAAGTTACATCAAACCGCCCAGCAAAAAAACAAGCCCTAATATGACTCATTCGGGGAAAAAGAAAAAAGTTACAGCTCTAAGAATATGGAAAGAAAATTTTTTTTTCTCTAAAAACATTTTTAATGTGTGACAGTAGCAAAACATAACAAAATAAAAATCTAGTGTCGCTTATACCGCACGAAAAACCGAGCAAAAAAAAAACTACTAAATATACAACTATTCTTATACTGCTGTCTCTTTGCTCTGCCTCCCAAAAATTGGAATAAGGCTCAGTTTACATTTATCCTGAGCGCTTAGGTCGGGGTTTCTGTTTAAATCTCCAAACATGCGATTCAGATGAAACCGCTGATGAAACCTCTGACATTTGAGGCAGAGTTAGTCACTTTGGACTCCATCTAGACTCAATTCTCATTTTGAGGGCTCATACTCACATGCGAGGAAATCGTCCGATGCTTGCATGTGAAATCCCAGCTCTGGCGCCGGCACTCTGGAGTGGAGCGAGCGGCTGCATAGAAATACATGCAGCCGCGCACTCCACTCCCGAGTGCCGGCGCCAGAGCTGGGATTTCACATGCGAGCATCGGACGATTTCCTCGCATGTGAGTATGAGCCCTAAGTGTCTTTTTAGCGCAAAAGTGAAGTTGATCTACAGTTCTGTGAATGCTTAAAAAGATGGATAGCACCGGAATAGATGCCAAGTGGAGTCCAAAGTGTCTCCATGTGCCTCATTACAGTGAGTGGCTCAGTCAAAAGTTTCGCCTGAATCACATTTTAGTGGGATTTACACAGAAACCCTGATGTATGTGCTCAGCATAGAACACAAAAACGTGATTCTAGCATTATACTGAAAGTGATCAAAAAATGTTAACAATAAAGCTCTTAATTTATCCCGCACAAAATCAGCCTCAAGTCTGTCATCTGTCACTGGAAAAATAGGAGGCTCCCATGTTACAGATAGAAGAAAGTCTCTGGAAATGCAACATGGCTTCCCCATCCTCAAATACAATTCAGAGAATTCTGCACTCCCAAAACCAAATGTCCTCCTCCTTCTGAGCCCCACTGTGCCTATACCACAGTAAGTGGCCACGTGTTTGGCATTACTGAAGTGGGGAAAGCCCAATTAACAATTTTCCGGGTGTATGTCACCAGAAGCACAAGTTGGGCACAATGTATGGGGGCTCTTGCACTGTATGAGGCACTAAACTGGCATATTTGAAATTCTCTAAAAAAAACTCAGCGACAAAGTTGTTGAGAAATGCAAGTCAGGATTGGGTTATAAAAAATATCCCAATCTCTGATGATCCCCTGGAGCATCATCAACTTCATTATCATCATATGGAAAGAACATGGTACCACAACAAAACCTACCAAGAGGGGGTCACGCACCAAAACTCTGAGCCCGTACAAGGATGGCATTAATCAGAGAGGCAGTATAGAGACCAAAGGTAACCCTGAAGGAGATGCAGAGTTCCCAAGCAGAGACTGGATTATCTGCCCATATGACCACAAAAAGCCATACACTCCCTAGAGGTGGTCTTTATAGAAGAGTGGGCAGAAAAAAACCTTTGCTTACACCAAAATTGTAAGGTTCGTTTTGAGTTTGCCAAAAGACATGTGAAAGACTACCCAAATGTATGGAGGGAGTTTTTCAGGGTCAGATCAGATCAAAATTTAACTTTTTGGTCACCAAGGTAAACGCTTAGTCTGGCGCCAAACCAACACTGCTCATCGCCCCAAGAACACCATTTCCACAGTGATACATGGTGGTGGCAGCATCATGCTGTGGGGATGTCTTTCAGCAAAAGACACAGGGAGAATGGTCCGAGTCAAGGGCAAGATGGATGATGAAAAATACATTCTTGAACAAAACCTGTTTCAGTCTGTCAGCGATTTGAAACTGGGATGGAGGTTCAACTTCCAAGAAGACAATGACCCAAATCATACTGGTAAAGGAAAACTTGAGTGGTTTAAGGTAAAACGTGTAAATGTTTTGTAGTAGCCTAGTCAAAGCCCAGCCCTTAATCCAATTGAGAATCCGTGGTCAGACTTGAAGATTGTTGTTCACCAGAGGAAACCATCTAACCTGAAGCAGCTGGAGCAGTTTCGCCTTGAGGAATGAGCAAAGATCTCAGTGGCAATATGTGTAATGCTCATAGAGACATATCCAAAGCGATTGGCAGCTGTAATTGCGGCCAAAGGAGGCTCTACAAAGTACTGAATTTAGGTGGTGAATAGTTATGCACACTAAAGTTTTCAGTTATTTTGTCTATTTGTGGTTTTCTTCACAATAAAACAAAAAGCAAATGTTCACAGTTGTAGGCATGTTGTTAATATGAACTGATGCAAACCCTAACAAAAAACTGTGAAATTCCAGGTTGTGAGGTAGCAGAACACGAAAAACACAAAAGAGGGTGAATATTTTTCCAAACCAGTGTAATTGAGAGGTGAAATTTCTACAATAGGGTCACTTTGAGGAGTTTTCTGCTGTTCCGGCACCTTAGGGGCTCTACAAATTTCAAGAGAAATTGCAAAACAAATTATGGGCTCTGTTTTCTCCAATCATCAATTGTCAAAATTAGGAGGACTAAAATAATATTTCAGCCGACAAAACGTTATTTTCTTTTTCACATCCACAGTTTAGAAAGTTCTGTGAAGCACCTATGGGTTCAACGTGCTCAGCACACCCTAGATGAATTCCTTTATAGGTTCAGTTTCTAAAATGGGGTGAACTGTGGGGTTTTCTGCTATTTAGATACCTTAGAGTGTCTGCAAATGAGACATGCTGTCTGCAATCTATTCCAGACAAATTTACATGCCAAATACCAACTGTCGCTTCTTTTTTTCCAAGGCCTGCTGTGTGACCAACATAACTTTTTGACAAGTACCTCTCCCATCAGCCCAAGGGTTTCTTAATTAATACTGGATCTTACCTGCTCAATAAATGTGTAGGCCTATAGCCTGGGAGAGGCATGTTTGATAAATGTTACATTTAGGGTCCCATCAAAGAAGGGTCCCCTTGTTGTGGTTTATGGGCACACATAAATTGGCCAATTTATGTGCTAAATACCTTTGTTTTTTGTAAGTATATTAAATATAGCAGCAATGCAGTTCAGTGTTTGCAAACATCTTAGGGCTTACAGAGTGCTGCTGTATTTTCTCTTGTTTTTAAAATGGTATCACTTTTGGGGAGATTAAATAGATGGGTCCCTCAAAGTCCATTTAAATCTACATTGGTCCCTAAAGAACCAGATTTTCTAAATTTCTTGAAAAACTTAGAAATTACTGCTAAAAATTTAACCCTTCTAACATCCTAAGAAAAGAAAATTTGAAAAATAATGCAAATATAAAGTATACATATGTGAAATGTTACTTATTAATTATTTTATACATCATGACTAACAGGCTTAAGGATATAACAATTGAAAGTTTGAAAATTGCTAATTTTTAAAAATTTTTGCTAAAATTCCAATATTTTCACATATAAAAGCAAATCATATCGACCTAAATTTATCACTAACATAAAGTACAATGTGTCACTGAAAAACAGTCTCGGAATCACTGGATACGTTGAAGTGTACGTTGAGTCATTACCACAAGAAGTTACACTGGTTAGGTTTCAAAAATTTGGCCAGCTAAAAGGAAAAAAGAAAGCACGAGCTGAAACCACCACTATGTATAATGCAATAACAAGAAGATGAGCTATGGCCACTTACACCTTGAGGAGGTGGGGAATGGAGCCTGCCTAATAATAAATAACAATAATACCCCCTTAATCCTGGCGAATTACATAGACCTTGAATGAGGTATGTTGCTTCACTGGTCCCATGGACACACACATTCCAACCCTGTCTGCTTGCACCTCGCACTGGATCTCCACTCCACCTCAGCAAGATGACTGCTCCAACCCATGTGCAGCCGAAAAGGTCCTTCGTCTCTTATAGACCACACGTAAGTGATGAAAAAAGGATTAATTTATTAACAAAAAAAATAAACACCTAAAAAAAAAAAGCGTTTTGGGATTAAACACCTTTTCAGTCATATTAGGTGTTCAAACTAATCCTCTTATACAAATTCCCTCTTCCCCCATACGGGACATTTTCCCCTGCACATATCTGCATTATCTAAAAAATAAAAATTAATTCCTCCTTTTACAAAATACCCCTCCTTTTAGGGGTGAATATCATGTCCAGGGGAAGAGGGAGTTTATATAATAGGATTAGTTTGAACATCTAATATGCCTGAAGAAAGGTTTAATCCCGAAATGCATTGTTTTAGTTGTTCATTTTTTTTTGTTTGTAAATAAATGAATCCTTTTTTCATCACTTAAGTGTGGTCTATTGAAGACAGTGGTGCTTTCTTTTTAGCTGTTTTTTTTATTACTGCATCCACATCTAGGGCGAGCGGTGTTGAAGCTGTAGGCTGACCCAGTATCACAAGGGCTTTACATGTGAGTGGCTTGGGAGCCAATCACAAAGTGTGTTCAGTGCAATTTTTGTGCAGACATTCATTATATACCGTACATCCGATTGGAAGCACTGCTATTTAGACCTCTTTTAAGTTTCCTTAAAAATGTGGCCAGGTCATTAAGGTCAAGGTTGGCTCTGTCACTAAAGGGGTTAAAGATTTACTGTGAATTTCTCACATCTCACACAATATACAGTATACAGGGAACATTTTTTTGATCAGCTTCATTGAAAGTGGATCTGTCACCAAATTTTACAACACAAACTAATACATTCTTAAATAGGCCTCTGAGACTTGTGACTGGTGTACTAACTTATAAGTCTCTGAATGGCTGTATAATCCTAATATTAAGATGAAATACCTCATGAGTCCACGTGTATTCAGTCTATGCACACTAGGCCGGACTCACAGTCGTAGCTTGTTCTGAGCAGTATGAAACTCCTGCAACAGCAAGCAGGGGCAATCAGTGAAGTACTGAAACTAGGAAGATAGCATTTTGTCACACTCAAATTTTACAAAAATCTGCATTTGACAAAATGCAGATTTTTTTTGTAATTCACTGGCTGCCATTTTTTATGAATCATAAAAGATCATTAATAGGTTAAAAACTATTAAAATCCTTATACTCAACTTACCTCTCCGTCCCTTCTGCTACTCACCGTCACCGATCCAGTCTTCAGCGCATTTTCTGATCACCCTCTGCTTGAACAGGAATCCTTGGGCCTCTCACGCTGAGCCAGGAGTACCAACTTTAATGACACCGTGACCTTCCGCACTTTTGCCCAGAAAACTTCAGGGCCTCATGAAAGCCAGAAGTCCCAGATGCATTAAGAGGCAAAGGAAAACAAATGCAATCCCTGGGGGATCAGAAGAAGCTCGAGAATCGGTTGGATGGTGATGAGGAGTGGAGGGGCCGGACAGATGAGCGATAAGGTAAGTATAAGGATTTTTATTATCTTTTAAGTTTATTATCCTATAAGGGGCGGGACAGACCCTATAGTATAACAATGTACATTATATTTGTGGAGAATAACTTTGTTGTGAATCTATGATAATTTCTCAGTAAAAAACACAAAAAAACAAGTCTACTTCAAGTTTTACCTGATGCCCTCGTCTCTATTTGCAATGCTTTCTGTCTGTGCCATGGTACGCTGCTTGTTTAGACACCAGTAGAGTTGAGCGATACTTTCCGATATCCTAAAGTATCGGAATCGTAATGGTATCGCCGATATCACTAAAATATCGGCGATACCCGATACCGATACCGGAAGTCCCATGTAAGTCTATGGGAACAAAATATCGAAATTAAAAAAAAACCATTCTTGTCTTGTTGGTTAATTGTACATGAAGGAAAACAAGAAAGAGTAATGTAGAATGTATTGGGGGAGGTTGAGGAGACATTAAAGGCATAGATGTTTGACCCAATCCAATGGAATAGCATTATTTTTTTTTTTTAGGAAATACGTTCGGATTGACGAACAAATTGACAATGTTCTTAACCTTTTTTCTATTTTGTCAAATATGTCTGTTTCACAACTTCCATGGTCTTCACCTTTTTAACTTTTCACACACTTTCTCCTTCATAATTTTCAGCAGCATCATCTTTCTCATCAAATTATTCTTCATCTTCACCTTCTTAATCTTCTAAAACTTCTTGCTATTCATCTTTTTGTTAACATTACTTATATTGTTCTTATTAAACAGTTATTATTCTTCATATTCTACTTCTTCATCTTCTTCCTATTCATCCTTTTCATCATATTTTATTTGTGACAGACATTCCTGTACTTGTAATCTGTAAAACTCTGAATTTTCATCCTTCCGTTCTTGCTGTCACGAAAGATTTTAATTACAACAGTATTTGTCCGCGTTCAGTTTAGCCTGCAGCAGCATCAGGCATTTTCCAGGGGCACCACGAGGAGGAACGGACTCACCCCCATACACTGCTTAGTCTTCTTCTGCTTAGAATTTAGAGCATATATTTTGCTCTTCATTTTGGTCTTATACTTAATGTTCTTCTGCTTTTTGATCTTCTGCTTATTGTTCTTCTGTCTCTTGTTCTGTATCTTGTAGTTTGTCTTAACCTTCTTTGTCCTGTTGGTGATGGTACAAAAGCCAATGGAAGTAACGAGGACCAGCTGACTGTGCTGGAACCCGGAGGGTCAGCAGAAGGAAAAGAGCCAATGGCACAACCGAGGACCAGCTGACGTTACTGGGACACGGTTACTAAGCAGGAGGTACCTGTGCTCCAAAGCACTACAAGGACCAGCAGACGTTGCTGGAACTCGGATACCGACATGGAGGCACCTAGGCCAAAGGCACTGCGGAGAACCAGCTGACGGTACTGGAACCCGGATGAGTAGCAGAAGGTACAAGAGCCAATGAAAGTAACGAGGACCAGCTGACTGTGCTGGAACCCGGAGGGTCAGCAGAAGGAAAAGAGCCAATGGCACAACCGAGGACCAGCTGACATTACTGAAACCCCAGTAACACGGACAAGTGTTTAACTGTGTACACACTTCCGAAAAACATCTGGCGATGTTTTAACCTAGATGAGAAAAACATGGTGAGGCAGCAGGAACTTTTTTGCGTTCACTACAGCAGGGGAACAGCTAATTACTGTACACCCAGTAACACAGGAGAAGTGTAGTACTGTGTAACAGCAACTTCTGAAAATCAACTGCGGTGTTTGTAAACCCAGATGAGAAACAGAATGGTTGGAGGCACCCAGGATTTTTGCCGTTCACACAGAGGGAACAGCTACATTACTGAACCCCAGAAAACAACATGGGAAGCAAGTTTCTGTGCTAACAGCATTTCTCGCTGATACAATGATCGTGTTGTAACCCCAGGGATGGAAAGAACATGGAGTACAGCCAGCGACTTTTGCCGTTCACACAGCAGCGGGAACAGCTGACATACTGAACCCCAGTAACACAGGAGCAAGTGTAGACTGTGCTAACAGCACTTCCGAGAACAACTGGCGGTGTTGTGAACCCGGATGAGACAGAACAGGGTGAGGCACGGACTTTTTGCGTTCACAAGCAGGGGAACAGCTGACATTACTGAACCCAGTAACAGAGCAAGTGTAACTGTGCTAACAGCATTCCGAGAACACTGGCTGTTGTAACCCAGGATGGAACAGACAGGGTGAGGCAGCAGGACTTTTGCCGTTCACACAGCAGGGGATACAGTGACATTACTGAACCCAGTAACACGGGAGCAAGGTAGACTGTGCTAACAGCACTTCGAGAAACAACTGGCGTGTTGTAACCCAGGGTGAGAAAGAACATGGTGGAGGCAGCAGGACTTTTTGCCGTTCACACAGCAGGGGAACAGCTGACATTACTGAACCCCAGTAACACAGGAGCAAGTGTAGACTGTGCTAACAGCACTTCCGAGAAACAACTGGCGGTGTTGTAACCCAGGGATGAGAACAGAACATGGTGAGCAGCAGACTTTTTGCGTTCAAAGCAGGGGAACACTGATTACTGAACCCCGTAACAAGGACAAGTGTAGATGTGCTAACAGCATTCGAAACAACTGGCGTGTGTAACCCAGGATGAGAACAAACATGGGGAGCAGCAGGATTTTGCGTCAACAGCAGGGAACAGCTGACATTACTGAACCCATAACACGAGCAAGTGTTAACTGTGCTAAAGCATTCGAGAAACAACTGGCGGTGTTGTAACCCAGGATGAGAACAGAACAGGTGGAGGCAGCAGGACTTTTTGCCGTTCACACAGCAGGGGAACAGCTGACATTACTGAACCCCAGTAACACAGGGAGCAAGTGTTAACTGTGCTAACAGCACTTCCGAGAAACAACTGGCGGTGTTGTAACCCAGGGATGAGAAGAGAACATGGTGGAGGCAGCAGGACTTTTTGCCGTTCACACAGCAGGGGAACAGCTGACATTACTGAACCCCAGTAACACAGGAGCAAGTGTAGACTGTGCTAACAGCACTTCCGAGAAACAACTGGCGGTGTTGTAACCCAGGGATGAGAAGAAACAGGTGGAGGCAGCAGGACTTTTTGCCGTTCACACAGCAGGGGAACAGCTGACATTACTGAACCCCAGTAACACAGGAGCAAGTGTAGACTGTGCTAACAGCACTTCCGAGAAAAACTGGCGGTGTTGTAACCCAGGGATGAGAACAGAACAGGGTGGAGGCAGCAGGACTTTTTGCCGTTCACACAGCAGGGGAACAGCTGACATTACTGAACCCCAGTAACACAGGAGCAAGTGTAGACTGTGCTAACAGCACTTCCGAGAAACAACTGGCGGTGTTGTAACCCAGGGATGAGAACAGAACAGGGTGGAGGCAGCAGGACTTTTTGCCGTTCACACAGCAGGGGAACAGCTGACATTACTGAACCCCAGTAACACAGGAGCAAGTGTAGACTGTGCTAACAGCACTTCCGAGAAACAACTGGCGGTGTTGTAACCCAGGGATGAGAACAGAACATGGTGGAGGCAGCAGGACTTTTTGCCGTTCACACAGCAGGGGAACAGCTGACATTACTGAACCCCAGTAACACAGGAGCAAGTGTAGACTGTGCTAACAGCACTTCCGAGAAACAACTGGCGGTGTTGTAACCCAGGGATGAGAACAGAACATGGTGGAGGCAGCAGGACTTTTTGCCGTTCACACAGCAGGGGAACAGCTGACATTACTGAACCCCAGTAACACGGGAGCAAGTGTTAGACTGTGCTAACAGCACTTCCGAGAAACAACTGGCGGTGTTGTAACCCAGGGATGAGAACAGAACAGGGTGGAGGCAGCAGGACTTTTTGCCGTTCACACAGCAGGGGAACAGCTGACATTACTGAACCCCAGTAACACAGGAGCAAGTGTAGACTGTGCTAACAGCACTTCCGAGAAACAACTGGCGGTGTTGTAACCCAGGGATGAGAACAGAACAGGGTGGAGGCAGCAGGACTTTTTGCCGTTCACACAGCAGGGGAACAGCTGACATTACTGAACCCCAGTAACACAGGAGCAAGTGTAGACTGTGCTAACAGCACTTCCGAGAAACAACTGGCGGTGTTGTAACCCAGGGATGAGAACAGAACATGGTGGAGGCAGCAGGACTTTTTGCCGTTCACACAGCAGGGGAACAGCTGACATTACTGAACCCCAGTAACACGGAGCAAGTGTTAACTGTGCTAACAGCACTTCCGAGAAACAACTGGCGGTGTTGTAACCCAGGATGAGAACAGAACATGGTGGAGGCAGCAGGACTTTTTGCCGTTCACACAGCAGGGGAACAGCTGACATTACTGAACCCCAGTAACACGGGAGCAAGTGTAGACTGTGCTAACAGCACTTCCGAGAAACAACTGGCGGTGTTGTAACCCAGGGATGAGAACAGAACAGGGTGGAGGCAGCAGGACTTTTTGCCGTTCACACAGCAGGGGAACAGCTGACATTACTGAACCCCAGTAACACAGGAGCAAGTGTAGACTGTGCTAACAGCACTTCCGAGAAACAACTGGCGGTGTTGTAACCCAGGGTCAAGGAGGGTGTAGGCATAAAATATTGAGTTATTGCCTTGTTACGTGGCCATTGCAAATGTATGTACTTCAAACAAGAATAAATGAAGTTTTACTACAACAATAAAATGATAAATTTCAATTACAAGAATAGAAAAATATTTATACTTGACAGTCCTCTGTGGTTGATAACGTTTAATGGCTAACTGAAAATATGGTAACAAATTCAAAGCTTTCGAGACTACTCAGGTGTCTTCATCAGGCTAAGAGTAAAGCCAAAAATGAAGAATCACATATTTCTACACACAACAGGACACAGGAATAGCTAAGACAAGTGAGGGAGGGACAAGTGAGGGGAGACCGGCAACAAAAAGGAGAACAACGATGAATTATCAGCGCCACACAATCACAGATAAATTAATGAATTTAGCTGTGGCAAAAGACTTTTGTATGCCCGCCCGGTCATAGCATCATGGATATGGAATTACTGTTATTAAAATATAACTTCAAATATGAGAAACGTACAAAGGTTTCAGAATATAAGCTCATCATGACCTTTGACACTGTTAGTGATGGAATGAATAGATCACATGGATTTATGTCATTCTATATCAATTAAGGAATCTGCGTCTATGCCCTTCCAGGGTCATGAAAACCCCAAAAATACGCCAATGAGAGGGCAATCAAACTTTCTATCCTTATCTAGGAACTGTTTGAATATTTATGTTCATCCCTGTGAGATAATGACAGTTCTGATACACGTCACTTACTTGTCTTACCTATTGCAATATTCCTGTGTCCTGTTGTGTATAGAAATATGTGATGCTTAATTTTTTAGTTAGTCTTTCCCTGATGAAGAGACGTGAGTAGCCTTGAAAGCTTGCAATTTGTTTCCATCTTTTCAGTTATCCATAAAAAGGTATGAACCACTGCTGACTCTGAAGTCTAAATATTTTTCTATCTACTGGCTAACACGGTACAAAGATACACATGTTTTCTAATTTCAAGAAGGAAAAAATAAAGAAAATACAAATCTAAACGCATATATGCACATGCCAAAAATAAATGGAACAACACAACACCCAAAAAATTGGTAACAAAATATAGTGTTGTAAATTTAAGAATAAAAGTACATTTTTTTTTTTATGAATAATGCTTAAGGAACGCAATGTTAAACTATAACATAGTGAAGACAATGGATTTTGTAATAGTCACTCATCATCATCATCGCAAATTTTATGTGACAGTCACAGACAATTTAATTATTTAAGTTCATAAAATCGTAACTTTCTATAGCATGTATGACATGTCCAGCATGGACTCATCAATGTGATTGATGACACAATAATGTACAATAAAAAATAACCATTTAAAAAAACATTAGGCATTGTTTGTCACAATTTAAGTGTGTGCCTGCAAGTGTAGGTGAAACAAAGGCTACGGATAGCAAAGGTATATTCTATGTCTGTATCACACAGTGGACAGCCTCTGATGGGTAATGCCGATGTTATACTGTACGTCAATAAAGTCTGCGGCTGAAATCATGCATTTTTTGCTTGTAGAGTGTTGAAGAGGGTAAAAGAATGTCTGTTTGCACAAAGCTTTATCCGTCAACACTACCTTCCTACTGTCACGCGTAGGGTAGGGTAGCGTGTGGCAATTAGCTGACTATCAAATGTGAGGTTAGGCTGCGTTATTGCGCACTAGGGACGCCAAAAAAAATACAGCAGTAATAATTTAATGTGTAATACTACACCTATGACAAACCAAAAAATTACGTTCCCTCTTTAACAATGTACAAGACTAACAAGCCTAATGGTTGACGCTGACTTAATTGAGATACAGTATTACATCAACATTGTCCATGAGTAACTATGCACTGTGATACCTATATACCAGTATTAATTTATATCTCTTGTGGTTGTTTCAACAGCACTTGCAGGTATAAGTACCTATTGTCAGTATGCATGATGCACTTTCTAGATGTAATAATTTATTATTGGACATTATTACCATGTTTACATGCTGGCCATTTCATATATGGTGTTTGAAGTTACAGTTGGCATCAGTATGTGTATTTTATAATGTCTGTCATAAATAAAACTCGTCATGATGATGATGAGGATGTAATGATTCGTACATCCATTGAGTGCATTATCTTACAGGTACAGATAAAGTTCCTTTAAAAGCATTAATTCATAAGTCTGAAATGTACTTTTATGCATTAATTTAAAAATGTGAAGAGTAGACTATGTTTTATTTTTTGTTACCATTTCTAATAGACATGTGCAGATATGCGCTGTGATGACAAATTATTATTTGTCCATATTTTTCTTAAAAATTTATCATTTTAGGCCTGCAAAACTTCACAATTTCATGTTTTCAGCATAACAAGCAGGGTGACGGCTCTTCCCTATTTGGAGCATGTTGGTCATGTGTTTTTCTGTCCATGTGTCGGGAACAGGACACTTCTTGCCGTTGACACAGCAGGGGAACAGCTGGCGTTACTGAACCCCACTAACAGTAGAGCTTGTGTTTTGTTCTGTGGACACGACACTTCTGAGCAGCAACTGGCAGTGTTGGAGCCCAGGGAGTAGAGTTCAGGTGGTAGAAAGATGAACATAACAGGAGACATGGATAACGTTGCGAACCAGTTATTTAATCTGAAAACGGACAGAGAAATTCTGGCGAGATCCATGCCTTGTTCATTTTCAGAAAAGTAAGCCGGTCTACATTATCGGAGGATAGTCGCATGCGACGGTCTGTTAGTACACCACCTGCAGCACTAAAGACGCGCTCCGATAATACACTGGCAGCAGGGCAAGCCAGCACCTCCAATGCATACTGGCTAAGCTCTGGCCATGTATCCAGCTTAGAGACCCAAAACTTGAATGGGGAAGAGCCATCTGGGAGTACACTGAGAGGCAAAGCCAAGTAGTCTGTCACCATCTGACGGATACGTTGCCTCCCGCTGACTGGAGCCCTCTCGGATGGTGTAGACATTTGTGGCGCTGCCACAAAACTTTGCCACATTTTGAACATACTGGTCTTTCCCTGTGCAGAGGCACTGCGTGTGCTCCCTCTTGTTGCAGAGCTCTCTACACTGCCTCGACGCACAGAGCTGCTTTGTAAAGCAGTAGCAGCAGCAGTGCTCTCGGCAGTAAGGTAGAACATTAGGGATTGCACCAGTGTGTCTTGGTACTCCCGCATTTTACGCTCCCGGTTCAACGGTGTGATGAGGCTTTTGACGTTGTCCCGGTAGCGAGGGTCTAGGAGGGTGTACACCCAATAATCAGACGTCGTGAGAATGTGGGCGATGCGGCGGTCGTTTCTTAGGCACTGCAGCATGAAATCAACCATGTGCTGCAGACTCCCAACTGGCAAAGAAACGCTGTCCTCTGCAAGAGGCGTTATCTCTGCCTGCTCTGCATCACCCCACCCTCGCTCTACATACTGACTAGAGCGTTGTGTACCTCCCTCTGGAGCGATGTCTTCCTCCTCCATTGACTCCTCCTCCTCATCCTCCTCACAAAGTGAGCCCTGCCCAGCCCTTTGTGAGGAACCACGTTGCGCTGACTTTCCAGAAGGTGATGGAATTTGTGACTCCTCATCCTCCACCTCTTCCAAAACCTCATCCCTTATTGCTTGCAGTGTTTTTTGAAGCAGGCAGATAAGGGGGACAGTCAGGCTGACTAGTGCATCATCTGCACTCGCCATCCGCGTTGACTCATCAAACGCACGCAAAACGTGGCACATGTCCTTCATAGTGGCCCACTCATTAATGGTGAAGTGTGGACGGCGCAAATTGCGTGTTGATTGCGCCTGATGCAGCTGATACTCCATAACTGCTGGCTGCTGCTCACACAACCGCTCCAACATATGTAACGTTGAATTCCACCTGGTGGATACGTCACATATGATGCGATGTTCAGGAAGGCGCAATCTGCGTTGCAGAGCTGCAATGCGCGATCTGGCCATGCTGGAACGTCGCAATGAGCGCACTCTAGGCGGACCTTGTGCAGCAGTGCATCAAGATCCGGATAGTCCCTCAAAAAACTCTGCACGACCAAGTTGAGCACATGTGCCAGACATGGTATGTGAGTGAGGTTGCCAAGGCCCAGAGCTGCCACCAGATTTCGGCCATTGTCACACACTACCAAACCTGGCTGGAGATTCGCTGGCAAAAACCACACGTCGCTCTCCTGCTTGATGGCATTCCAGACCTCCTGCGCTGTGTGGCTTCGATTCCCCATGGGAATTAATTTCAGAACGGCCTGTTGCCGTTTGGCCACGGCTGTGCTCATATCGGTCGCATCAGGTAAGCGTCCACGGGTCCATGTGGAGGTAGACCGTGACGGCTCCTGCAGCGATGATTCTGAGGAACTGGAGTAGGAGGAGGAGTCAATGTGGACAGACTTGATTCCGGCAATCCTTGGAGTTGGCAGAACACGTACAGCGCCACTCGCAAGATCTGTACCCGGCTCCACAACATTCACCCAATGGGCAGTGAGTGAAAGGTATCGTCCCTGGCCATGGGTACTGGTCCACGCATCGGTGGTCAGGTGGACCTTGCTACTGACGGCGTTTAGTAGCGCATGTTTAATTTTTGCCTCAACATGCTTTTGCAGACCAGGGACGGCTTGCCTGCTGAAATAAAATCGGCTGGGCACATTGTATTGTGGGACTGCCAATGCCATTAATTCACGGAAACTGTCAGTCTCCACCAGCCTGAATGACAGCATTTCAAGGGACAGGAGTTTTGCAATGACAGCATTCAGAGCCTGTGCTCGTGGATGGTTTGCCGAGTATGGCCGTCTTTTATCCCATGCCTGTGCTACCGATGGCTGTTTTGTGGCCTGGGTGTGTGAGGATGACAGGGAACTTGCACCTGTGGGTGGAATAACACTGTGTCTCTGGACAACAGTGACAGAGGTTCTTCCATGGCGATCCTTTGAGGAAGCCTTACCAGCTGTGTGTGAACTGGAGGAAGAGGCTCCAACAGGAGCTGAAGATGTAGGTGCTGCTGTAGGTTGGCCTACATCTCCAGTGTGTCTTTGTAACTCAACAAAGTGCTTTGACCGCACATGTTTCCACATATTTGTTGTATTAAGGTTACTGACACTTTTACCTCTTTTAATTTTTTGATTACACAGCTTGCATTTGACATAGCAAATATCATCTGCAACTGTATCAAAAAAGGACCACGCAGAGCAAGTCCTGGGAGCGCCCGGTTTGGCTGTTGTAAGAGAACTGCTCCGAACGGGTGCCAAACTGGAGGCTACAGGCAAGCGAGTCTGCAGCCTACCTCTCCCTACTGTTTGGACCGTTGGGGCAATCTCTTCCTCAGAGCTGCTCCCACCACCTTCCTGTTCCTCACGCCATGTTGGGTCTTGGACCTCATCATCTCCACCACTACCCTCTTCCAACACCTGCTGTTGTTGGGTGGTCTGGCCAGCACCATGCTCAACAGAAACTGGCAACTGAGTCTCATCATCATCAGATGCGTTCTGCGGTGTGCTGACCATCGGCACTGGCTCACCCGCCTCTTCAGATTCAGAGAGACACAGCTGTTGCGCATCACTGCATACTGCCTCTTCTTCACATTCCAGAATGCTGCTTGGCTGGGCCCCTGTTTCCAAGCCAACAGATTCTGAGAACAGAAGCAGAGACTCAGCTGGCTCCTGTACAGAGCTCTCTGACTGCCTGGGCAATTTGGCAGGCGGTGAAGAGACTGATGGTTGTTCAACAGTGCTGTGGTCCTGAGAGGAGGTGGAAGGTATTGAAGTCGATGCATTGGCTGCCATCCAACCAACAACGGCTTCAATTTGTTCTTCACGCAGCAGGGGGGTACGCTGAGCTCCTACAAAAGTGCGCATAAAGGAACGCTCACGGGGAAAACTGGTGGATGCTGTGTCACTGGGTGCGGCAGCAGCCACAGAATCCCCACGTCCTCTCCCTGCTGCAAATCCACGGCCTCGACCACGACCACGTGCCTTACTCACTGACTCTTTCATCTTGGTAGATTGATAAAGAAAGTCAGAAAAGTTAAGGCCTAAGTGTGGTTATTCCTCACAGACTACAGTGAACCCTGCAGACAACTGTTCAGTATCTGTGAAAGGCCCCTTTGTGTAGTTCTATAGTGTTTGCAACCAATGTATTGTATACGGATGGAAGCGCGTCACACTAATAGATTATATTTTTTTCCACTAAAATGGAGCAGCACCAATTAGAGAAAAATGTGAAGGATGAGACAGTGACACACGCTCAGCAGACTACAACCGGCAGTGGTTGAAGTACAAACTGGAGCGTAATCTGCACTCACAAAATGAAAAGCTCACAGACTACAGTGAACACTGAAACACAACTATTCACTATCTGTGAAAAGCTCCTTTGTGTAGTTCTATAGTGTTTGCAACCAATGTATTGTATACGGATGGAAGCGCGTCACACTAATAGATTAGTTTTTTTTCCACTAAAATGGAGCAGCACCAATTAGAGAAAAATGTGAAGGATGAGACAGTGACACACGCTCAGCAGACTACAACCGGCAGTGGTTGAAGTACAAACTGGAGCGTAATCTGCACTCACAAAATGAAAAGCTCACAGACTACAGTGAACACTGAAACACAACTATTCACTATCTGTGAAAAGCTCCTTTGTGTAGTTCTATAGTGTTTGCAACCAATGTATTGTATACGGATGGAAGCGCGTCACACTAATAGATTAGTTTTTTTTCCACTAAAATGGAGCAGCACCAATTAGAGAAAAATGTGAAGGATGAGACAGTGACACACGCTCAGCAGACTACAACCGGCAGTGGTTGAAGTACAAACTGGAGCGTAATCTGCACTCACAAAATGAAAAGCTCACAGACTACAGTGAACACTGAAACACAACTATTCACTATCTGTGAAAAGCTCCTTTGTGTAGTTCTATAGTGTTTGCAACCAATGTATTGTATACGGATGGAAGCGCGTCACACTAATAGATTAGTTTTTTTTCCACTAAAATGGAGCAGCACCAATTAGAGAAAAATGTGAAGGATGAGACAGTGACACACGCTCAGCAGACTACAACCGGCAGTGGTTGAAGTACAAACTGGAGCGTAATCTGCACTCACAAAATGAAAAGCTCACAGACTACAGTGAACACTGAAACACAACTATTCACTATCTGTGAAAAGCTCCTTTGTGTAGTTCTATAGTGTTTGCAACCAATGTATTGTATACGGATGGAAGCGCGTCACACTAATAGATTAGTTTTTTTTCCACTAAAATGGAGCAGCACCAATTAGAGAAAAATGTGAAGGATGAGGCAGTGACACACGCTCAGCAGACTACAACCGGCAGTGGTTGAAGTACAAACTGGAGCGTAATCTGCACTCACAAAATGAAAAGCTCACAGACTACAGTGAACACTGAAACACAACTATTCACTATCTGTGAAAAGCTCCTTTGTGTAGTTCTATAGTGTTTGCAACCAATGTATTGTATACGGATGGAAGCGCGTCACACTAATAGATTAGTTTTTTTTCCACTAAAATGGAGCAGCACCAATTAGAGAAAAATGTGAAGGATGAGGCAGTGACACACGCTCAGCAGACTACAACCGGCAGTGGTTGAAGTACAAACTGGAGCGTAATCTGCACTCACAAAATGAAAAGCTCACAGACTACAGTGAACACTGAAACACAACTATTCACTATCTGTGAAAAGCTCCTTTGTGTAGTTCTATAGTGTTTGCAACCAATGTATTGTATACGGATGGAAGCGCGTCACACTAATAGATTAGTTTTTTTTCCACTAAAATGGAGCAGCACCAATTAGAGAAAAATGTGAAGGATGAGGCAGTGACACACGCTCAGCAGACTACAACCGGCAGTGGTTGAAGTACAAACTGGAGCGTAATCTGCACTCACAAAATGAAAAGCTCACAGAATACAGTGAACACTGAAACACAACTATTCACTATCTGTGAAAAGCTCCTTTGTGTAGTTCTATAGTGTTTGCAACCAATGTATTGTATACGGATGGAAGCGCGTCACACTAATAGATTAGATTTTTTTCCACTAAAATGGAGCAGCACCAATTAGAGAAAAATGTGAAGGATGAGGCAGTGACACACGCTCAGCAGACTACAACCGGCAGTGGTTGAAGAACTAACTGGAGCGTGATCTGCACTCAAAAAATCAAAACCTCACAGACTGCAGTGAACACTGAAACACAACTATTCACTATCTGTGAAAAGCTCCTTTGTGTAGTTCTATAGTGTTTGCAACCAATGTATTGTATACGGATGGAAGCACGTCACACTAATAGATTTGATTTTTTTCTAATATAATGGAGCTGCACCAATTCCACTAAATAAAATAAAAAAAAAGAGTCAGTGACACGTGCAGATGCCTACAAACAGCGGTGGATGCAGAGCAAACTGCAGCGTCACCTGCACTGTCACACACACACCTTGCACAGAGCTGTTAAAACAACACTGGCAAAATGAAGCTTTACACAGCGGTTGGTAAACTAGCCTGCCTCAAGCACAGTAGTACACAAAATCGCAATATGTAACTGTCCCTCAGAGTTAGCAGAGTAGCGTTCTGTCCCTTACTGAGTTCACAGCACAGTGACGCTAAAATGGCGGCGGCGCCTTTTATAGTGCATTCTGACATCATTTCAGCAGCCAATCACAGCCATGCCATTAGTTAAGATGACCGCAGCATTACAGGATGTGCCCACACTTCGTAGGATTCCTCATTGGCTGACTAAAATCACATTGCCTCTCAAAGAATTATGGGAACTTCCGATTCCGGTATACGATATGGAAAAAGTATCGGAATTAAGTATCGGAATTCCGATAACGCGAATATCGGCCGATACCCGATACTTGCGGTATCGGAATGCTCAACACTAACACCAGGTGATAATGGCCACATTTGGGATCACTGTGCAGGAGTGCATTCCTGTCCTCTGCATGGAAAGTGATTAAGTTCCAGCAGCATCTTCTAGTTTTTATGTAAAGATTTATTTTGCTAGTTTTGCACAATTTTTCCTAAATTTTCATTTTTTTCTTCTTTTGGTTTGGCATCTTAAAAGGATCAGAATTGTAATAAGCTTTCCATAGAATTATTGTCATAAGTTACAAAATCTTCAATCTCAATAATAATCTTAGAACAAATTAAAATCACTGCCTTGTTGAAGACATTATGACATAAAAATTTCTAATAAATGTGAGTCCCATTTCTAAAACGTGCAGCAATCTCCAGAACAGAAATTTACTGTTCCAAATAGTGCTAACGCCAAAGTGACAAGACAGGTGACCTCACTTGTGATTGTGAATGGAGAGAGATGAACCCCTGTTTTGGACATATGTGCTTGTGTCAAAGGGGAGTCCCCTATCTTTTAGATGTCTATAACATATTTCAAGGATATGCTATATGTCTCTAATGAGACAATATTGAAGCTTTAGGGAGCACAAGAGTGTAACAATCACAGTCGCAGAGAGTGCGGGAGGGGGGCCTGCCGACACCGGTGTCACTTGAATGTGCATCCTCGGACACACATTCAAGTAAAATGTATTGTGGTGCAGAGACCCTCTGGCTCCCTGCGCTGCAATACATACTGCCGGCCAATAAGATGATGGCAGCAGTCATCAGCTTGTCAGTGATGTGCGGTGCAAGGCATTGCCAACATGTGCTGCCCAGGCTAGCAAGCCGACGTCGAGTGTCAGTTCCTGCGCCAGTTACAGGAAAGGCCACCGTGCGACATGGGAGCGGAGGAAGTTGAGTAGAATCCTTTGTTTCTTTTTAAAATGTGCTGCAGAAGAAAGGAAGGAGTCCAGGATGGGGGACATTGTACCAGGATGGGGAAATTTTACCAGAATGGGGGAAATTATACCAGAATGGGGGACATCATAAAAGGATGGGGCGCAGGGTGGGGGAAAATGTTACAGCATGGAGACACTGATGGGAAGCATTATTATTGGAGGAAGCCCAGGATGGGGGAGATTATTAGAAGGAGCCAGGACGGGGGACATTATTACATGGGGGCGAACACGTATATCTTTGTTGGATCTAGAACACTACAAAGGCTTGTACATGTGACCTACATGCAGGTGAGAGCCAAGGTCCATATTTTGCACCGGGCTCATCAGACTCTAGTCACGCCACTGAAGAGCATCATATTATTTGGACCACTGGAAGCTTTGTATGTCATATTAAAAATTCATATAACATACAAAGGGCTATAAAAATTAGCAGTGTACCAATGAACAAGCACAAGAAGTGTAAAACTCTAGCCTCTAATATATAGAAATATTCAAAACAGAACCAATGATAATATGTGCACACTTATGTGAAATGTAACAACAAAGATATAAAAATAAGAAAATGTCCCTCAATATCCTCAAGCCATTGCACCTCATATACCAATGTAGGTTACAATTATGCACAGACTACCATAGCCAATGAATACAGACAACTATGACAATTACTTTTACTATTCAAGGGCAGTGAATGGAAATAAACAGGGAAAGTTGGAGAAGGACCATGTCAAGCTTATAATTAATATTAATAATACAAGAAAGATAGTACAAATTAAAATAAAGGACAGCTGAGATGTGGCTGAATACATGCTATTTCTCACCCCTCAAACATTTAAATGAACACTCCTTGAGAGCAAAGTACAAAATGGTAACCTTGAGGTGCTGAGTGGCAGTAAGAATTATGGGTTATTGTACTGTCAGTGTTCGAGACAACTGAATGATGGGTTACTGTGTTATTTAGACAATCAAAAACTTGGAAGCGAATGTGACATATTCTGCAGTGTGAAAGCTTCTGACATGCAACATGAGCATTTGTAAAGGGACAAAATGTTATCTAAAAATGATTTGCCAGAATAAAATACATGGTGCTTCCTAGCATATAAAACTAACAGCTTAGGAATTGCTTAGGTTTCGCATATTTTTAAGATGTGAAATTTGACATTCTATAACCATGCTCCACATGTTAGTGAGCTAGATTACAGAAAGGTTAGTATCTGATTAGGCAACTGCATCTCATAACAGATCGGTAATGCAGACTATAGTGTGATTATGTAAGGGACAGAAGAATCATTCTGAGCTTATGAAGATCAATAATAATGCCCCTAATTGCCTCCAGTCAGTCAAAAGTGGCAGATATTCCAATGCTGACATCTTTTTAACCACATTTTATGCCACAGAATATGTAATAAATGTGAGGGTCCCGCTTCACCCAATGCTATTGCAGTCATAAGTCAAAGAAAACCTGTCAGAACAATTTTGTAATGTAATGTAAAGACATGAGTGTAATGGCGCTGTAATACTGATTACATTGATACCTTTGGTGAAGAAATCTGCTTTGTAACAATCACCATTTGAAGTTTTCTGCTAATTAGATTTCAGTGCACAGGGGCCGAACTGTACACGGGGTCTTCTTCTCTCTGTCTGTGATTCTCCGGCCCCTCTGCCTGTTTCCGATATGAGAATGACAGCTCGCTGCTGAGATATCAAACAGAGGAGGCAGGTCATGCACAGATTGGAGGCAGGTCATCCATAGACCGGAGGCAGGTCATCCATAGACCGGAGGCAGGTCATGCACAGTCCAGAGGCAGGTAATGCACAGACTGGAGGCAGGTCATGCACAGTCAGGAGGCAGGTCATCCATAGACCGGAGGCAGGTCATGCACAGACCGGAGGCAGGTCATGTACAGACAGGAGGCGAGTCATGCACAGACAGGAGGCAGGTCATGCACAGACCCGGAGGCAGGTCATGCACAGACAGGAGGCGGGTCATGCACAGACCAGAGGCGGGTCATGCAGACCGGAGGCGGGTCATGCACAGACTGGAGGCAAGTCATGCACAGACAGGAGGCGGGTCATGCACAGACCGGAGGTGGGTCATGCACAGACCGGAGGCAGTTCATGCACAGACCGGAGGTGGGTCATACACAGACCGGAGGCGGGTCATGCACAGACCGGAGGCAGGCGGAGGGGCCGGGGAATCACAGACTGGGAGGAGTATACATAGTGCACTATGCACTGAAAACTTCAAATGTTGATTAAAGGAGAACAATAAATGTATTTCTTTACCAAAGGTCTCAATGTAATCAGTATTCCAGCAGCATTAGAGCCATGCCTTTACTTTACACAATCATGCTCACAGGTTCTCTTTAACAGTGAAGACTAGAGATGAGCGGTGTTCGACTAGAACTGTTCGCCAATCTCAAATTCTAGCTGTTTTGGGCGGTGTTCGAGCTGTCGACGAACCCGAACAATTTTGAAAAATCCTGCTGTTTGAGGTTATGTTCGATAACTGTTTGTGCACCTAAATCGTCACTGGATTTTTTCATACTAATAATGAGAATCATTTTTGATCGCTGGTCTCCCGCTGGCCAGCACGCATCGCAGCGTGTGGCAGGCAGGAGACCAGCAATCAGCTGGTAACCAAGGTACACGTCGGGTTTCCAGGCGCGGGGCTGTGCTTGGAAACCCGATGTGTACGTTGGATACGAGGGCGCTGCTGCAGGGGAGCTGGTAACCAAGATACACAGCGAGTTTCCAGGCACCGCGCAGCGCCTGGAAACCCGACGTGTACCTTGGTTACCAGCTCCCTGCATCAGCGGGCTGGTATCCAACGTACACAGCCGGTAACTAAGCTGTGTACAAAGTCTCCTCTTAACAGTTGTTGTAGAGATGTGTCTGCTTCTAGAACTCTGTGTGGCATTGACCTGGTCTCTGAGCTGCTGTAAACCTGCGATTTCTGAGGCTGGTGACTCGGATAAACTTATCCTCAGAAGCAGAGGTGACTCTTGGTCTTCCTTTCCTTGGGTGGTCCTCATGTGAGCCAGTTTCTTTGTAGCGCTTGATGGTTTTTGCAACTGCACTTGGGGACACTTTCAAAGTTTGCCCAATTTTTCAGACTGGCTGACCTTCATTTTTTTAAAGTAATAATGGCCACTCATTTATCTTTACTTAGCTGCTTTTTTCTTGCCATAATACAAATTCTAACAGTCTATTCAGTAGGACTATCAGCTGTGTATCCACCAGACTTTTGCACAACACAACTGATGGTCCCAACCCCATTTATAAGACCAGAAATCCCACTTATTAAAGCTGACAGGGCACACCTGTGAAGTGAAAACCATTTCCGGTGACTACCACTTGAAGCTCATCAAGAGAATGCCAAGAGTGTGCAAAGCAGTCATCAAAGCAAAAGGTGGCTACTTTGAAGAACCTAGAATATAAGACATAATTTCAGTTGTTACACACTTTTTTGTTAAGTATATAATTCCACACGTGTTAATTCATAGTTTTGATGCCTTCAGTGTGAATTTACAATTTTCATAGTCATGAAAATACAGAAAAATCTATAAATGAGAAGGTGTGTCCAAACTTTTGGTCTGTACTCTACACTCATGTAATTGTTAGTGAAAACTATAGATCAAACTACATGAAATTACATGGTTAACTGTATGTAAACCATGTGTCATTTCATGTCGGGTCTGTAATTTCACAAAAGCCGGCAACTGAATTAGCGGCTATTATACTATGTAGAAGTGTATGAACTATAAAAAAAATATATATTATATTCATATTTATTGTCAGCTTTTGGAGCTTTTGGACACCTTTGAAGTGTTTTCTATGTGTTTCTATGTGTTTTTGTTTGCCTGCCATTGGTTTTAAACGGTGTTCGACGAACAGTTACTCGAACATACGGCTGTTTGGCGAACCGAACCAAACTCGAACACTTCAGGGGTGGCTCATCACTAGTGAAGACAGAAGGAGCTAGTGTACAACTCTTCTTTTATTGAAGACTGCAGGAATTGCAGAAATGAGTACAAGATCTCTCCATATTCTCCTCATTTTACTGATAAACGGGGATCCTAAAAGGTGGACGACCACTTATCGCACATTCATACCCTGTGGATATAATACATAGTTGTTGGCTAAAATAGCATAAATAACAATATTCATTACTCATAGACCCGCGAGCACGGCCCTCACTCCTCTTCGTATCTGTCGCACTATGTGTTACTCTGTAATGTCTTTATTGCCTGTACATTTCCCCTTTGAATTATAAAATGCAGTAGAATATGTTGCCACTATAGAAATAAAAGTCATTATTTTTTCTATATAGCCAGCATGTTCAGTAGCACTTTACAATTTACAGGGTATATAAGACAACAAGCCAGATATGAGGATACATTCATCCTGTTTGAACATCACCATGCCCTTAATGGTTACCTGGTTAGGTTTCCTATGTACCATGGATCCGTATATTGAACTAAGGAGCCTGATTGCATAGTTGTAGACTCTACGCTGAACATATTCAGTCTCTAACCCAACAGCTCAGGTTAGATGCTGCAATGAATGAAAGAAGCGATTTGTCTGGCTTCATCCTATATCCTGAAGTAGGGAATTAACCCTTTGCAATTTGATATGACAGAAATGAAGCACAACAACACACCCTAAAAAGATACAATGTATCATAGGCATAGTATGTAGAAGAATGGCCACCCATGCCCCGGTATGTTTTACTGTGACACTGTTAGTTAAAACTGTGCACTTAATGTAAAAGATACAATGTCTTTTCCACTAACAATGTAATTAGGAGAGCATTTGGGGATAACACTGGAGGCTGAGGAATTTGCCCAGGAGATTATCTGTGTCTCAGCATGCCATTTGGAGATTGATTCCCACATAAGGAAAGCAGCAAAACATGAACTTTCTGGGCTTAGGTCGGCCATGGGTACATTAAAGGCAAAGGTCAAACACATTTTGGTGGCAAGCAAGGAAAGCAGATTAGGAATTGATCAGATATCTCAAATAAGGGTTTCTCTTTATCATTCTCTTCCAGACAGGAGCTTTAGTGCCAGGTAAAGTAACCAGTGAAATACCTGACTGTCTGTACAGCGCTGTGGAGTATGGTGCAAGTAAACCATTTACAGATGTCATCAAATAAGGACACGGTCCTACATATCCCAGAGCATGGCGCTTACACAGAAGAAGGCGGGCAACTTTTCATCTTTACTCCCACGATACATGGCACAATGTATAGTAGCATCTATAAATTAGTACGTGGATGTTTGCGGAGTCCTGCAACTTTATATCTCAATAATCAAGAGTCCCATTTAAAGAAGACCTGTCTTTGGGTCAAATTTGCTCTTATTTCATTCCTAGTGCTCCGCTCAGTATGTCGCTTTTTTTTTTTTAAAGCCACATGGGGCTAGAAATATGGTCTTTACCAAGGGGGCATTGATCAAGGAGTGCTCTTGGGTCGTGTCTTTAGGCTGCTTTGCATTATTATACTAAGCAACACCCTCTTAGTAAAGACCATAAAAATAAACAAGCAAGCAATAAATAAAACGGGCCACATATCTGGAACCATATGGCACAATTAAAAAAAAATGCGTGCCAAGCTGATGTTTTTAATGATACCATTTTGGTGTGGATACGTTCTTTTGATGGCCTGTTATTGCATTATAATGCAATGTGCGGCGACCATAAAACGTAATTCTGGTGTTTTGATTTTTTTTTCTTGCTATGTCATTTACCGATTGGACTAATTCTTTTTATATATTGATAGATCTGGCAATCCTGAACGCCGTGGTACCAAATATGCGTATATTTGATTTTTTTTATTGTTTTGTTTTGATTGGGCAAAAGGGGGGTGATTTAAACTTTTATTTTTTTTTTACTTTTTTAATATTTTTAAAAACATTTTTTTTACTTTTTACTTGCTTCAATAGTCTCCATGGGAGAATAGAAGCTGCAATCATCCTATCACTTGCAGTCCTGCTCTATGTAGCAGATATTCTCACTTGCTATGAGCACCGACCGCTGGGCGGCGCTCATAGCTATCCGGCTATGACAACCATAGGGGTCTCCTGCAGACCCCGGGTTGTCATGCCAACCCATCGTGACCCATGGTCATGTGACATGGGCGCCGATGGGCGAGGTTTATGACGCACTTCCTGCGCGTGCATGTTAAATGCCGCTGTCAGAGTTTGACTACAGCATTTAACATGTTAACAGCCATGGGTGGATTGCGATTCCACCTGCGGTTGTTAGGGGCACATGACAACTTATCAGATCAGCTGTCATGTGCCGGAAAAGGTGCGGGCTCAATGAACAGGGGGAGGCGTCGAATATCCAATACTTGGCATGGCTGTGATGGTTCCAGAAGTGCCCACAGCTTAAAAGCTTTTTGATTGGCTGCACTGCAGTGTTTCAACAAACGTTATTCAGCACCGAACCCAAACAGGAAAACGACTTCCAGGAAAAAAGTTCATGTTTGGGGTTCGGCAGTCCAGTACGAATCCCGAACTTTACAGTTCAGGTTTGCTCATCCCTATAAGTAATATGATAAAACAATAAAATAATCAATACTCTCCATGTTGTTGGCACTCCTTTCAATGCCAGTCTTCAAAATACTTTACGGGCACAGCAATCACCTGTTTACACGGTGCAGAATCAACAGTCATGCAAAGGATTGATCACAGCAGTCTCATGCTTAGACATCATGTAATAAACTGCTGAAAACTAATCAGAGGCTATTGTGGACCAGTTCAGTATCAGGCGCAGTGTTCATTATTTTATTACATTATTACCACCATTAATGATAATAAAGAAAGATTATGAATGCACATATTCTGGGTAGTTGAATTGTGGACTTACAGCATTATTTTCTCTGACGAGCTCAAGGAACCCCAGCCTGACACTGAGCCGGATAAAGATGCTCAGCAGCTGGCTGATATACAATATAGCTGGTGTCCACGTGCTTGTAAACATTAATAGCTATCAGCCAATTTTGAAGAGGGATTAAAAGAGGAAGAGATAGGTAAGGAGCGTTTAAAGTCAATTGTTTTTTTTGCTTTGTTTTTTCTTTTACTTTAGCTACAAACTATCTGCACGATGATGAGTTTCCCACATATAGGACAACAGAACACCCTGAAAGAAATGCTACTTTCCAGATAGGGCTAGATTCATTTAGTCCGCAGTGGACGCCTATTAAAATTGGCAGCAACCACATAAACATCTGCACTGATTTTTTTCATAACACGTGAATCTCTGTATGGCACCACGGAATATGTTGCCAAGAAACCCGTATAAGCAATAGGGTTCACCATACCTTAGTCACAGACAACCCACACTTTGCTGCCAATTTGTAGTGTTTTTTTGTTCACACAAACACTATGTGAATGTGGTTGTAAAGCGTAGAACTAATTCTCCAATGGCTTTATGCAATCTTGATCACTCACTAATTTTTCACGGACAAACTCATTCAATTTACGAACTACATCAAGAGACCATTGTTCTACTTTCCACTTCTTACAGTAAATAAAGTCCTGCCAGTTTCTTCACGATATTTTATAGACTTTTTAGTGCATACAGGCTTTTTACAGTTTGTGCTGTCAGCGTCCCTCGCTCCTGCATTTCATTATGTAGCAGTTTACCATAAATACTAGAATTTGAATTTCTCCCAAGTAATGCATTAATACGTAGCAAACCATTAATTCTTGCCCTTTTTTGTAATGAATGAGGATCCACAATAAATAAACTGCAGCTCTGCCATGTAGGAACTAAGATAAGGACATCAAGGAGATCTGAAAGACAAACCACTTACTGTTCAGGCAACTGCAATTGAGTCATACTTGGGAGATATTAACCTGTTTCCAGCCAGCTGCAAAGAAGATAATTAGTGCTAACAAATGCCACAAATTTGCATCATTGACTGAGGAAAAGGAATCACTTTTACAAAAATTCTTGCAGGATACTTATACCTAGTTTGTAAATTATTTCAGAAAAAAATTGATTACATGGTAAGGTGGCAAAAGTATGACAAAATGTAATGCTGATAAATTGGTATAGTTATGTGCCTACTGCAATGATTTTATCACAGTACTACATTAATTGAAGAAAAATTGGGCATTGGGTCCATGGTGGTTTTCCAACACCCTTCTTCCTTACACTTATGGGTTTCTCCCTATATTCACAAATAGAGAGAGAACTGTCAGTCTAGGTGACTGCAAAAATACATCCGGACTCTGATTGTCCACGGTTCAGAGAGCATGAGTCTATTGACAGATTCCCTTGTGAAATAATAGGAAGAAATTGGTGAACAGTGAGAAATCACACAAGTTTGTTCTGTCTGCCACAGTTCTCCTCCTATCACTACTTTTTCTGAGGGGCCAGGAATATAGGGGTTATTGCCAAGAGGATCACTGGTGCCTCATAGAGATGAGTTACCATCTTTTCAGTTAGCCATTAAAAGGTATCAACCACTGAGGACTCTCAACTCTAAATATTTTTCATAGAGATGAGCGAATTTGTTCGGATTCAGTTCCAAATACGATCGTAATCGAATATTGTTTTTGCACTATTCGTCGAACGCAGCCGAACATCATTAGAGCCAATCGGAGTAGAAATTACAGAATATGTTCGGAAACGATCATAAGACATACGTTCGGCACGAATAGTGTTCGAATATGACCCGAATATGTCAAAATCAGATTCGGGGCCAAAATCCAAACAAATTTGCTCACCTCTAGTACCTGGGTGAAGAGGCAGAGCTTGTAAGCACTGCCCTGAGGCTGGATTGTGGGGGCATGTTAGTCCCTAATCCTGGTCAGCTTCAGTCCCACTGTGCCCCCGATGCTGCAGGTGCAAGGCTCCCTTATGTAGAAGCATCGGGAGCACATAATTCGGGACAGCCAGAAGTGGGAATCCATTCCCGTGATGGTATATTAGATTTCTTCCCAATTGACGTAACCATTATTTTATAACTTTTAAATGAGTCTGACTTTCAGTTCAAACAATCTAGTCGAGAGAAAATTTATACAAAAAAATAAAAATAAAGATAGTCCTGGATTCAACTCGTGACCCCATCATTGTAAGACAATGCTGAATATATTATAATTGGGGTGGTAATATTTGGTATGCACACACTCATGCATTTAATACGCGTTTAAGAGAAAAGTGTCAGTAGTGCTGGTAATAACTTATAAGATTAAGAGTCTTGAACAGCAACAGCATGAGAGCAATGTCTCTCCTCTTGAAAGCTAAGTCATCTGTAGTTACATTATTTTCTTTCTTGTACAACAGTGAAGAAAAAAGGGGTTAATAATTCACAGACTTTGTAATGTCAGAGACTAGCCAAATCACTTCCCAGTAATGAAATGGAAATGACCCATCGCTGGGTATATTGCATATACATGACACTTTTCAAATTGTGTAAGTATGTGGACAATATATTACACGGTCATTATGTTCAAGTAATGACAAATATAGGAAACGTGAATAACAATCTTTGTCTCATAGCTCAGAGAGAGATAATGATTTCAAGGTCATTCCATTAGTGATCATTGCTGCTCTTAAGTGAAACACATATAACCCCGATCCAATTAATGAAAGGGGGTAAGGGAAGCACTTCCCACACATGTTAATGGTGAATGATGTCTTCTTTACATCCCTCAATCATGTGTATTTAATTTGGTGAGATGAAAAAATAATCAGCCAAGACTTTTTCCAAAAGACAACGTCTAACATACAGATAGTCATTCTCAAGCTGTTCTCATGAAAAATATGTTAAACCTGTATTCATCAGAAACCAAAGTAAATACTTCCTTTAGGAATCCCACTAAATGGAGCCGGCACTAACAATGTGCATAAAAAATATACAATTTTCTTTCTATTATCTATGTAAAATATGTAGCAAAACCATATGTCCTTTGTCATCCTGGTGCCATAACCTATTCTTTATTTGTCATTTCCCTTATTTTAAAAAGGGGACAATTCAGGTCCTCATATAACCTGTAGTTATCAATGGTATTGTATAAATTATTAGACTGTATTTACATTGTATAGTACTTGGCTCTCCTCTGCATTGAGGACTAGAGAAGAGGACCAAAAAACTGAAGACTATATAAAAAATATCACAACATAATCTCGCAAACACGTTTCACTGTTTAACACAGCTTCATCAGGGGCCTGGGATACATGTTTATATGACTGACCTATGCATTATTAGAATTGTCTTGTGGTCTACTATCCCACAGGCATGAGCCATGACATTAGGCATCTGCTCTATTGAGGGCATGCTTATGGTTCTCGGATAACCCGTTGAAGTTGTATTTGCATAGTTCTGTCTCTCCCCAATTTCAGAACATTAGACTTTGAACAGTAATCCTGCAAAAAGTTGTAAAAATGGCATGTACCAAAATCTGTGTCTCTTTATGCCAGAAAGTATGTACGAAGCTTCGTAAATTCCTTTAGGTAACATATTTGGAACTATTCAGTATAAAGATCGCAGCACAAACACAGCTTTCTGGAGACCCCTTTATAGGTCACTTTGCCCATTTTATGTGCTAATTACAGCAGCAGATTCCATTCCTGGTTAAATCTTCAAATCTAGAAATCCAGACAGACAATGAAACAGATCAATGATTTTACTGACAGCTGAGTATATAAACATGCGATAGACAGTCGGTCAGGAAGCTGTGACCACCGTGTAGAAAAACGCATTATTATCCAAGATGGGAAGGAGCTGCTGCTAATCACTTTCCTTTAAGTGGATGCCTGAAGGCAAAACCATGGCGCAAATTAAAAGGCATCTTTCATGAGCATTATTTACAAAGTCATTCTCCTCACCTCACCTTACACAAAAGTCATTATTGAAACAATACATCTACGAAAATGTCAGGACAGAATAGGTAATACCCTACAGCGTTATCTTTAATCACAACATTTTGTCTTATTGGTGTCATGTTGCATTAAAAAAAAAAAGTTTCCATATGGTGCCAATTAATATTCAGAACAAGTCTCGGCTAGAATAAACAGTATTTCTGCCTATTTAAATAGAATTTAGACATTAAACTCTAAACCATCTGTAACCATCGGGTGTATGCTCATATGCTGAATGGAATTATTTGTTTTTATTTATTTTACTCACTTATATAGCGCCATTAATTTTTCTGCACTTTACACACATTATCGGCACTGTCCCCGATGGGGCTCACAATCTACATTCCCTATCAGTATGTCTTTGGCGTTTGGGAGGAAACCGGAGAACCTGGAGGAAATACACACAAACACGGTGAGAACATACAAACTCCTTGTAGATGTTGTCCTTAGTGGGATATGAACGCAGGACCCCAGGGCTGCAAGACTACAGTGCTAACTACTGAGCCACTGTGCTAACCTGTATATAGTACAGTGCTAACCACTGAGCCACCGTGCTAACCTGTATATAGTACAGTGCTAACCACTGAGCCACCGTGCATTATTACTATTCCGTGCAGTAAAACTGTGCACACATTATAGCAAATTACTATGGCTTTGACGTGTGACTTGTTCTGAGTAAGTGAAAAAAATTGCCCAAAAAATGACATGGCAATAGCACAGTAATTTGCTGTATTGTGTGCACGGTATCGCTGCATGGTACAATAACTGATACCAGTGGACACATGAGAATACAGCCTTCCCGGCTTATGCACCCTGCACACAGAAGTGCTATGTGCATCACTTAAGATGCATTAGACAGACAGATTTCTCAAAATAATTACTGCTGTTTCACTATATACACGAGTCAATTAGGCTCACACAAAACCGATAAAAACTGTAAGGCGCATGGGATGCTATTTGCATGCCCACTCGCTCCACTCCCGAGTGCCGGCGCCAGAGATGGGATTTCACATGCGAGCGACGGACATTTTCGTCGCATGTGTGATCCCGGCCTAAGGGACAAAACGTTTTGCCCACTCGTCAACTGATTTGTGGCTAGTTCAGGCAGTGTTCGTATAAACCAGGGGTCTCAAACTCGGCAGAGTAAATGGGCCGCACATAAAAAAACATTTAAGCTGGCAGGCCGCATTCCTTTCAAACTTAATACAGTTCAAAATTATTGTTAAACGATAATCCCATTCATGTAGTAATATGCTCCATCATGATCCTATTCATGTAGAAATGCCCCATCATGATCCCCTTCATGCAGAAATGTAGAAATTCCACCACCTCCATCATTTCCTCCTCCCCATCACCCCATCATTGCCTTCTCCCCACCACCATCGTTGCACTCTCCCCATCACTACCATCATTGGCCCTCTCCCCATTACCGCCATCATTGGCCCTCTCCCATCACTGGCACTCTCCCCATCATCGCCATCATTGGCCCTCTCCCCATCATTGACCCTCTCACCATCACTCCCATCATTGGACCTGTCCCCATCACTGGCCCTCTCCCCATCACTCCCATCATTGGCCCTCTCCCCATTATTGGCCCTCTCCCCATCACCACCATCATTGGCCCTCTCCCCATCACTCCCTTCATTGGCCCTCTCACTATCACTCCCATCATTGGCCCTCTCCCCATCGCTCCCATCATTAGCCCTCTCCCCATCACTCTCATCATTGGCCCTCTCCCCATTACTTCCATCATTGGCCCTCTCCCCATCATTGGCCCTCTCCCCATCACTCGCATCATTGGCACTCTCTTCATCATTGGCCCTCTCCCCATCACTAGCCCTCTCCCCATCATTTGCCCTCTCCCCATCACTGGCCCTCTCCCCATCACCGCCATCATCTCTCCACAGCGGCCACACTCAGCACACACACACACCACCACACACACACACACACACACACAGCAGCTTCACTGGCACAGAGCCGCTGGCCACACTCACCTCTCCGCGCTGCCGATAGCTTCCTTCCTCTCACTTCCTCTCACACATTGAGCGGCGCTGCCGGCCGCGGCTGGATGACATCATCTTTCAGCTCCGTGGCAGTGCCGATCAATGTATGAGAGGAAGTTGCAGTCCGGGCTTTCTTCTAGCATGAGACATGTTGTGCACCGCGGGCCGCAGATGCCTGCCTCAGGGGACGCATGCGGGCCGCATGTTTGAGACCTCTACTATAAACGCTCATTTTCCCAGTATCAGTCTACGTAGATGGGCATTTGGTTGTGTTTGAGGTAACAAGAATACCTGCAGAAAAGCTACACAGCCTTAGCTAGCTAGATCTAGATACAAGGTCATATGATAAGACATTGATTTTTGATCATGGGGTTCAATCCAGAGGAACCCTATCCATTATCAACTCAAGAAAGCTGCATCTGCTCAAGTGCCAGGGTCTCTTCAGGAAGAGTTTGTGTGTGCCGGGCACTGCAGCTCAGCCCATTCACTTGAGTGACTTGGGCTGCAGTATCAAGAACAGCCACACATGAATGGATATCACTGTCCACATACTACTGACTGCTGCCTATTATAAACTGATGCCATATATTAAAAAAAAAAACTAAAAACCCTTTTATGCTAGTGTATTTTTTTAGGGGTTGGGAAGAAAGCTTGAAAACCTGGAGAAAAATGCACAGAAATGGAGTAAAACTGGTACTTGCTGAGTGAATGCCTGGAAGTACATTCTATGAAATTCTAATTCTTCGAATATACATACAATCCTCAACATTCAAATTGCAACACCAAGAAGGAAAAGTCGTGAAATTCTAGTGATTAGAGAATGGACAGACATGTTACTGATACACAAATAACGAACAAAATGGAAAGAAAATGTAAAAAGCAACTCACTCTATTCATTATCAAATATAAGCTCCGCAAGCAGATATCCACTCACTTACATGTCTTGGCTGCTATCAATGAGGCTATTAATGGTTGTCTGAGGAAAATTCTGCCATGCTGAAAGCACTTGGGCAATCATCAACATCCGCTGCTGGCAGCTCCCAGATTGCGATTGTTTACCAATGACGTCCAAGATGAGAGATAAGTTCAGAGACGCCATAATCCCCTGAGTAGGACTGGTTTGATGTTCCCTTGTGTACGTAGGTCTTTTCATGTTGTTACCAATGAGGTCTCCTTATGGAGAAAGGAGGCTGGAATGGAGATGGAATGTATCTTCTTTAGCAATGAATCCTGCGTTTATCTTGTATGCAATAACAGTTGAAGATTGGTCTGGGGACCAAATGGGCAATCCCATGAAGAGGCCTTCACAGGGCAAAGTCACACTGCCTGGTCCTACTTCCAGAATTATGATATAGGATGGTATAATATACAGTTGACGGACCTCGCTAGTCTCTATTCAAGGTACCTAACAGCTCCGCGTTACAATGATTAGTTTGTAGAACCATTGGTAAGACTATTTTTCCTAAGTGTCCCAGAAGCTGTTTTTCAACACAACAGCTCCAGGCAGCATTACTAATACTATTGTGAGCAGCATATGTGGCCTAAACTTGCTACCATGGCTTGCAGCGTCTCTGAACTTTTCTCCCATCGAGCACATCTGGCACATCATTGCTAGCAGCATTTAGCATAGCAAAACCTTCTTTAGACAACCACTGATAACCTTACTAAAAGCAATCAAGTCATGTAAGTGAGGGAATTTCTGTATGTGGTGATCATACTCTACTCCATATTGAATTAATTAAGATGTTTTGAAAATTTTGTTTCCAATTTTTCACCATTTGCAGATCAATAATATGTTTATCCATCCATCATTCCATGGCTTTTCCTTTTTATTGTTGTGATTCCAATGTTGAGAGAAAAAATATATATATATCATTAGTTAATATTTAATGCAACACAAATTGTTGCACTTACAAAAGTACTTCCGATACTTACTTCCGATATTTTGTTCCCATAGACTTACATTGGATTTCAGGTATCGGAAGTATCGGAATGCTCAACCCTAAACACAATAAATCATAAGCAAGATAATGTATTTCTTGGCATATTCTATATGTCTACACTTGCTATTCATGATTGCATATTACTCATAACTTTAGATGTACATCATCACTATACAGATTTGTGTGTTCTCTATCCCTTAACATGTGTTCTCACTTTCTAATAATGTATATTCGTATATGGCATTCTCACTATTTTTGAATGTGTATTTTTGGGCACTCTCACAAATGCCACCAAAGATTCTAACTATGTCCGGTTACCCTAAATCTTCTGGAATGGTGATAAAATGAATTGTACTTTTAAAATTATCCAAATATTTTTTTTCCCCCAGTTGATTGCAAAAAAACAAGATAAAATAGCTGACCCTAAAGGACTGGGAAAATCTTGCCAGCAGAGGGAGCTGAGGATTTCTATGTCGCAGCATATGGAGCTTGGCCTGAGAGTGTTGGCTGCAGTTTGGGTATGCTCTGGGAGATTTCTTTCAACAAATAGCACAGCCCAGGAGAATTCTCAGATATAATTGCTTCCCATGGTGCTGTATTCTGCTTCCTGGCAAGGTTAAGATAAAAGCATCTGGGCTCCACCCTGCAGTCATTACACAGTTAACTAATAGTTTCACCACTTGGCAAA
>JARQOD010000003.1:508048553-508128100 GCA_033576555.1 Oophaga sylvatica | reverse complement strand
GGTGGGAAATTCAGGTTTGCTTGAAAACCCAGGCATATATGTAAAAAGAGCCCGGGACAAATTGAAGTGTCCCTGCCAATCCGTGAAGGAACAGGGGAAAAGGTTTCCTGCCCCAGGACCTGCCTGATGACTCAGTGCTTGCGTGTTTAAAAACTTCAAAAGAGGAGGCAATAGAGCTGGAGGCTGTTTCGGCAATGTAAGCCAAAACCTGTTCCTGATGCTCCGGCTTAAAAAAGTGGTTTACCTACTCCCAGACGATGACGCAGGTCAACCCCTCCTGCCTTAGGTGCTATTGTGCTTTTGGCACTACCAGCAGATGCAACCCCACCACCTCAGTACCAGCTGACTCCCCGGCATTTTACGTGGCCCTTCTTCACCATACTTCTTATGTTTGGGAAAATGTACCAAAAATACCAGCAGATATATGGTACTGTATCAGAAGTTTTACAGCTGTATACGGTGAGGGGAAAATTGAAATCTCCATATTTTATTTCCGGAGTCACACACAGACGCTCTCTCAGTATGGATTTGACCATAACCACAAAGGCAGAAAACAGTACTGTCTCAGAAGGTTACAGCTGTATACAGCGTAGTGGAAAATTGAAATCCCCCATTATATTTCTGGGTCACACACAGCGCTCTCTCAGTATGGATTTGACCATAACAAAAAAAGGCAGAAAAACGGTACTGTTCAGAAGCGTCAGCTGTATACGCGTAGGGGAAAAATTGAATCTCCGTATATATTTTGGAGTCACACACAGACGCTCTCTCAGTATGGTTTTGACTGTAATACAAAAGGCAGAAAAACGTTACTGTCTCAGAGCGTACAGCGTATACAGCGTAGGGGAAATTGAAATCTCTGTATATATTTCCAGAGTCACACACAGACGCTCACTCGGTATGGATTTGACCAGAATGCAAAAAAAACTGTACTGTATCAGAAGCGTACGCTGTATAAATTGTAGGGGAAAATTGAAATCTCCATATATATTTCCGGAATCACACACAGATGCCCTCTCAGTATGGATTTGACCGTAATACAAAAAGCAGAAAAACGGTACTGTATCAGAAGCGTACAGCAGTATACAGTTTAGGGGAAAATTTAAATCTCAGTATATATTTCCGGAGTCACACACAGACACTCACTCAGTATGGATTTGACCGTAATACAAAAGGCAGAAAAACGGCACTGTATCAGAAGCGTACAGCAGTATACAGTACAATAAAGGGGAAATTTAAATCTCCATATATATTTCCGAAGTCACACACAGACGCTCTCTCAGTATGGATTTGACCGTAATACTAAAAGCAGAAAAACGGTACTGTATCAGAAGCGTACAGCAGTATACAGTAAAGGTGAAAATTTTAATCTCTGTATATATTTACGGACTCACACACAGACGCTCATTCTGTATGGATTTGCCCGTAATACAAAAGGCAGAAAAACGGTACTGTCTCAGAAGCGTACAGCAGTATACAGTAAAGGGGAAAATTTAAATCTCCGTACATATTTCCGGAGTCACACACAGACGCTCTCTCAGTATGGATTTGACCGTAATACAAAAGGCAGAAAAACGGTACTGTATCAGAAGCGTACAGCAGTATACAGTAAAGGGGAAAATTTAAATCTCCGTACATATTTCCGGAGTCACACACAGACGCTCTCTCAGTATGGATTTGACCGTAATACAAAAGGCAGAAAAACGGTACTGTATCAGAAGCGTACAGCAGTATACAGTAAAGGGGAAAATTTACATCTCCGTATATATTTCCGGAGTCACACACAGACGCTCTCTCAGTATGGATTTGACCGTAATACAAAAAGCAGAAAAACGGTACTGTCTCAGAAGCGCACAGCAGTATACAGTAAAGGGGAAAATTTAAATCTCTGTAAATATTTCCGGAGTCACACACAGACGCTCTCTCAGTATGGATTGGACAGTATTAAAAAAAGCAGAAATACGGTACTGCGTCACAAGCATACAACTGTATACGGTGTAGGGAAAAAATTAAATCTCCGTATTTATTTCTGGAGTCATACACAGATAGCATGTATTTGTCCGTGATATCAGCCGGTACACGGTAGTGTGTGAGGAGCGTACAGCTCTATACGGTGTGTGAAAAAATGAACACTCAGTAACTGTGCAGAAAAAAAGAATAAACATATCAGTGCTGTGTAAAAAGCAGTCTGCACAGCAGTGTACACACAGCAATACAGCTATCAGGCAGCCTAATAACCAGCGCTGCTGCACACAAGAAAATCCTCCCCTGTCACTGCACACTAACTGTACAGCACAATTGCTATCAGCACAAGCACATAAGAACTTCTCTTTCCAGCCCTACTGATAAACAGCAAGCAACCTCTCCCTACTGTTAAGATTAGCAGAAGTAAAATGGAAGTCGGAGGTCAGGGCTTTTATAGACACTATGACACCCCCCAAAGCAAGCCAATCACTGCAATTCCCTTCTCCAAGATGGTGGTGGATGCTGCCCATGTCATCTCGTTGCCCACAGTGTACGTCCTTGCTCATTGGCTGAAAAAAGGCGCCTGCAAGCATTATGGGAAAACCGACTTTGGCGCTCGTTTTGCCGAACGCATGGCCGACCTGACGCTATGGTCGGGTTTCGCTCGGCGAAACCCGTCTTTGGCGAAAGTCGGTGACTTATGAATCTGACCGACCTGTTTTGCTCAACTCTAGTTGGCGCTATATAAAGATAATTATTATTATTATTATACAAAGCCATCCACAACCTGTCTCCTCCATTCTTCTGTGACATGGTCTCCAAGCATTTACCTACACGCAACCTTCGATCCTCTCAAGATCTCCTTCTCTACTCCCTTCTTATCTCTTCTTCCCACAACCGCATACAAGTCTTCTTCCGTGCTTCCCCCATACTCTGGAACTTGCCACCCCAAAACATCAGACATTCGCCTACCACAGAAACCTTCAAAAGGAACCTGAAGACCCACCTCTTCCGGAAAGCCTACAACCTGCAGTAATCCTAAGTCTACTTAAATGCCGCATGACCAGCTCTACCCTCTCCAAGTGTATCCTCACCCATCCCCTGAAGACTGTGAGCCCTCGCAGGCAGGGTCCTCTCTCCTTTTGCACTTGTGTGTGCCTTTTATTGCTCATGTTTATTGTACTTGTCTTTGTATGCCCCTTTTTCACATGTAAAGCATCATGGAATAAATGGCAATATAAAAATGAATAATAATAATAATTTGGCCAAGAAACAGTTATCAAGCGTGAAGGGCAGAAGTCTTGACAAATATGGGCCAGCACAGTAAATATGGAGTATTCACAGAAACTGGATGCATTTGTCAATAAAAGTGTAAAAATTTATGAAATGCTGATAAGTGTACTTCAGTAACCGTAGAGAGACCTAAGAGAAAGAAAAACACTGAAGCAGCAAACTGTGAAGACCAAAATTTGTGTCAATCTCAAAACCTTTGGCCACAGCTGTAGACACAACATGGTAGGACATCTTTTTTTATCAAAGTTGTTTATTTTTTTATTTTATATAGATTGGAGCAGTAAAAATTATTAAGATAGGTCTGCTGTCCCATAATACCAGATATTTAACCCAACAATGAAAAGCCCCTGAAGAAGTGTTGTAAGTGCAAAATAAGTTTGACAAGCAGCTTTCAACAAAGTAAGACCTCATTCAAATGTCCATGAAAAAGACAGACATCTCTTTTTATATCAGATTTTTCTAAGTGTCAGTTTTTTACTATCCGTGAGTCACCAGCAATTTTCCTTTATGCAATGAAAAAATTATTGCAAAGCTTCTCCTATCCACTGCAGTGTTAAGATCAAACACTGATGCCATCCATGTTACTTTCACAGACCCAGACACTTGTATGGGTGATTATGATTCACAACTTTCATCAAAAGCTTACAGGTCTCCATGATTATATTTTTGTGGACAGACGATCTGCAAAAAACCCATGGACACGTGAAGAGCATCATAGACTATAATGGGATCATGCTAGATCAGTGAAAAAAGTGCATAAAACACATACATGACAAATGGATGTCTCAATGAAGCATACAGCATACATTTCAATTTACATACTAAAACTTTATCTTTTTTCCAATCACACACTAGAACATGATTTGCAGATGTGTTTGTTCACAGCTATTTCATGTCAGGCAGAAGTAGCACCCAAGACTGTCAAAAATCCCTATCAATTACAAAGGGTAATCTGTGGTTGAAAGGCAGGCTTTTAATCAAAACTGGAAAGTGCATTTAGGTTATCAGCTGCCTGAAAGCTATAGTCTGAGAGTGAAGTCTTCCCTTTCTCTTACAACATATTTGAATGAAGTGTTTGAATAGCTTTCTGGTCTTTCATCTTTACAGCTTTCAAAGCCCTCAGACTTCAGATCAGATCTGTAACAAAGAAATATGACTTTCCAGTTTGACAGCTTGGACATAATTAAAGACTGCTGTGAATGTACTGCCATGCCGAACAAGTCAGCTTCATAATGCATTTCATAAAGCACTGTTTACCCTTCAAACAATTCCCCGACAAGGTTTAAACAGGTGCACTTTAGATTCTTTTCATACAAGATTTGCAAAACCTGGGGATATGAACTTTTTTTCACTCTAGTACTGAGCACACACAATCCATTTAACCACACGGGGTCAAAACATTATCTGCCTGAGCTGACAGGAAAACTAAATAGATTTTCCCTTACTGCAACTCCCTCTGTAGATAAAAATGCTCCAGTGGCAGGTGAGACGTTCTCTGCAAAGGACATGCTAGGGGCACATTGATGTGTATGGTAAAAATATTGACATGACGCATCAATGCTTAGCGTAATACTCACAAGCTTAGCAGTTCCCCTCGTCAAGAATTCAGTCAGTTTTCTAAATTACTATTAATGTTTTTAAGTAAAAATTCTTGACAAAGAAATGATGGAGCCAGTGTTTGGTAGGTATAAGGTGGAGCAGAATTCTGTACCTTATGTGACTTCTAGGCAAGACAGGTCACAACTATATAGAGCTGGAGAGGTAACCATCTTATCAGAACACAATGTCACAAATTGCCATCAGCAAATTAACATAAATTGTTAGAAGAATGTATCGCCACCGTGCAAGAATCACAAATACTGTTGTTTGGCCCAGAGATGTGGGGTTATACAGCAGTTAAAGTTGAGTCCAATAATGGTTTGCTATCATCAAACCACGACTAAGGCCACTTTTCATTTTAAGTCTATAGTGTTTTACATGGGAGAATGCCACAAGTGTCCAGGCAATACTGTACAGTCATGGCCAAAAGTTTTGAGAATGACACAAATATTAATTTTTACAAAGTCTACTGCTTCACTTTTTCTAATGGCAATTTGCATATACTCCAGAATGTTATAAAGAGTGATCAGCTTAACAGCAATTACTTGCAAAGTTAATATATTTGGCTAGAAAATGAACTTTATCCCCCAAAACACATTTCAACATCATTGCAGCCCTGCCTTAAAAGGACCAGCTAACCTCTTTTCAGTGATTGCTCCATTAACACAGGTGTGGGTGTTGATGAGGACATGGCTGGAAATCAATCTGTCATGATTAAGTAAGAATGACACCACTGGACACTTTAGAAGGAGGCTGGTGCTTGGCATCATTGTTTCTCTTCTGTTAACCATGGTTATCTCTAAAGAAACACGTGCAGTCATCATTGCAATGCACAAAAATGGCCTAACAGGGAAGAGTATCACAGCTAGAAAGATTGCACCTCAGTCAACAATCTATCGCATCATCAAGAACTTCAAGGAGAGAGGCTCCATTGTTGCCAAAAAGGCTCCAGGGCGCCCAAGAAAGACCAGCAAGCGCCAGGACCGTCTCTTAAAAGTGTTTCAGCTCCGGGATCGGGCTACCAGCAGTGCAGAGCTTGCTCAGGAATGGCAGCAGGCAAGTGTGAGTGCATCTGCACGCACTGTGAGGCGGAGACTCTTGGAGCAAGGCCTGGTCTCAAGGAGGGCAGCAAAGAAGCCACTTCTCTCCAGAATAAACATCATGGACAGACTGATATTCTGCAAAAGGTACAGGCAGTGGACTGCTGAGGACTGGGGTAAAGTTATTTTCTCTGATGAATCCCCTTTTCAGATTGTTTGGGACATCAGGAAAACGCCTCATTCGGAGAAGACAAGGTGAGCGCTACCACCAGTCTTGTTTCATGCCAACTGTTAAGCATCCTGAAACCATTCATGTGTGGGGTTGCTTCTCAGCCAAGGGAATCGGCTCTCTCACAGTCTTGCCTAAAAACACAGCCATGAATAAAGAATGGTACCAGAATGTCCTCCAAGAGCAACTTCTCCCAACCCTCCAAGAGCAGTTTGGCAATCAACAATGCCTTTTCCAGCATGATGGAGCACCTTGCCATAAAGCAAAGGTGATAACTAAATGGCTCAGGGAACAAAACATAGAGATTTTGGGTCCATGGCCTGGAAACTCCCCAGATCTTAATCCCATTGAGAACTTGTGGTCAATCATCAAGAGACGGGTGGACAAACAAAAACCTAAAAATTCTGACAAAACGAAAGCATTGATTGTGCAAGAATGGACTGCTATCAGTCAGGATTTGGTCCAGAAGTTGATTGAGAGCATGCCAGGGAGAATTGCAGAGCTCCTGAAGAAGAAGGGTCAACACTGCAAATATTGACTTGCTGCATTAACTCATTCTGTCAATATAAGCTTTTGTTACTCATATGTTTGCAATTATATTTCTGTCTGTGATAAAAACATCTGTCAAACACACATAAAACCAGAGGGCAGCAGATCATGTGAAAATATAATATTTGTGTCATTCTCAAAACTTTTGGCCATGACTGTACACTGGAAATGCCCATCATCTACATGCTCCTGCCTTCAGCTAATTGTCATATCCACATTTATGCTTTTCAAACACAAATACTATTTCCTAATAAAAATGTATCCGCAAAGTTAAAAGCGATAAAAAACTGAAGAAGGCAATAAAGAATTTTCTCTAAATGGATGAGCTATCCAAAACTGAATTTGCACTAATGTAAATAATATAAACTCTATTTTTGAAAGATGCTGCCCATTGAATAGATTCAATTTGCCACACATCTGACCTTCAAGTACTTGGACATAGTAAAAAGGTAGAGACCTACTATGAAACTAAGAATAAGTTGGAGGCTTCATACATAAAATCCTAATAGAGACTTTGGTAGGGCTTACCAATTGAAGAACATTCCTTACATGAAGGATGTTGGTAATGGCAGCACCTGGTTAACCCACAGCAAAGTAAAATCCCAACATGCCATGAACCAGTTTGACCTTAAAAAAATGAACAAAACCCACTCCTTACCCATCTGTGCTACTGAGATGCTTCATTGTTTTGCCTTCTACCTTCACTTCATACATTCACAATCAGCCAAAACATCCTCTTCATACTCATGGGAGGTGGAGTTGTTGGTCAACTGGGGTCAAATTAATACAGTTGCTAACATGCCATTTCATAAAAGTCACAGCTTGTTGCATTAGAAATGAATTGCAAATTGCTTGCTCATTGTTAATGGCAGCAAAGTTTTACAGAAATCATAACTGTATTAACATGGCACAGAGGCAGAGGACCAATATGTAGATGGGTGGTTACTTGCAAGACCATCCTGTAATTGCAGCTGGACACAGCAATTTGCAGACTTTGAGAACATTTTTACATTTTTAGCCTTACCTAAAGATCAGCGATGGAAAAGTACTTATATGTTGAGATAGTCACAGGGAAAAGCGAAATTAGATGAATTGTAGACATTAACAAAAAGGGAAAGGCTCCCTTACAATATGTATTATTCCACAGTTAATTTTCAGTGTTTTAGTTAGTTGACGAGTTTGTTGTCAGACACACAACTAAGAGAATGTTTAATTTGTTATACAGTTTTAAAGGGACTCTGTCAGCACATGGCATAGTCAAAGATCTAAACACACTGTGATGACACAGCATTTAATCTTAATTATCCAGACGTCTATTTTCAGTAGGCCAGGAGACATAGGCTATTATCTTTATGTTGACTTTTTAATCTGTGTTTTTCTTTGGTTGGTAAGGAAACACAGACTATTATTTGTATGAGCCCAGATGTTGACTTTTGAGTTGCTCAAAATTATATTATAACTTTGGCTCTCAAAAGATGCTGCAAAATTTTTTATTGCACATAGACCCAATAGAGTTCAGATACTAAACAAGTCGACCTTTCTGCCTGTAAGGCTACTTTCACACTTGCGTTTTTTTGCGCAGCGCATCTTGCGCTATCGGACGCATGCGCAATGTTCCCCTATCTTTAACATGGCGGGCGCAGGGTCTAGCGCTTGCACGCGTTCATGTGCGTTTGTCGTGCGCTGCGCATTTTCCCGGTGTGCGCCCATACGCGCCAGACGCTACATGTTGCATTTTTTTTTCCGCCCAACCGCTTTAAAAAAAACGCGTGCGCACGTGTGCGCATGCTATGCGCAAAAAATAACATTGCAGTCTATGGGGGCGCTGGCGTGCGCATGGCTTTGCGCTCGTCAGCGCTTTTGCACGCACGCGATTTTTCTGTAAATAATGGAGCCAGAGATGATGGAGGCAGAGATGATGGAGCCAGAGATGATAGAGCCAAAGATGATGGAGGCAGAGATGATGGAGACAGATGATGGAGGCAGAGATGATAGAGCCAGAGATGATGGAGACAGAGATGATGGAGACAGATGATGGAGCCAGAGTTGATAGAGCCAAAGATGATGGAGACAGATGATGGAGGCAGAGATGATAGAGCCAGAGATGATGGAGACAGAGATGATGGAGACAGATGGAGCCAGAGATGATAGAGCCAAAGATGATGGAGACAGATGATGGAGGCAGAGATGATAGAGCCAGAGTGATGGAGACAGAGATGATGGAGCCAGAGATGATAGAGCCAAAGATGAGGGAGGCAGAGATGATGGAGACAGATGATGGAGGCAGAGATGATAGAGCCAGAGATGATGGAGGCAGAGATGATGGAGCCAGAGATGATGGAGGCAGAGATGATAATGTGACAAATAGAAAACGCATGGGCCAAAAAAACGCAAACGCATGCAAAAACGCATGAAATCGCAGACAAACGCTGCGTTTTTTTGTCGAAATGCGCATGCTGATGCGACTAAATATTGCAGCGTTTACAAGCGTTTGCATGCTTTTTTTAATGCGTTTGATGTGCGCTCGATGCGCAGCGCAAAAAAACGCAAGTGTGAAAGTAGCCTTATACGGCCTTTTTCAAGAAGTATCTGTATTAGAACATAATAAAAATAACAAAGTTAGCAAAATGGCAATATGAAAAAAGGTAAAAAAAATATACACAAAAACCATGTGTATACTAACTAAGGAGACACACGGTTCATACTCTATTATTTATCACCATATTAACTACCATCTTTTGTCTCCTTTCTCTAGGCACTATTTTTATACTTCTGCTATGGTCTACCCTTGTAAATTTCTCGCGTTACGATGACTTACTACATTAAGGGTAATTTTCTATATCCTTTACATTTGACCACATATGTACTCATGAATATTGCACTCATGTTTCATTTTTTCTGATGTTTTAGTGTATATTTTTTACCTTTTTTCATATTGCCGTTTTGTTAACTTTGTTATTTTTATTATGTTCTAATACAGATACTTCTTGAAAAAGGCCATATTACAGGCCAAAGAGTCGACTTGTTTAGTTTCTGAACTCTATCGGGTCTATGTACAATAAAAGTTTTTACAGCACCTTTTGAGTGCTGAAGTTATATTATAATTTTGAATTTTTTAATTTCCCAAGGGTAACAGGAGAAATTGGACCTCAAATGTTGTTGTGCAATTTGTCCTGTGTACGCTGAAACCCCATATGTGGGGGGGACCACTGTTTGGCTCATGGCAGACGCTTTTTATTGCAAAAAAGTTTTTGCATCACCATATTTTGAGAACTATAATTTTTCCACATTTTGGGCCACAGAGTCATGTGAATTCTTGTTTTTTGGGGGACGAGTTGACTGTTTTATTGGTACCATTTTAGGGCACATGACATTTTTTGATCGCTTTTTATTGTTTTTTGGGAGGCAGAATGAACAAAAACGAGCAATTCATGAATTTTTTTTGGGGGGGCATTTATACTGTTCCGCATGTGGTAAAATTTATAGGGCAGTTTTATTTGTCGGGTCAGTACAATTACAGCGATACCTCATTTATATAATTTTTTTATGTTTTGGCGCTTTTATACAATAAAAACTATTTTATATAAAAAATAATTATTTTTGCATTGCTTTATTCTGAGAGCTATAACTTTTTTATTTTTCACTGATGACGCTGTATGGGGGCTTGTGTTTTACGGGACAAGATGACGTTTTCAGCGGTACCATGTTTATTTATTTCCGTCTTTTTGATCGTGTGTTATTCCACTTTTTGTTCAGAAGTATTACGAGAAAGCATTGTTTATGGGTGCCCGCCAAAAGCGGGACCACTGGTGGGGGGTAGTTGGCTCTGGAAGTCCAGAAGTCACAGCTCCTCTAATCGCGGTGAGTCAGCGGAAGCGTGAAAATTCTGTAATGTCACACCATCTTGGGTATTTTGCTGGGACTCTACTATGTGTTATTGTCTGATGGTTTAATAAAGTATTGCTGCAGTGTTTTACCCTTACCCTGTGTTGTCTGAATAGTATTATGCCCATGGGAAAGGAGTGCGGGCGTTCATTGGGATGAGCACTGGTTCATGTGGTGTTGGGTCAGTGGACGAGAGCAACCAATGAACCAGTGACCCCTCCCATTCCCCGTGTCTTCACATAAACCTTTTCACCCGTTGGTTTCCCTCTATCTCCTCCCCCCCAGTTCTTCTCTGACTGACAAACCTGGCTTCACAGAGCCAGAGAAGAACAGTGATATATGACTACAGAGACCTTCGTGTCTCAAACAGTGCCTTCCCCCCTCCGACCAATCCCATAATGAAAACACAGACAGGCCTAGATGGGTTGAAACAGGTCGGTCACAGTTTATTAATTACATAAGCAGAGAGAGGCAATTACATGTCATAACGGGCTCATCGCCGAAGGCCCTGTCTGCGACCGACAGGTGAACAGGCCAATGAGCGGTTATGAACCTTTGCCCTTCCCCACATCTTCCGCTGTGACTTAAATATCTTCAACAAGTTGTTTTTTTTATTTATTATTATATATTTATCATGCCAATATAAAACAGCATTGATTATACAAGGGAGGGGGGTTGGGACAACAGCTTCCAGGGGTCAGCCAGGGTGAAAGAGAGAGGCACTGACCCCGAGCACCTGACTTTAACCCATGTAGGTGGGGCTGGATGCACCTTCACCTTTAATCACATTGGTCAGTTGGGCATCCCAATTAGTGCATCACCTGGGGAGTGGTGGAAGGGGGGAATTGGGCACTGAACAGTATTTCCTTCCAGCTTTAGCTATATGGGCTCCGCAGTCAGAGGCACGTTTCTTATTCAGTACCGTGCCTGCCAGATTGTGGAGAACCTCGTGTCTCAAACAGTGCCTTCCCCCCTCCCACCAGTCCCGTAATGAAAACAAAGACAGGCCTAGATGGGTTGAAACAGGTCGGTCACAGTTTAATAATTACATAAGCAGAGAGAGGCAATTACATGTCATAACGGGCTCATCGCCGAAGGCTCTGTCTGCAACTGACAGGCGAACAGGCCAATGTGCAGTTACAAACCTTTGCCCTTCTCCATATCTTCCACCACGGAGGATCATGTGTATGACCTAAACAGGTGTCAGCCAGGGAGAAAGAGAAAGCCACTGACCCCGAGCACCTGACTATAACCCATGTAGGTGGGGCTGGACGCCCTTTCCCCATTAATCCCATTAATCAGTTGTGCGTCCCAATTAATGCATCATTTGGGGAGTGGTGGAATTGGGCACTGAACAGTATTTCCTTCTAGCTTTAACTATATGGGCTCCGCAGTCAGAGGCACGTTCCTTATTCAGTACTGTGCCTCCCAGGAAATTAAATAGGGGGAAGTTGTATTTAAATGATTGGTCAAGCACCCTCTATTTCCTCCCCCAGTGCTTCTGTGATTGACAAATGTGGCTTCACAGAGCCGGAGAAGAAAAGTGATATATGGAAATCTAATAGGTGGGAAGTTGTATTTAAATGATTGGCCAAGCCATGGAGCACCAAGCACTTGTACTTGGTTTGAACAGTCATTTTGTGATGACAGAGTACATTTAAAATAGCAGAGAGTGATTTTCACAACCTGTCTACAATGTACTGGACTTACAGCTCAGTACCCAGTATAAAAACAAACTTTTAACTATACACAAAAGGACCAGTATAGAGAATGAGAGAGATCTACTTTATCAATATTGTATTGATATGCTTACTTTCTTTTCTAAAAATGTGGTACAAACAGGGTCATTTTTGTCTTACATCTGCCCCAAAGAGGTTTATAGATTCTATACAGTACACTTGTAGATATGTTTTCTTTTTTGCATGACAAATTTCCACATACCTTTTAATCATTTGTTTTTTTTTCTGTGAAATTGGATATGGAATGGGTTCACTATATCAATGATGCCATTTAATCTGCAACAGCTGCACTATGTCATTAATTTTGCATGGTAGAGTGACAATAATTTCTATTCTAGTAATCATTAATTTGAAAGTACCGTTTCTGAGGATCCAAGTCATGACTTCTACCCTACTGGGGATGTCCACATGATAAATTACTGAAATGGTATCATATTGCTTTTTATCTCATATCTACAGTTTAAGTGACCACATATAGTTTGTTTGCTTTTTACCTGTAGGACCTGATTCTGTTGCCTGTCGATCAAAGCAACTTCACTTTGAAGCAGGGAAGCAATTCAGAGTAGGAGGATATAAGGACTGGACATAAACATTTAGATAAGGCAGATTAATGAGGTTTTCAAAAATGAATTATATTACCGTAGGCCACAAGTTAATCCCTTATAGAGGACTTTTCAATACATGGAGCATGTTAAACTGGCCACATAATTATTTATTTTTATAGCACCATTGATTCTATGCTACTGTATCATAGACTGTAAGCCTGCAAGGGCAGGTCTTTCTCCCACTGCACCAGTCTGTCATTGTTAGTTTGTTCACCGTAATTTATATTTGTGTTTGCAGGTAAACCCCCTTTTCATGTACAGCACCATGGAATTAATGGTGCTCTAAAAATTATTATTATTAATAATAATAATGCATGTGGAAAAGGTTTACATACAAAATACAAATATAAATTACAGTGAACGGACTAACATTGACAGACTGGAACAGAAGGGGAGGATACCCTGCCCTTGAGGGACTGCAATATACAGTAAAATAATGTTTTTATTTTTTCCTTTCTATGCGGAGATATTAGCTTGTAAAAGTTTAGGTTATAATTTCTGATAAGTCAGGGCGCTACCAGAGATTTATCTTTGGGGACGTGTTCTTCTCCCTGTATAAAGTTGTGGCATTATCAGAACATGCTCATGTGCTAACCAAGCGTCTTTGGGGTGCTCAAAAAGTATGTTCGAAACCCAGCGGCTGCATGGACACATGCAGGAATTGCCTAGCAAATAGGCAATCCCTGCATGTGTTGCGGCTGTCTAACAGCTGCAAGACACACAGCCGCGCGGACTCTAACATATTTTTCGAGCTTGCTGAAGACACTCTGTTAGCACACGAGCATGCTCGGATAACACCTTATTTGAACACATTCGGTCATCACTAATGCTGACCAATCATAAACAGGCAGGAACATACTGGGTAAAAATACATTCCCCACAATAGCTTAGAGCAGGTTTCTCAGTATGAGATATGTAATGACAGACAGTTTGATCTCACTTCCATGTGTGATCAGAAAGGATGGGAGTCCAGCAGAGCTTAGTGTGATTACATGCATCTGGATCGCCTGCCAGGGCAGTGGGATACTCCGTACCGGGCCAGTGTCTTAAAGGGATGTGTCACGGCAGCAGTGACCCGGTCCTTTGGCCTGGGTGTCCAATAAAAGGGGGAATATTTACAGGGGATGATAAGAGTTTGTAGTATAGTGTTCATGACGCCACCTGTGGTTTCTGGTCAGAGGTGACCTGCGCTGCAGTACAGATCCTCTGAGGCTGATGGTGTGATGCAGCAGAGTTGGAATAGCTCTCCACAGGCAGAGCTTGTTGTCTCAGGGCAGAAAGATGTTGTAGAAAGTAATATGATGCTGGGAGATGTAGCAGAGTGAAGTGTGTTTTGCAAGAAGAACTTGAGAGGACACAGTCAGATGCAGTTTCCAAAGCTTTACTCACAGTTCTGGAGCACACAGGTGCCCGCTTGGTACAGTGTCCTCCAGGTGAGGGGCTCAGCAAACTCCCAGGTAGATTGGGATACACCTTTCCAGGACTCCTTTCTATATGTGTTCCTTTCACTGGCCATCTCACTGTGCTGATTTCCACTCCTTCTACCTTTCCAGCACCTTCACAGTGTCCCAGATCGGCTGCTGCGAATCCTGTCGGATAACACTCTCTCTGCGTTTCCTTGATTCTATGTAGCCTCTCTGGAGAATATGAATGTGGTTGTTGTCTGTGAACCCTAAAGTTACCACAGCAGTCGGCTTTCTAGCTGAATCATAAAGTTCTCCACTAGGCTGGGGCCGAGTCCCTTCTGCGACCTGGTCCCTCCGCAAACGGATCGGGCCCCATGGATGCATCACTCAATCTCCGTGCCCCTAGGACCCCTTCTATCCTTCCAGAAGCTTCCTTCTCTGCTTCCCTCACTTTCACTTTCCACATCTGGGGCCGAGCTCTTCCCAGCTCAAGGTCCCCTCTCAGACTGTCTGGCTAGACTTTCTTTCCTGCCTTCTAAAGCTTCACTTCCCATCTTCTTACTAGCTCCACCCACCCATGCACTCTTTACTACCCAGCCTGGGATGAGACCATCCTCCTGTAGGGTACTTCCAGGGTGCCTAGCTGCTATAGTCTGTGTTGGGTGCAGGTGTTAGAGTCCTGGGTGGTGCTCCCTCCTTACCTGGATGAGGTGCAATACCTCTGTGGTGACTGAACCCTCAGGGGCGCCACACATCTTTTATCATTCATGTCAGTGTGAGGGTAGGAAGAATAAAATAGAGCTGACATCACTAAGAGCTGCAGCTGCAGATGTGTTTGTAATGAGACAGGACTCAGCTCTGCTGTACTGGCTCTCCCTCACACTGACTATAGTGAGATGAACACAAAAAGGGAAAAAGGTTTAATCAGCTCACCATTGTTAATGACAGAAATAAGTAATCTAAGTGTTGATGCACGGAAAAATACAGGGCCAGCATCCGCACTGTAGAGTCACAGGAAAACCGGCACCAAAAATTATAAAAATGAAAAAATTATTGAAGGTAGTTATAAAATCATTAGATGGTGGCCCGATTCTAACGCATCGGGTATTCTAGAATATGTATGTAGTTGCTGGGGTATATAGAAGCTGCATCTGGTGGGGTGTACATGGAGGCTGCTGCTGGTGTTTACGTGGAGGCCTCCGGTCGGGGTACTTCCGCTGCTGGCCCCGGTCATCTCTCGGCTGCGTCGCCGCTGACCTCCATGCAGCAGATGACCCGCGGCTACCGTTGGGAGATCAGCGGCTAGCGCCACTGATCTCCCAACGATAGAGGTGGCGTGCGTGGTTCAAATCCTGCACCAATTCGCGGCCGGACTGAGCCTGTCGCTGATTGGTCACGTCCGGCCGGGCGAGACCAATCAGCTACGCGGGATTTCCGTTACAGACAGAATTAGACGATTACATAGTAGATGAAAACATGGAAACAAAAAATCACAAAATGAGGAAGGTAATTCTATGACTAAGGACATATCTGTCTGAAACTAGTATGGGTTTTGTACCCTCCTTTATTTTCAAATTTTTTGGTCATTTTTTGTCCATATATGTTACCATGATTTTATTATTATTATTTATTATTATAGCGCCATTTATTCCATGGTGGTTTATATTTGAAAAGGAGTATACATAAAAAAGATATGTACAATAATCTTAATCAATACATGTCACGACTGGCACAGGAGAGAGGACCCTGCCCGCGAGGGCTCACAAACTACAAGGGCTGGTTGAGGATACAATAGGTGAGGGCAGCAGTTTGGTGGATTGGTTGTTACTGCAGGTTGTAAGCTTGTTAGAAGAGGGAAGTCTTCAGATTCCTTTTGAAGGTTTCCAGGGTAGGCGAGAGTCTGATATGTTGGGTTAGAGAATTCCAGAGGAGGGGGGATGCGTGGGAGAAAGCTTGTATGCAATTGTGGGATGAGGAGATAAGTGGAGAGTAGAGAACGAGATCTTGTGAGGATCGGAGGTTGCGTGCTGGTAGACGAGGTCACAGATGTATGGAGGAGACAAGTTGTGGATGGCTTTGTATGCCTTAGTTAGGGTTATGAACTGGAGTCCCTGAGCAATGGGGAGCCAGTGAAGGGATTGACAGAGAGGAGAAGCCGGGGAATAGCGGGGGATAGGTGGATTAGTCGGGCAGCAGAATTTAGGATAGATTGGAGGGGCGCAGGAATGTTAGAGGGGAGGTCACAGAGCAGGAGGTTGCAGTAGTCAAAGTGGGAGATGATGAGGGCATGCACTAGAGTTTTTGCAGATTCTAGGTTGAGGAATGTACAAATTCAGGAGATGTGTTTGAGTTGAAATCGGCAGGAAGTGGAAAGGGCTTGGATATCTGGTTTGAAGGAGAAATCAGAGTCAAGGATTACCCAGAGACATCGAACTTGTGGGACTGGGGAGAGTGAGCAGCCATTTACTTTAATGGATAAGTTTGATGGAGGAGTTTAGTGAGATGGGGAAAGATGATAAATTCTGTTTTGTCCATGTTAAGGTTAAGAAATCTAGCAGAGAAGAAGGATGAAACAGATGACAGACATTGTGAGATTTTGGTTAGTAGAGAGGTGATATCTGGTCCAGAGAGGTAGATCTGTGTGTCATCAGCATAGAGGTGATACTGCAAGCCATGAGATTCTATGAGCTGTCCCAGGCTGAAGGTGTAAATGGAGAAGAGCAGGGGCCCAAGGACTGAACCAAACGGGACTCTGACAGATAGGGGGTGAAGAGGTGGTGTGTGAGTGGGAGACACTGAATGTTCTGTCTGTTAGGTATGACGCGATCCAAGACAGGGCCAAGTCGGTGATGCCAAGAGATGACAGGGCCTGTAGTAATAGGGAGTGGTCCACTGTGTCAAAAGCAGATGACAGGTCCAGGAGGAGGACAGAATAGTGTCGCTTGGCTTTGGCAGTCAGCAGTTCATTGGCAATTTTAGTTAGGGCAGTTTCAGTGGAGTGAGGTCAGAAGCCAGATTGTAAGTGGTCGAAAAGGGAGCAGGAAGAGAGGTGGGAGGACAGTTCGAAATAGACATGTTGTTCCAGTAGTTTTGAGGCAAAGAGGAGAAGTGATATAGGATGATAGCTAGATAAAGAGGATGGGTCAAGAGAGGGCTTTTTGAGGATGGGTGTGATTAAGGCATGTTTGAAGCATAAAGGGAAAACAAAAGTTGTTATTGATAGGTTGAAGAGATGGGTTACAGTTGGGATGAAGACTGTGGTGAGGTTTGGGATGAAGTGGGATGGGATTGGGTCAAGTGCACAGATGGTGAGATGTGATCTCGAGAGTAGGGCGGAAATTTGGTCTTCCATAATGGTGGAGAAGCTGGTAGTTAGGAAGAGAGGTTGTGGGGGTTGTAGGCCAAAGCTTTCTCTGATGTTATCAATCTTCTGCTTGAAGAATGAGGCAAAGTCTTCAGCTGATCTGAGTGGAGAGAGAGGAGGTGCTGGGGGACGGAGGAGAAAATTGAAGGTGATGAATAGATGTTTAGGGTTGTTTAGGGTTGTGTGACAGGGAGGATATAAGAGATGAGAAGTAGGTTTGTTTTACTGCAGCGATTGTGGCTTTGAAAGTAGTAAGGGACTGTTTGAAAGCGATGAAGTGCTCATTGGAGTGTTTCCATCTCCACAGCAACCCAGGAAGCCCACCTCAGTTCTTTGGTCAGGCTGGTGTGCCAGGGTTGTCTGTTGATTTTTCAAGCTTTGGTATGTGTGAGAGGGGTGACCGATTCAAGAGCTGCAGTTATTGTGATGTTTTATAAAGCGGCATCCGCATTGTGTAGGGGACTTATGTCTGTAAGAGGGAGAAGGGATTCCAAGAGTGAGTGCAGATTGAGGTGTTTTAGATTTCTGCAAGGGTGTGCAAGTTTGTGGAATGGTGATTGTGGACCTGGAGAGGAGAGGGAAGAGAATGTAAGCAGGTTGAGGTCATAAAGAGGTTGAGGTTAGTTTAAGAGGTTAGACAGGGAGCAGAGGTGGGTGAAGATGAGGTCCAGTGTATGGCCATTTTTGTGAGTGGCTGCAGAAGACCATTGAACGAGGCCGAAGGAAAAAGGAGATACAAGTTTAGTGGCAGCTGAGCGGGAAGTGTCAATGGGGATGTTAGAGTCACCCATGATGATAGTGGGTATGTCAGCGGAGAGGAAATGAAGAAGCCAGGTGGTGAAGTTGTTGAAGAATGTGGTGACAGCCAGTTGGAGGTTGGTGGGGGAGTAGATGCTCACAAAGTGCACCTCATATGAAGGGAAACAGAGGGTGGCAGTGAGATGTGGGCGCCCCCTGAGGAAGGCATTTTGGCCGAAACGCGTGTTGGGTAGGCGAGGGTTGGAGCCGTGTTCTGTGCACAGTCAGTTGGTATGTCCACTACTCTTATATGTCTTTCCATATATGTCATCTAAGCATTATATGTATCAGACTTGGTATTCATTGCTCTCTCTCAGATATGGCACTTGCTTTATATTGAATTATATGCCACAATGTCATCTTCATGTTATATGAGATTGAGAGCATGAGATATATGTTACCTGTATTTTGCATTACACTTTTTGTTGTATATGTGGGCATATCCATACTTATTATGTGGACACCCTCCTATATTCCCTGCTGCATTGTATAGTCATGCGGTGATTTGCACATGTCACTTTTTTCGGTCCCCTCATTTCTACCTTTGATGCAATTGTCATTTTTTAATCAATAAAATTTATCTTTGTTAACTATATGGACATCTTGCACTGCTTGTTTTTGTGGTTTCATATGTAATTATATATGCAGTGTGTCCTACACTGTCCAGCGATACTAGGCTTTCCCAATAATATACACTATTGTGTGTGACTATGCTATGTTTGGGCAGCTTTTTGTGTCATCCATTTGTTTCACAGTATAGAGAACCAGTAGTCTTTATATTTTTCAGCATTGGCCCTAGTAAATTGCAGGTGGCTTTATTGTGCATGCGCTTTAAGTCAGCTTGGATGACACCCATGCATGCCATTCCCTTGCAGTGTACGCCATATTGTGTTATGGGAAACACTCACACCAGTTTGGCTTTCTACTTCTTTAGATAACTACAGTAAACTTGCAAGTCGATTTTCTTTAACTGTTCTCATCAAAACACGCTCCTGTTTAGGAATTCACTCCCATGATCAGCCTGGACGTCTCTAAGAGATGGTTGCAGTTCCAACTTTGTTAAATTTTTGTATTACTTTTCCTATAGTGTTCTTACTGATAAGCTTTTCAGTTTTTCATTTAGCTTTCACCTTTATTGTGTAAAGAAATTATTTTCCTTCTCATGTCTTTTGTCTCTTGACATTTCTCTTCCATGTGGTGCCATTGCTGACAGCATGAAATAGAAAGGGTGTTATGAATGTTTTAGAAATGAATTCTGAGCAGAAGGTCCCTCTGGTGGTTGCAAACAGTACTGAACCATTCAATGAGGATTGGCAATCAGGGATCACGGACTGGCTGGATATAAGGGAGGTTTCCCCCCATCATGGTTGCCGGTGATCAATTGTTCTTGTCTCAACGTTGTTTCCTGGTTCACTTGGAAGCTTGCTGAGTCTTGCCTCTTCTCCTGCTCTCAGATAAGATATTTTCTGTTTTTTTGTTTTTGTGCTTGCCATTTGTATATTTCTCTGCATTTCTGTGAGGTTGGCCAGGTTCCCCTCCCTGGGGGGCTTGGTCTCCTCTTGGTTCCTCTGGAGCCATTGTTGTTTGTTCATTTGCCTTTTCCAGTTTTTTTTCTGTGGCTGCGGCTTAGTTTTGTTACACCAGAGAACTAATTTAGGTGGTAGAGGTCGTGTGATCTCAGGTGTTTTTGCAATTAGTAGCGTTGGTTTTTTTTAGGTTTTTTTTGGATTGCAGTAAGTATACTTCCTATCCTTTTCTGTCTAAGTCAGATTGGGCCCCAGCGTTTGCTCATACTATTTTCTGTCTGTGTCTGTATTTCCTCTTGTCTAACCGCCATTACATGTTTGTGGGCTTCCTATGTTCTTTGGGGATCTGCTCCGGGGCAGATAGCTTTCCTCTTTCTATCTTTAGGTGTAATTAGCCTCTCAGGCTGTGACTATCAGCGGCCAAACTGAAAATTATATGGTACTCACAGAAAGGAAAAAAAGTGTGGAGAAAAAAAAAAAAAAGTTGTCAGAGTTTTTTTGTTTTTTTTTGCTGTTTGTGCATTTTTTTTCCATCTTTTTCTCTGGGTGCTGAGGAGGATTTTTTTCTCTCTCAATGGAGTTTGCACAGTTGTCTGGCCATGTGGATCAGCTTGCCACTGAAGTTTGGAGTATTGCTACCTATCTTGCAGGGTTGCCGGTTGTGGAACCTAGGATCCCCATGCTAGATTTGTTTTTAGGGGATCGAGCTAAATTTCTGAATTTCAAAAATAACTGTAAGTTGTTTTTTGCCTTAAAACCTAAGTCCTCAGGGAACGCAGCACAGCAGGTTCAAATTGTCATCTCTCTCCTGCACGGCGATCCTCAGGATTGGGCTTTTTCCCTGACACCTGGGGACCCTGTTTTGAGTAATGTTGATGCATTTTTTCTGGCTCTGGGGTTATTGTACGATGAACCTAATGTCACTGATCAAGCTGAAAAAACCTTGTTGGCATTAAATCAGGGGCTTGAGGACGCTGAGTTGCACTGTCAGAAATTCCAAAAGTGGGCAGTTCTGACCAAATGGAATGATGATGCTTTGGCAGCTCTTTTTCGGAAGGGTCTGTCAGAGAATGTAAAAGATGTTATGGTGGGTTTCCCTGCTTCCTCTGGTCTCAATGATTCTATGTCATTGGCGATTCAAATTGACAGACGTTTGCGTGAGCGTAGAGGTATGCGTGGAATGGTGTTGCCTTGTGAACCAGCTTCTGAGCCCATGCATTGTGATAGAGTGTCTTCTGGGGCACAGCGTCATGAGTTTCGAAAACGCAATGGGTTATTTTTCTACTGTGGTGATGCCTTTCATGCTATTTCAGTCTGCCCTAAGCGGGGAAGACGTTTTGCACGCTCAGTTGTCTTGGGTAGTGTTCAGACTAAATTTCTATTGACTGTTACCCTGATTTGCTCCCTGTCCACATTTTCTGCTCAGGCTTTTGTTGATTCGGGAGCAGCTATTAACCTGATGTATTTTGATTTTGCTAAACGTTGTGGGTTTCCCTTGATACCCCTATGGAAGTCTATTCCCCTACTGGGGATTGATTCTACCCCTTTGGCTGAGAATAAACCCCAGTTCTCTACTCAGGTGATAATGAGGGTTGAACCTGATCATCAGGAGAGTTGCAAATTTTTGGTGCTGTATAATCTGCATGACATTATTGTACTAGGTTTCCCTTGGTTGCAGTCTCATAATCCTGTTTTGGATTGGAAATCTCTGTCTGTAACCAGTTGGGGCTGCCAATGTGTTAATGCCAACACTCCTGTTTTTTCTGCCTCTCCCCAGGCTCAAGATGTGCCTGACTTTTTGACTGATTTTTCTGATGTGTTTAGCGAAAGTAAATCTGCATCCTTGCCCCCCCATAGGAGCTATGACTGCGCTATTGAATTAGTGCCTGGTAGTAAATTCCCTAAAGGTCGCCTTTTTAACTTGTCTGTACCTGAACATGACGCTATGCGGTCTTATATCAAGGAGTCATTGGAGAAGGGTCATATAAGACCATCCTCTTCACCCTTGGGTGCCGGTTTTTTCTTTGTGGCCAAAAAGGATGGTTCATTAAGGCCGTGTATTGATTATCGTCTCTTGAACAATATCACTGTGAAATATCAATATCCGTTACCCTTGATTTCTGACCTGTTTTCCAGGGTGAAAAGTGCTACTTGGTTTACCAAGCTTGACCTCAGGGGGGCGTATAACCTTATTCGCATTAAGCACGGGGATGAATGGAAGACAGCGTTTTAATACTCCAGAGGGGCATTTTGAGTACCTAGTGATGCCCTTTGGGCTCACTAATGCTCCTTCCGTCTTCCAGTCCTTCATGAATGACATTTTCAGGGATTTTGTGGATAAATTTCTGATTGTTTATTTGGATGATATCTTGATTTTTTCCAATGACTGGGACTCTCATGTGAAACATGTTCGGACTGTGTTCCAGATTTTGAGAGAGAATGCTCTGTATGTGAAGGGATCAAAGTGTCTTTTTGGCGTACAGAGGATCTCATTTCTGGGATTCATTTTGCCTCCATCTGTTATTGAAATGGACCCGGTCAAGGTTCAGGCCATCTGTGATTGGGTCCAACCTACTTCATTAAAGGCTCTTCAGAGATTCTTGGGTTTTGCCAATTTTTATCGTAAATTTATTGGTAATTTCTCTGTTATTGTTAAACCATTGACTGATTTGACCAAAAAGGGTTCTGATGTGGTGAATTGGCCTCCTGAGGCAGTCTCTGCGTTTCAGGAGCTTAAGAGGAGATTCACTTCTGCTCCTGTTCTACGGCAGCCTGATGTTTCTCTGCCATTTCAGGTGGAGGTTGATGCCTCTGAAATCGGGGCAGGTGCCGTTTTGTCCCAAAGAGATCCTGAGACCTCTAAAAGTAACCCTTGTGCTTTTTTCTCTCGAAAATTTTCTCCAACTGAACGTAATTATGACGTGGGTAATCTGGAGTTATTGGCCATGAAGTGGGCTTTTGAAGAGTGGAGACATTGGCTGGAGGGAGTCAAACATCAGGTGGTGGCCCTCATGGACCATAAGAATCTGGTTTATCTGGAATCAGCCAAGCGACTTAATCCTAGACAGGCCAGGTGGGCCTTGTTTTTCACACGTTTTAATTTTGTGGTTTCCTTTCTTCCTGGCACTAAGAATATTAAGGCAGATGCCCTCTCGAGGAGTTTCCTTGCGGACTCTCCTGAGTTATCTGATCCTGCTGTTATTTTGAAAGAGGGTGTAGTTCTTTCCGCCATCTCGCCCAATTTGAGACTGGCTCTGGAGGGGTGTCAGGAGGATAAACCTGAGCGCTACCCTGTTGGGAAATTGTTTGTCCCAGACCAGTGGAAGAAGAGTGTGATGTCTGAGATTCATTGTTCCGCGTTGGCCGGTCATCCCGGAATTTTTGGTACCAGAGACTTGGTGAGTCGGTCCTTTTGGTGGCCTAGTTTGTCTCGTGACATCAGGGAGTTTGTGCAGTCCTGTGGGACTTGCTCTCGCTCCAAGCCTTGCTCTCGCTCTAGTGGTTTGTTGATGCCATTGCCTGTGCCCAAGAGACCATGGACCCATATCTCTATGGATTTTATTTCCGATCTCCCTGTTTCTCAGAGAATGACCGTTATCTGGGTAATTTGTGATAGGTTTTCCAAGATGAAAGTTGCCTTCCTCCTCCGAATTGGTTCCTTTGTTCCTTCAGCACGTGGTTCGGTTGCACGGCATTCCTGAGAACATTGTGTCTGACAGAGGAGTCCAGTTTGTTTCCAGATTTTGGAGGACTTTTTGTTCTAAACTTGGTGTTCAATTGTCTTTCTCCTCTGCTTTTCATCCTCAGACCAATGGACAAACTGAGAGAACAAACCAAACATTGGAGACTTATCTGAGATGCTTTGTCTCTGCTGATCAAGATGACTGGGTCTCTTTTTTGCCTTTGGCTGAGTTTGCTCTTAATAATAGGGCAAGCTCTGCCACTTTGATGTCTCCATTTTTCTGCAATTTTGGGTTTCACCCTCGATTTTCTTCGGGACAGATGGAGACTTCTGTCTGTCCGGGTGTTGACTCTGTTGTGGAGCGTATGCACCAGATTTGGGACCAGGTAGTGGAGAGGTTGTCCCTCTCTCAGGAGAAGGCCCAGCGATTTGCCAACCGGCATAGGACTGATGGTCCTCGGTTTAAAGTGGGGGACTTGGTCTGGTTGTCCTCAAGAAATATCCCTATGAGAGTTGCATCTCCTAAGTTTAAGCCTAGGTTTATTGGACCTTATAAGATCATGGAGATTCTTAATCCTGTTTCCTTTCGTTTACTTCTTCCAGGGACATTTAAGATCCATAACGTGTTCCACAAGTCCTTATTGAAGAGGTTTGTCGAGCCAGTGGTTCCTATGGATGCGCCCCTGACCATGTTTTGGTTGAGGGCAATCTGGAGTATGTGGTTGAGAAAATATTGGATTCTCGTTTTTCTAGACGGAAACTCCAGTATTTGGTTAAGTGGAGAGGTTATGGTCAGGAGGACAATTCTTGGGTGTTTGCTTCGGACATCCATGCTAGGAGACTGATCCGTGCGTATCACAGAGCTCATCCTGACCGACCTGGTTGCACTAATGAGGGTTCGGTGACCCCTCCTCAAGGGGGGGGTACTGTTATGAATGTTTTAGAAATGAATTCTGAGCAGAAGGTCCCTCTGGTGGTTGCAAACAGTACTGAACCATTCAATGAGGATTGGCAATCAGGGATCACGGACTGGCTGGATATAAGGGAGGTTTCCCCCCATCATGGTTGCCGGTGATCAATTGTTCTTGTCTCAACGTTGTTTCCTGGTTCACTTGGAAGCTTGCTGAGTCTTGCCTCTTCTCTTGCTCTCAGATAAGATATTTTCTGTTTTTTTCTTTTTTGTGCTTGCCATTTGTATATTTCTCTGCATTTCTGTGAGGTTGGCCAGGTTCCCCTCCCCGGGGGCTTGGTCTCCTCTCGGTTCCTCTGGAACCATTGTTGTTTGTTCATTTGCCTTTTCCAGTTTTTTTTCTGTGGCTGCGGCTTAATTTTGTTACACCAGAGAACTAATTTAGGTGGTAGAGGTCGTGTGATCTCAGGTGTTTTTGCAATTAGTAGCGTTGATTTTTTTTAGGGTTTTTTTGGATTGCAGTAAGTATCCTTCCCATCCTTTTCTGTCTAAGTCAGATTGGGCCCCAGCGTTTGCTCATACTATTTTCTGTCTGTGTCTGTATTTCCTCTTTTCTAACCGCCATTACATTGTTGGGGGCTTCCTATGTTCTCTGGGGATCTGCTCCGGGGCAGATAGCTTTCCTCTTTCTATCTTTAGATGTAGTTAGCCTCTCAGGCTGTGACGAGGCGTCTAGGACCAACGTAGGAACGCTCCACGGCTGCCTTTAGTTGTGGTGGTTAGTCAGGGTACTGCAATCCAGTAGATTCCAACCTCTCTGGTGTATTGCCGTTTTTGCCTGCTCTCCTCAGCTACCAAAACACAACAGAAGGGGTTTTGTTTGTTAAAGAGGTTCTTGGAGAACTGTACTAAAATAAATAAATAAATAATATAAATAATACACATTTAAATATTAAACATTTTTCTTAATAGATTCATATGTCAAAAATGTATGCTTCATCTACTGCACTCTGTCAGGATTCCAAGATGGCAGCTACCATCAATCATAACCCGTCCTAGACTGGAGTAGGATGGGCTGAGTGAAGCACGAGAAATAGGTTAGAGCAGTGTTCTGTCATCTTGAGTCCACATTCCACTGTACAGTCAACCTGACTGGACACTGATTAGAGTGAGACTAAAGAAGAAGATAAGCAGGTTTCTTTAGCTGAGAATGAATATTCATCTCAGTCAGCATGACAGTTTTAATGTGTCCATGTCCTGCTTCACACCGTCTGTCCTACTGCATGTCCGGGCAGTTGCCATCCTGACAGGGTGCACTACATAAAACTTATTGTTTTTCTAAATAAAGGTGTTTAATATTTGAATGTGTATTTCTTTTAGTTATTTTATTACAATTCTTTGAGAAACCCTTTAAGTATCACCCTTTTATGGTCACCTGTCTGCGGGACACCTGTTTAATGAATAATTAGACATACCTGTGGGTGAATTCTGGTTATTTAGAATTTTGTGGTCTAAACTTTAGTTTTACTCCCAAGACTTTCATTGGGTGTACTCATTTCTCCAACATGGCATTGAATGAATTTGTAAAGAAAATCTTGTTTGCAATGAATGGCCTACATTTCTGGGAATATTTTGTTGTATGGGTTCCTATAGAAATTTTTGATTCTGAAAGTACAGGTTTTCTGATAAATCTGTTGGACTATACTCATTTATGCTGAAAACTGTATATGTCTTTATTTTAGTCTTTGTTTGTGACATCCAATTTTAAATTAAACAATTAAATAACAATTAAAAACATTTTGATAATTTTTACAATATTTGTTAGTCCCACAAAGAGCCCTGAACATTCTATTCTTTGATCACATTGATAATAACTGGATTACACTGAATACACTTTTATTGCACAGCATTATCAAGCCTGTCAATACTATACTGACAGGCAACCTAATAGGTAGCTTGTGGCACAGTCTATTAGGCATTGATCTATGGCAGTCTGGAGATTGCTAATATTCTAGTTGTCATTGTAACTATTGGTAACCGAGCTATGAGTAGCTGATGTAGTGACAGAGGGAGCAATCTCCCTCAGTCACACTCCTTACATGCAGTGGTCATTATTATCTGTGGCATATAAAGGGATATTTTAGTGCTGTAAGTAATAGCAGTGCTCAATTCCCTTTGTTATATCTTTGCTAGCAGGGGAAATTGAACACTTTTAAGCAGTACTAGCCCTAAGATCATGATTCTGGGGTGAAGATGCACTGGATTTTCACATCTTAATGGAAATTAGCCCATCTTTTAAGACTTCAAAAGTCAGTGAGCTGATGAAATTTGGTTAAAATAGTAGTCTCGTGTTATTGTATTGATTTAGTTACTTGGGCAGCATGAATATAAACAAGTTTTGAATTGACTTGCTTTTTTTATCTGCTATCATTCTTCTGCAACGATAGCTTTTCTCTTACGTGGTGTACAGCTGGTTTGCATGGAGCTTGGCTATTAGTGCCTGTTCAGGCCCTGTTGGAGAGTGCGCAGTAATTACCTTCCAGAAGAGGGGTTTTTGTCCATACATACCAGACACTTCTCTCCAGTCCATTGGTTTTTATACAGCAGTTATTTGCTCTCCCCCTTCTCGTCCCCTAGCAGGGCTTTTATTTTTCCTGCAAAACTACTAACCCCCTCTGTGAAAAGCACGGATAGAACACTGAAGTTAAAAAGATGTCTTCCATTTTAACTAGTCCCCATAGACTTTAATGAATTAGTCTCATCAGCAAAATGGATGAGAAAACGACATACTCAGTCTCCAGGAAGCTGTATAAAAAACCTTTAAAAAACAGCACACAGACGCCTACAATGCATGTGTAAATGTAGCCTAAGTCCAACCCACTTTTTTTTAACCATGCTATATAACTATATTGGACCAGTGATAAAAAAAATAAATTAAAAACAATTGTAAAAATGACATATACATAGCCAAGAACAAATAATGTATCATGCATAATATGTAATAATAATAATAATAATAATAATAATAGATAAATACCTAAATTCTAGCTAAAATTTCTTTGATTGCACCTTTTTTCTGTACCTAAGTTGTGTTATAAAATTTAACACTGAACTTGCTCAGTCTAATTACCTGTGATTGAAAACATACTTCCTACCATAGATTTCTTACTTTAACACAAGATACATTATGAGCAGAAATTGAAGTCACCGGGGAGTGAAGGACAGGATACAGTTTGAAAATAAACAACTGTCTGTTTAGATTTGGAATATTCCTTGGCTGAGGAACTTGTGTGGAATTCATTCCTGCAATTCGATTTTGTTGATACGCCGTTATTTCTGCGGGGAACCTGTCACTTCTTTTTGTCAGTTTCTCTGCCTCCTGTCAGCAGCCGATGCTGTCAGAACCTTGTGCTGATGGAAAGAAATATTATTTGTAACTTAATCTCTCTCCTGTCCTCTGGAAATGATGCAAATTTCCCATCTTATCGCTATTACGGTGATGCGTGTGTCACGGGTTTAGCCAGGGCTGCAATGCACAAGTCTGCTTCATTTCTCAAGCTTGGCAAGAGTCCTGCGTACTTTCATTCCAAACACATAACCATTTGTCATTTTTACCAGTCCTGTGACAGCTCTTCTCTAAGATAAATAACATTATTAATCAGTTTTGATTGCAACGGGCCTGTTTCTTCTAAAAGCCAAAATTACAAGCATGACATTTAGCTATCAACAGCTCTTGATAGTTAACATGCACTAAACAAGCATTACTAATGAGGCCAAAGAGTAGACAATATTAACCGTTTTGGTGCGGACAGGAGTCCCGAAGCCCTTGAAGGTTATTTACTAATTGACACCACTAAAAACTACCTTGGGATTGAATGATTTTTGCCTTTGTAAGAATCTTGTTATACTGAATTTGCAGGGCGCATTTGCCACATTAGTTAAGCAAAGCCATAGGCCTCTATTTACTTGTTAAAAGTCAAAAGAGTGACCTTTAGGTCTCACGACAGGCTGGCGCATGTTGGGGATGCTATATGTTGGCTGTATGGAATAGCACAGAAGACTTATCTATATAGAAACATTCAGTAAGATTTTTACTGCACAACATTCGCTTTTATTAACATGGGAACCTAACGTCATCAATATAGGGTGGCATTACTCATAGGTATATATCGTAGATTCATAGATGTGTCTGTCGGCTCTGTATACTTCAGAGGTGATCCTACACGCTAAAATGAGACAAGGTGATGTGTTCTTTCAGCATTAAATCTCTTATTCTCGAGTTACCACAATTTCACAATGCTAGGACATAATGAACTGATAAAAATTGAAGATAATGAAAATATTTTGATTTCCATGAATATGACCCTACTATGTATTTCAGCACTCCACAGCAATAATATACTTCAGCTTCATACTTCAACCCAGAGATCCTCATAATCCAGGACCCCAATGACTAAAGATGACAAGGAAATGAATACTACTGCTCTTAGCACAAGGTAAAACGGATGAAATATCCCCAAAAAATGGTTGTGCTCCTATTATGTCCCTTATAATTACATTAAAATATACTGAATTGTAAAGTGCTGCAGAATATGTTGGTGCAATATAAAGATCCCTATTATTTCATAATTAATATAATCACTTCCTCAATGAGAAAAACACAGTTTCCCTAGGTCCTAAAGTACCACATTCTGTATAGTGCTAGAGACTACTGTCAGTCCTCACTGACAAAAGCTAGCACTGGGGGCCACCACCTGTATGTACCACCAGCACTTTTGAGGAATAGCAGTTTACAGGTCCTGCAGTCTCCTCCAAAGATCTATGGAAGCTGAAATGAATGCAGAAAACTATATCAGCTGAGAATAAGCTGGAAAAGGGTCTATACTGTAACTGGGTGATGGTGGAAACTGCAATCCATGGTAGAGGGAGCCCTGTGGTGACTGGTGGAAACTGCAAGAAAGTCTGAACATTGAAGAAGAGTTCGGGTGACATTTGTGATTTCTAAGGGAAGCCCCATTGTGTCTACTATTGAGGAGGGTAGACAAGACCATGTAATTTTTTCTTTACACATACTGGTTACACGCTGCATACCTGTAAGGTACGGCACAAAAATTTACAAAATTCTTCTTTTCACAATACCCAACTGGGTTGTGCTGGTGGTAATTGTTTCACAGTGAACTAAGTGTAGGTGAACAGAATTAATTGTAGATGCCAGGCCAGAGCACTGGTAACCTCCAAGTACCTGCAGCATCCCTTGCGCCTTTTCTAATTAGTAGAACCTCTAGATCATGCATGCATTGTACCGCAATGTAATAACTTTGCAGGGCTTACTAAACAGAAGAGTGGCTGCTGATGCCACTGGTTGTAGGAGATTCACAGTATTCTGGACTACCAAAGATGAAGAGAGCGACAACGGCATCCACCGTAACAAAATGTATCTTCTTTGTTAATACATCATATAACACAGGGAAACCGCAACGTTTCGACTTTGGAAAACAGAAGAATCATAACAGGATACATTATAGTATAAGAGCATATAGAAAGAAGTCCTTTGCCTCTGTCCTAAGGACTTGGGAAATACCCATATGGACACTCCTCAATACTAATAAATACAAAAGGACACGGAGTACGGTCCAATGATCTTTGTGCAAACATAATTTTATTAAATATGAAGGCACATTAACATGAAATTAAAATTGTATCAAGACAAGCAGCATAGAGAGAAAAGAATAAACAGAAAAAAGGGTCACTCTATATTATGTAAAGGGGTGGGGGGAGTGAGCATAGGATATATATGTTCAAATACTTTCAAAAGCGCCAGTGCTTACAATAACATGTGGGCACCTACAGAGACAGAGTAGGCCATGTACCACCTGCCAATTTGAGGTCTACAGATTATGTGATAATAACAATGCACCATAATGCCCTTACCCATAATTCCCCAGCGAGACAATACGATGGCAGCCCCAACACATTTTTCGCGTTGGCTTCTTCAGGGGGCCCCCTATGTTGCTTGCCTTGATACAATTTTTAATCTCATGTTAATGTGCCTTTTTATTTAACAAAATTGTTATGTTTGCACAAAGATCATTGAACCATACTCCATGTCCTTTTCTATTTAAAAATTTCTACTTTACAAGATAGAAAGTCTTTATCAAGCCATGGCTATATTATCATATAGGTTTTCCAACAAAATACTTGTATAGAACATTTGTGATGTTAAAAAGAATCATAAGCAAATATAAAGTTTTATCAAATATACAGCACAATGGTTAGATTAGGTAACATTTTATATTTACATGCACCAAAATTATACTTACAATGTTAACATTCCATTTAAAATTATAAATGAATATTTAGATTATAGTAAGCTCGAGATTATAATGTATATAGTGTATAAACGTTTCTCTATTATAACAGACAGTGATTTTTTTAGGAGGTCATTATTAATTTAATGATCATAGCTGTAAATGTTCATCTTGGCATATCAGCCAATTGGGGGATATTCATATTGAGTGACTTTGACTATAGGAGGTCTTGTGGACTGAATTATTCTAATTAAATGTGCCAATGATTATTACGCAAATCATTTTCTCAATTTTTTTAATCTGAAAAATAATCAGTCATGCTTAAAATGGTAAAAGCCTTTCATGACCATTGACGTGAAAAACCATGATCGAGCCTGATTTTGACACTGACAGAAAGGCGACTGCATAATTAGTTGTGTGTTCCACCATCAGTGAGACAAAGTCTTTCCTGTTCCCCATTAATGCATTGAGAGAACTGATGACCACTGAAGGATTCACATTAATCTGACATTTCTGAATGTGTATTGTTATATATTTTGCATATGATACAGTAAGTCTTTCATGTTTTGTACTACAATCCACATGCTAACTTTAACTATAAACGGTTAATTCTTTTAACAGGGAAATTTACTGATGTAGGAAACAAAAGGAAAATCCACTATTTTTTTTGTTATATTAAAATGAAAATTTAAATTAAATGCTATTTGACTATTAAAAGAAAAGAAAAACAGAAGAGGAATGTAAGCGAGAGAGAATTATAACCATATCACAGCAGTCTGCAAACAAATTGTTGGGTTTAATGCAGGAAAAAAATATTTGAAAAAGATGTGTTCCAGCTGTTAAATCTGCTCGCAGAATTCTGCCAATTTTCTCTGGTGGATTGTGCTTTTGTACATTTGAGAACTTGTTGCAATTAAGGGATTTTCTCTCTTCATAATTCCATGATTTAGGACGTTAGCTTGTGCCACTGCTCAAGTGGGTGCCTAACATTCACAAGTGTTTATTCAATTTCCCAAATTTACTCAGAGCGCCATCATTTTGTCATGTTCCCAACAATTGAAGATAATGTATATGTAAGTACATTTTTTAAACCTCAGTCTTTTGGAAGCCTCCAAAATGCATTAAATGAGTTAAGCTGAAATGAATATTAATATGATGGACTAAGCACTACAATGTTTGAGCTAACAGCTTCTTCCATATTTCATTTACACTCCTATTAACGCTCCAATATTTATTAATTTGCATATTAATTGCACATCAACAAAAAAATGCACAATAATTTTCACTTTCTGCTTACCTAACAAATATCTATCAAATTAAATATAAATCATGTATGATTTATACTATGGAATAAATTTTACATTTGCTTGGAGGCCTGGCACCCATTTGTAAGAAGTTACTAAATGGCGTTGTTCCATAATCTCTTGTCTCAATACCAAATTAGATAGCAATATAGACAAGCATGTTAATTTCAACAAGCAGATAGGAATAAGCCACTGACAAATCTCTCTTAAGAAAACAAAAGGATCGGTCATGTTGAGATCCATTCCAATATTCCTTTCTACTGATATTTGGGGATCCAACATGTGTATAGCCAGTGAGAGGCTGAGTTTTGCTGCAGAGATTTTTTATATAGCGCTAACATATTCCACAGCACTTTACAGTTTTCACACATTTTCGTCGCTGTCCCCGATGAGGCTCACAATATAGATTCCCTAGATTGGCATGTGGGAGGAAACCGGAGAACCCAGAGGAAACCCACGCAAACACGGGGAGAACATACAAACTCCTTGCAGATGTTGTCCTTGGTGGGATTTGAACCCAGGACTCCAGCACTGCAAGGCTGCTGTGCTATCCACTGAGCCACCGTGCTGCCCAATTTATATATGTAGCTTGGTAATACAATAAATTGGTTTGATAAGTAGAGGCCAAAAAATGTCTTCTGGTTGAGGTGCCACCTGCAGGTCATTGTGTTTTTCTGTAGGTTTATGAAAATAAATGTTTAAACTGTATTTAGTGATAAAATCGTGAATGTGTGGTTTGTTTGCCTCTTTTCTTGCTGAAGGGAGCAAGTTTACCTTTCAAATGGTGTATCACATGTGTGTGTGGGGCAAAGTAATCAGCGAAAAAGCAGTGCATGTTTACAAATGTGTTTGCATATGTGAGTTACCATTTTGTGTGTGGGTCGAAGTAATAACCGAAAAAGCAGTGCATGTATACAAATGTGTTTGCATATGTGACTCACCTGCAGTGAAGTGTGCAATCCTCCAATGTGCTTGAAATAGGCTGAGAAAGCACTTGAGCAAGCTGGAAAGACCCCAAGGCAAATGTTTGGATTTGTTTGTGATGTCTGTAAGCGGCTTTGTGGTAGTGTGCTTTGGGGTAGTGTGCTGCCACCTGCAGGTAATTTGACCTTTCAAATGGTGTATCATTTGTTTGTGTGGGTGGAGTATGAACGGAGTAAGTGTGCAATTCAATAGGCAGTGCATGTTTACAAATGTGTTTGCATATGTGCCTCACCTGCAGTGAAGTGTCCAGTCCTCCAATTTGGCTGGGCTTGGCAAGCAGTTTGGCAAGTTGGAAAGCCCCCAAGGCAAATGTTTGGATTTGTTTGTGATGTTTGTAAGCAGCTTTGTGGTAGTGTGCTTTGGAGTACTGTGGTGCCACCTGCAGGTCATTTTTCCTTACTGCAGATTTATGAAAATTAATGTTTAAACTGTATTTTGTGATCAAATCGTGGATGTGTGGTTTGTTTGGCTATTTTCTTGCTGAAAGGAGCAAGTTTACCTTTCAAATGGTGTATCATTTGTGTGTGTGGGTGCAGTATGAGCGGAGATACAAGGTAATTACAGAAAAACAGTGTTTAGAAATAATAGAATAGACAGATAGAAGATAGTTTTCAGTGTGTAAAAGCACCAAAACATTAAAAACAATATAAATGTGGTATCGCTGTATTCATACTGACCCGAAGAATAAAGCTGCCTTACCAATTTTACCAAATGCGGAACAGCATTAAAAAAAACACAAAAATAAATTCCTGAATTGCTAGTTTTTGTTCATTCTGCCTCCCAAAAATCAAAATAGAAACTGATCAAAAAATGTCATGAGCCCAAAAATGGTACCAATAAAAATCACAACTTGTCCCGCAGAAAACAAGCTGTCATATGACTCTGTCGGCAGAAATATGGAAAAATTATAGCTCTTATTGCAATAAAAAGCATTTTTTAGTGTGTGACAGAAGCCAAAAATAAAAACTCGATACAAATCTGGTATTGGCGTAATCACACTGATCCGAAGAATAAAGTCACCATATCACTTACACCACATGAGGAACAGTATAAAAAACAAATAAAACTAATTATTCACCTGATGTTGATTTTTTTCTTTCTGTCTCCCAAAGATTGTAGTAAGGCTTGGCTCACATTTATCCTGTGCTCTTTGCTGAGCACTTGCACCGGGGTTTCCGTGTTAATCTCTGAAATGCGTGATTCAGATGGAACCCCTGGCGGAAGATTCCCTATAAGTGAGGCAGATGGAGGCACTGTTGATGCCGTCTGGCCACCTAAGATCCGGCTGTGTACGTCTTTTTAGACGTGCATAAAAGCACGGTCAGCCACAGTTTTCTGCACTTCCGAAAAGGAGGACAAATGCTCAACAGAGGACAGATGGAGTCCAGAGTAACTCTGCTGCCTTATTATAGTAAATGGATCCCTTGTGGGTTTCATCTGAATCACGTCACTCAGGAAATTTCAATGGAAACCCCAAAGTAAGTGCTTACCGTAGAGCGCAGGATAAATTTGACCCCAAATGTTGTGTAAAATGTTTTAAAAAAAAAAAACTTCAAATCAATCCACAAAAAAAGCAATTCACTCTCAGGTCCCTCATCTGTTATTGAAAATACAGGGGGCTTCCATATTACTGGTATTACAAAGGCTCTGGAAAATTGAAATGGTAGCAGATTCTACGCTCTCAAATCCCCCAGTGTGAATAAAAGCACATTTAGCATCCACATGTTTGGCATTTCTGTAAATGATGAGAGCCCACCTAATTTATGGGTGAGTGTCTCCAGAATCATGAGATGAACACTAAAATGTATTGTGCACTACAATATACTGTCACTACAACGCCAGTTTGCAATTTTCACTCAGCAACATCCACTGCTGCTTGTTTCTGGAAAACACTCATGGAGCCAAAATTATCACTACACCTGTAGATAAATTCACAAAGGGGTATAATTTCCAAAATGGGGTCACTTGAGGGGGGATTCTGCTTTTCTAGCACATATGGGCTCTGTATATGGAGTCTGCAAACTATTCTAGGAAGATATGCGCTACAGGTGGCGAACAGCGCTCTGCCCCTTATAGTCTACCCGTATGGCTAAGCAATAATGTATAACCACATATGGAGTATGTCTACATTCAGTAGAACTTGTGTGACAAATTTTGGTGCCATTTTTGTCTATTTCCCCTTGTAAAAATGTAAAATAGGGGCAAAATGTAAATTTGGTGGTAAAAATGTAATTATTTTTTCTTCACTGCCCAATTATATAAAATTCTGTGACACACCTGTGTTGTTAATATGACTGCACAACTAGATGAATTCATTAAGAAGTGTATTTTGTAAAATGTGGTCACATATGGGGGGTTCTTGCTGTTCTGGCACCTCAGGGGCTCTGCCAATGTGACATGGCACCCTCAAACTAGTCCAGCAAAATATAAATTCCAATATGGCGCTTCTTCCCTTCTAACCTTTGCACAGTAGTTTTCAACCACATATAGGATATCAGAAATTGCACAACAATTATTGGGGTCCATTTTGTCCTGTTACCTTGTGAAAATAAAAAAATTGGAGCAAAAATAACAGTTTTGTGTGAAAAATGTGATTTTTTTTTTAATTTTCACGGCTCTATGTTATAAATGTCTGTTAAGCACCTGGCAGTTCAAGGTGCTCACCACACATCTAGATAAGTTCCTTGAGGGGTCTAGTTTCTAAATTACTGTCACTTGTGGGGGGTTTCCACTATTTAAGCACATCAGGAGCTATACAAACACGACATTGAGTCCGCTTATTATTCCAGCAACTTTTTTTTCAAAAAGTCAAATGGTGCTCCTTCCCTTCCAAGCCCTGCCGTGTGCTCAAACAGTAGTTTTCCTCCACATATCGGGTATTAGCATACTCAGAAGAAATTACATAACAAATTGTATGGTGCAATTTCTCCTGTTATCCTTGTGAAAATACAAAATTTGGAGCTAAAAACATTTCTGTAGAAAAAATGTGATTTTTTTTTTTCTTTATTTTCAAGGCTCAATGTTATAAACTTTTATGAAGCACCTGGGGATCAAGGTGCTCACCACACATTTAGATAAGTTCTCAAGTTCTCTGAGGGGTCTAGTTTCCAAAATGGTGTCACTTGTGAGTGGTTTCCACTGTTTATACACATCGGAGGCTCTCCAAATGCGACATTGTGTCCGCTAATTATTCCAGCAAAGTTTTCTTTCAAAAAGTCAAATGCTGCTCCTTCCCTTCCAAGCTTTGTTGTGTGCCCAGTGTTTTTTCCCCACATATGGGGTAACGGCATGCTCAGGAGAAACTTCACAACAAATTTGGGGTTCCATTTTTCCTGTATCCCTTGTGAAAAGAAATTAATTTGTGTCTAAATAAAATTTTTGTGAAAAAAACTTAAAAGTTCATTTTTTTCCATAGTCCATTAATTCTGGTGAAGCACCGAAGAGTTAATACACTTCTTGAATGTGGTTTTTAACACCTTGAGGGGTGTAGTTTTCAAGTGGTGTCACTTTTGGGTATTTTCTGTCATTTAGGCCCCTCAAAGTCACTTCAAATATGATGTAGTTCCTAAAAAAATGGTTTTGTAAATTTTGTTGGAAAAATGAGAAATTGCTGGTCAACTTTTAACACTTATGACTTCCTGACAAAAAAAATTCTCAAAATGGTGGTGATGCAAAAGAAGCATATGGGAAATGGTGTTTATTAACTATTTTGTGCGACATAACTCTCTGATTTAAGGGCATAAAAATTAAATGTATGAAAATTGCAAAATTTTATACAAAATTTGTTTTTTTTTTCACAAATAAACTCAAGTTATATCAAATAAATTTTACCACTATCATGAAGTACAATATGTGACAAAGAAACAATCTCAGAATCAGTAGGGTCCGTTTAAGCTTTCCAGAGTTATTACCACATAATGTGACACTGGTCAGAATTGAAAAAAATTTGGCCTGACCATGAAGGTGGAGTGAAGAGGTTAGTAACCCTAGTCAGTTGCAATATTGTCCATGCGCAAGCTTCTCAATTGAGTAAAGCTTAAAGGCAGACACTTTGGTGCATAACTTTTACAAACTGACTTTTCAGTAAGTGCAATAAAGTTGCTTTTAACTGAAGATGAAAAAAATCCACGTGTAAATAGTATATCTTAACTGGGCCATAAATGAGTCTTTTTGATGAAATCTGAATGAAGCCAGAACCATTCAGTGCTACGATTTAGGAAAAAATAAAACTGGATTTTAATTGCTGCTACAACATACATGACAGATAATAAATAAATAAATATCAAGCGGGAAAAAGGACTGCTGCGAATTCATTAAGCGATGAGTGGCGGATATTTTGCCTGCTTCAAAGAACTATGCAAATGTGCAGTTACCAATTTGTAGAGGATTTCATGATGGCAAAGGGTATGGCATGTTGACAAAGTACAAGGAAATATTTGCCTTTCATGACAGTTGTTCCAAATGCTGTGAGGGAACTCATGTTGCCTTATCAAAGATGAAAAAGTGAAAGGTGGATTTAGAAGAAGAGCTGATTTGGGGCTGCATCTACTGTAATTGTGAGCAGAGGTTTGATATTAGCAGCAAGAAATAAACAAAATTTCGATTAACTATGTCATTTACTGAAGTATTAAAGCTGACATTGAGAAGATCAACTACCACCCCACTGGGATCATCCTCATTGTAAGCTTATTACAGTAGATAGCGCGTCTAGCATTGCAGCCATGAGACAGAGATCATTTTTAGAATTCTTAGTGGTATTCCATAAATGCCTTTGCTTAAACCAGCGGGTGCTGAGAGCTTATACGATACCTGTAATGCCTGTATGGAGCCTGGGAAGTTGTATACTGTTCGTCTTCGTGCATAAAATGACTTTTGGGAGGATAAAGTGAAACTAAATATCTAAGACAAGACAAATGTCATTTTCAGAGAGATGGCAGGAACATTGTATACTTGCAAACCCCTCCACTCTGCACAGAACCACTACGGTAAAACTACATCTCAGGCTAGGTTCACATCTGCATTATGGAAGTCAGTTTTTTAGTTCCATGGTAAGAACAACAAACTGGAATTTATGCAGGGGACGGACATATACAAAGACAAACGCCATCATACAGACATTTTTACTTTTGTGCACATGCTTTCGCCAAAAAGGTTTTTGCAGGTTAAATGTGCTAAAATGATGTTTCAGCTGTAAAGCTGAGGAGAAAAACTGATAATACCCCCCACCCCCACAAAACCTGCTGTTTTGAAGCAAAGCTCTTACAGAAGCCTGTGACAATACATATATAAGTTAACGTATATCTGTCACAAATGTGGTCAAAATAAAGAGTTAGTTTTGTGAGCATAGATGCAATCATCATTATTCTACCACCATTACGTTAGGTTTATTAACATTTACAGACTTCTGCTGTTTGCAATAAACCAATGAAAAAATAACAATTTTAATAGCTCAACACAACTAATGTAACGAGTGGTTTCTCCAAATTGAACACAAAATGCCACTTTTGAAAGGATTGGCCACCCCCTTCTCAATCTGAATGTTTGTCCCCATTAAAATAAAAACACAAACACTTACACTCACATGCAATGCAAGCGCCATTCTAGTGGTGTTGGCAGTCGCGTTCCCAGGGCTCACGTGCGGTTATGACACATGTAAAACTTGCTCTCAGTCAGCAGCTGGCAGCTCACTTCCTCTTGATTACATATACGTCTGAAGGTGGTGATAGTGATGCCGGTACTGATTGGCTCACGTGTCATAACAACCACACGTGAGCCCCGGAACTACAAGTGTTAACACTGCTGGAATGGCGTCGGCATTAGAGTTGAGTATCAGTGCTTTTACTTTCACGTGGTAAAACATTCAGAGAATGGGTTGTCCTAGTAGCGGATAGCCCCTTTAGGCTAAGTGCACACGTTCAGGAATGTGTGCAGAATTTTCCTGAGCAAAACCGGACTTTTTTCTGCGTGGATTTTGGTGCGTTTTTACCGCGAAATTTTCCTGAACATTCCAGCTCAATAATATAGCGGGGAAACCGCTAGTTTTCCACAAAATTAATGAACATGCTGCTTTTTTTTCCGCAATGCGTTTTTTTTCGCGGAAAAAAATGCACCATGTGCACAAAAATTGCAGAATGTATTCTAAATAATAGGATGCTTAATTCATGTGTTTTTTACGTGTTTTTTGCCGCGAAAAAAACGCGAATAATCCTGAACGTGTGCACTTAGCCTTAATGACCACTGCAGTCTCTTTTTTATTCAACCTTTCCATGACAATCATCTTTACTACTTAGTAGAGCACTTGTTGGCAGTTATAACCTGCAGGAAACATGATACACAGGCAGACACAAGCTTACATGTGAATCTCAGTGGTTTACTCATGGGCATTGGCCCCCAGTATACTAATATTTGGGGGTTTGCATGCTGCTACTGCCATTTTCAAATCTAATCAAAGATTTTACAGAGTTAAAGTCAGGCGGCAGATAACCAATGCAGAATCTTCCAGGACATTACCTGTAACAAAGCACTGGTGGACTATGAGATTGGGCTGGATGTGGACAAACCACTTGTTGTATTAATACAAACAAAAACCGTAGTTGCATATCAAGCCAAGGGGTGAACAAATCCACCCGTGGTAGTCCACTAGAACAAGAAAAATTACCTACTCCAAAGAATGCTTAGAATCAGGAGAAACAAAGGAGCACATAGGTTTATGAAAATATCAAATCATTTTATTTATTTACATATAGTCAAGTATTATAAGACATACAAAGGCAGGCAGATGGCGCTGCAACAAAGCATATGCGGCAGTGACAATGTTAGTGGAATGTGGCTACTTTGTAATCCAAATGAGCAAACCTGGTCAGTGTACAATACACATACCAACAAATTAAGGTAACCACTATGCCATGAATCTCAAGCAATTGTCATAAGACATCAGTGTAAAGTAAAGTGCTAATGCAGATAAAAAATATGACACATAATGCTCAAAGAGCTATTGCACATGCCCGATATATGATGTCACAGCTAGGATCCAATTGCTACACACAAAAAGAGGATTAAGCAGTGTGCAGGAGGAAGGTAAATGAACACCCGAGGATGGCAATAATGTGATATAAGTCATGAGTAGCGCATGGAGTGCAAGTAGGCGCTTACCCCAACAGGCCACCTTATGAGATCCCCTGAACAAGCAAATTTAAAGCTCAGTGTGGCTTGTATCTCATTATTTTATGACAAATTATGAAGCTAAAGGCCTGAAGTTGATTTTAAGTGTTTAATTTGCTTTTCATTGCTGTTCATTGGAACTCACAATATGCATTTCAAGGTATCAATGCAAGTGAAGAAGGCCATCATTAAGCTGAAAAACAAAACCATCAGAGATAACAAAACGTTTAGGAATGACAAAAGCAATCTGCAAGTAGTCTCTTCAGAAAGGAAGAAGACAGGAACCCTAGTTGCAGCGATAATCGTGTATTTGTCGTATTTTAAGTGCATTTTTTGTTAAGTTTTTACATGTGTTTTTCACTCATTCATTTACATTGGGGAAAAGCATTGCAAAAATCACAAAGTATTTACATGCTGCATCTTAGCAAAAAAACAGGGTTAAACATATGCAAAGAAACAAAATCAGCACTTGCATGAGATTTCAGATGCTGGCACTGTAAAACACTGACTATTGTACGTACCAAGTACACTATGTAAAAACAGCGAAAATGCTATAAAAAAAACACATATGAACATACTCTAAAAGCCCGTATTGACCCTATAAAGGGCTTTGCCACCTTACTTAGGTTATAAAGCCAAACCAGACACTAGTTTCATATGGTTTGCCCCGCATCAGGAGAATTGGTTTGGCTGGATGAGAGGCTTCTTACAGTAGGTCTAAGGCCGGGATCACACATGCGAGTCTCTCGAATGAACACCTGGAACTACCGCCGGCACTCGGACCGGAGCGTGAGCTGCATGAAATTCTATGCAGCCACATGCTCCGATTCCAGTGCCGATGGTAGTGCCGGGTGTTCATGCGAGAGACTCGCACAAGAATCGTACGAGTTTCTCGCCTTTGTGACTCCGGCCTAAGGAGGAAGGTTTGTCCTTGTGGAAAACACCAAGCTGCAACACGATTCTACAGACTTGTGAAACCAAAAAGAACTTGTACAAGAGAGATAACAGGAAAAAGTATGAAAACGGAAGTCTCATGATCCAAAGTAGGTGTGATTGACACAGCATTTAATCTTAATTATCCAGATGTAAATTCAGTAATCCAGGAGGCATAGATTGTTATCTATATGTTGACTTTAGAATTTGTTTTGTTCTTGAGTTGGTCAAGAACCATACACTGCTGTCATATGAGTTTTAAACGTTGATTTTTGATATTTATGAATGGCTGTTATTTACCTATTACATCAGCTCCTACAGTTTTGTGTACTGTTCTCTTTGTAAAACAGGGATGCATGGTTACTGAACAATGATGTTTGATGATATGGTGATTGCACATTATACCAGGCCATGCAGTTTGTTGACTTGCAAACATTGAAGGATAAACTATAAATAATCAAACAATGCAAGTTAACCTCATCAATTCTTCCCCTTGACCTGTGACTGATGGGTGGAAGAACCATAGTTGTGAACTATAAAAAAGGATACGTTTCTGTAACAGGACATACAAGAAATCAAAAGATCCAGAGAACCGAGACTCCTTACACAACCACAAAAAGGAGCACTCTACAGGTTAGCTGCCAGATCATGGCTCTATCACAAATTTGACATTCTACAGGATGCCAGCTAAGGGGACTATCTCCCCAGCTGAAAGAATACAGATATTCTACAGTACATTGACCATCACTGAACCCATAGATACATTTGGGAAAGCCAGGATTGGGACTCACCAGTGACCTGGCTCCATAGAGATGTGTGGAGTGAAAGACAGGTTGTGACCCTCAGTCACCTGGCCTGTACCTCAATGGACTGTAGTTTCATAGGCTGTTGTTACCTCCTCTGTGAATGCAACAGGTGGTATCGGCCTTTAAGCTATGAGTCAAGCTGCCTTTTCCTGCAAGTCATGGTGAAGGATAGACTCTGTCAGTTGCACGATCTGGTTATTTTCCTGGACTGATTTGTTGTGGTTCAAAAATTATTTCCACACTGTTTTACCCTCACCTTATCGTTTCTGAGTAGTATTACACATTGGTAAAAGGGAGCGAAGATTTGGTCCATGGATAGCGACTGAAAGCACGATGACCCACTAGATTGTGGAAGTTGCGTGTAATGGACATGAGGAAAAAAAGTCACTGGTGTTTACTATTGATGTGATTGCAGACAGAAGTATTAAAAATTATTCTGAAGTGTATGGAGCCATGATATGCTGCTTTAGGTGCAATCAAATGCTGCAAAACTAATACAATGGTTACTTCATAAACAAATGAGATGATGACATAAAAATATTGTAAAATGCAGCTGTAGCCTATTCATGGGGTTTAGCTCTACGGATCGCTGTCTGGTGAGACAGAAATGGCAATGCAAACAGTTCATTCCAACAGCAGTTCTGTGCAAAACTGGCAGCGAACAGTCACCGTGACTCCCAAGGCTGTACAGAAACTCTTCCAAAATTTTGATGTAAACTGAACGCCTCTGTCAGACACCACGCTGTCAGGAATTCCATGTAACCTAAATACCTCTTTGATCATCAGTTCTGCAGTTTTTTCAGCAGTAGGAATTCCTTCAGTTGGAATAAAGTGGGCCATTTTTGTGAGTCGGTCCACTATGACAAGGATGACGGTCATCTGTTTGGAAGGGGGTAGTTCCACAATAAAATCCATGGAAATAGATCCCCAAGGCCTGGATGGAACTGGGAGTGGTTGTAAGAGTCCTAGAGGAGACGATCGTGGGGTCTTGTTTCGTGCGCATGTTAAACAGGTTGAAACATATTTCCTCACGTCCTTCCTACAATTAGGCCACCAAAAGAAACGAAGTAGTAAGTCTTGTGTTTTTGCAACTCCAGGATGTCCTGCCAGTTTAGAATCATGGACACTTTTGAGGACTTCAAGGCGAGAAGATTCAGGTACATATATTTGGTGTTTCTGCATCCAAAACCCCTCTTTGAATGAAAGATCGACGTCTTCCGAAGGATGATTAAGGAAAGAGTCCTCTTGATATCCATCTTTAATTCTATTACCTAGTCCTTAGAGTGCAATATTCCCAAAAAATTTTTAGGGCCTAGAATTGTATCATCATTACTAGACCTCTCCTGAGGTTCCGAACACATCCTGGACAGGGCGTCAGCCTTGCCATTTCTTGAACCAGGCCGGTAAGAGATTATAAAATTGAATCTTGAGAAAAATAAGGCCCATCGTGCTTGTCTTGCAGACAATTTTTTGCTGTACGGAGGAATTCAAGATTCTTGTGGTCCGTGAGAACAGTCACAGGGTGATTGGCACCTTCCAGAAGATGTCTCCACTCGGAGAAGGCAACTTTAATGGCTAACAGTTCTTTATTACCAATGTCGTAGTTCTTTTCTGCAGATGACATGGTGTGGGAAAGAAACGCACATGGGTGAAGTTGCATCTTGTCCCCAACTCGCTGAGACAGAATGGCTCCCACTGCAGAGTCCGAGGCGTCCACTTCGACAGTAAATGGCAATTCAGGATTTGGGTGTACTAACAATGGAGCAGACGTAAAAAGAGTTTTCAACTTGTCAAAAGCCTCCTGTGCCTCCGGAGACCAGAAAAATGCTTTGGTCTTTTTTGTTAGTGTAGTAATTGGTAGTATGATCCGTGAAAAGTTCTTTATAAATTTTCGGTAAAAATTTGCAAATCCTATGAAACGCTGGACGTCTTTTAAATTTCTTGGAACAGGCCAGTCCACTACAGCATTGATTTTGCCGGGATCCATGCTCAGACCTTCTGGGGAGATGATATATCCCAGAAATTGGATACTGGTTTGTTCAAACTCACATTTTTCAAGTTTAATGTAGAGATGGTTCTCCTGTAGTCGTTCCAAGACTAACTGGACGTGCCTGCGATGCTCTTCCAAGGTGTCTGAAAATATAAGAATGTCATCGAGATAAGCCACAACGAATTGGTCCAAGAAATCTCGAAATACATCATTAATAAAATGTTGAAAGGTGGCTGGGGCATTGCTAAGGCCAAAGGTCATAACAAGAGATTCAAAATGTCCATATCTCGTTCTGAAGGCGGTCTTCCACTCATCTCCTGGGCGAATCCGTATGAGGTTGTAAGCCCCTCTAAGATCCAGCTTCGTAAAGATTTTCGCAGAACGGAGTCTCTCAAATAGTTCAGGAATCAAGGGTAGCGGGTAGCGATTCTTGACAGTGATATTATTCATCTCTCTGTAGTCAATACATGGCCGCAGAGTGGAGTCTTTCTTTTCAACAAAGAACAGGGGTGCCCCAGCTGGAGATGTGGAAGGTCGAATAAAGCCTTTCTCTAAATTTTCATCCAGGAACTTTCTTAATACCTTCAATTCAGGTTCGGAAAGATTGTAAATCCGTCCAAATGGAATGGTTGCTCCTGGCAGCAATTCAATGGGACAGTCGTAAGGACGGTGAGGAGGTAATTGATCTGCTTTCTTCTTACTGCAGACATCAGAGAACTGCTGATATTGAGGTGGTAGTTTCTCTTCCTTCTCATGCGAAATCTCAGAGATTTGGACTTGTTGGAGAACAGGGGGTTCCTTATGACAATTATTCTTACAGTAGTCAGATGGAAAGGTGATGGTCCTTGATGCCCAGTTGATAGAAGGGTTATGGACTGAAAACCAGGGGATCCCTAGAATAACCGGAAATTTCGGAGATGAAATAAGGTGGAAACTGACAGCTTCATGATGATCCGGGTCGATACAAATCTCCAGTTCGATTGTCTCATGCGTGACAGGTCCAGAAGACAAAGGTGATCCATCCACAGTTTCCATTTCAATTGGTGTGGATTTGGTCCTACTGGAAATATTATTATCACGTGTAAATTTTAAGTCCATAAAATTTCCTCCTGCTCCCGAATCCAACAGGGCAGAGCATTGTATTTTTTGGGTGCCCATTACAACCTGAATGGGGATTACAAAATGAGATGATGTGGTATGTATTTTGTCTATTTTTGGCGTTACTGATGAGATAGTCTGCAAGATGGAATCCGACTGCTGAGAAAGGTCCGTATTGCTGGCAGACCTGTTGTTGGTAAAGGCTATAGTCCTTTTGTTAGGACAGTTGATGGCATAGTGTCCAGGGTCCCCACAATAGAGGCAGAGATGTTCTGCACGTCGCCTCTCCTTCTCCTGTGCAGAGAGTGGTCTTCGGATGACGTCGATCTGCATCGGTTCAGACACAACTTGCGTCTTTTCTTGGTGGTCTGATGCTGAAAATGAGAAGCCAGGGCTATTCCCAAGTGCTCGCAGTCTCTCCTTTCTCCTTTCAGTAAGTCTCTGGTCAATCCGGATACATAGTTGAATAAAGTCCTCCAACTGGTCAGGGGTCTCAACCCTGGCAAGCTCGTCTTTCACTGGTTCTGATAACCCTCGTCGAAATTGACTTCTCTGGGCCGCTGGATTCCAGGTGGTGTCGGCCACCCAGCGACGGAACTCCGATGTATATTCCGCAACAGAGCGACGTCCTTGGCGCAAATTATGTAATTTGGTTTCTGCTGTGGCACAGCGGTTTGGGTCATCAAAAACTTGATTCATAGCTGCGATGAAAGCTTCCAGGTCATTAAGGAGGGCATAGTCCTTTTCTACATAAGGTGAAGCCCAAGCAAGAGCTTCATCCGTCAGGAGATTTATCATGAAAAAAACTTTCTTCCTCTCACTGGTAAAGGGAGCAGGTTGCATCTGGAAGTATATGCGGCATTGATTGAGGAATCCTCGGTACTGCTTGCGATCCCCACTGAACTTTGCAGGCAGTGGCAGCCGCGCGTTTGATTCGGACCCTGAATTGCGCACGTCCAGAAGTTGTTTTTGTAGCTCAATTACTTCCTGTTGTATCGCCGTGAAATCAGTTTGTAACTTGGCATATTTTCCTTGAGAGTCAGTACAAAAACTTTGAAGCTCCGTAACTTGCCGCCTCAGGGTGTTCACAGCGGACTCCATTTTGGCGCGAGATTATTCTGTCAGGATCCCGTCTGGGTTGGAGCCGATGTTACTGCAAACACTAGGGGAAGCAGAGGCAGGTAACGTAGTCAGGTGGCAGCCGGAGGTCGGTACACAGGAAAGGCAGTTCGGTAGCAGAGGAGCAGGCAAATAACGTAGTCAGGTGGCAGCAGGAGGTCGGTACACAGGAAAGGCAGTTCGGTAGCAGAGGAGCAGGCAAATAACGTAGTCAGGTGGCAGCAGGAGGTCGGTACACAGGAGAGCAGTGTTTGTAGCAGCAGGAACAGCAGGAGAAAGAGCTTGACTAAAGGCTGGAAGCACAATAATCTCGCAATGACACACCCACAGGGCCAGGTTTATATAGGGTGTGTAATTGGCAATCAGAGGCCCAATCAAGAGAGCACTAGGTGTAGCCAATCAGGAAGAACAGTCAATGGTATCTGGGTTCAGCAAGGAACTTTGCAGCCAGCAGAATAGCTCAGATGGTAGAGCTGCTGGCCAGTGGACAAGAGGTACTGGGTTCGACTCCTGACACATAAACAGAAAACCTGGGCTTGTCTAGCCTCTAATTACACTTAGATAGATGGCCCTCTCTATCCGGGACCCAGACTCTACCAGTCTGTGCCCAAAACAACACATATCACATATGTTACCAGTATGGAGCTTCACAGATACTCCTCCTTGTGTCTGAAGGCACCTTCCATGTCCAGACTTGAGAGAGATCCACTCCTATTCAGCTGCTCTTCACACGGATTCGCACTGAGACTACTCCTATGTCCGGGAGCCTTCCTGCACCCAAACTGAGATAGCTCAAACACTCTTGGAGACTGCTTCCTTGTGCCAGGACACCTCTCTGTGTCCAGGCTAAAGACAGCTCTAACACTCTTGGAGACTGTTTCTTGTGCCAGGACACCTTCCTGTGTCCAGGCTAAACTAGCTCTAAGATTGTGTTTGCAGACACCTACTTCTGGTCTCCTAATTAAGACCTGAGTAGTTTCAGGCTTGTGCTGCAAGTGTGTGCTGAATGTGAGGTGTAGTGACCTTTCTCTACCACTAGGTTTACAAAGCCACACATTTCACTTATACCAAGGTGAAATGTACACCCCATTCATCACATATTCACTCACTGTCTCACATATCCCCCCCCTCTTCTCCAGACCGGAGGGCTGGTCATCCAGACCGGAGGGCTGGTCAACAATCCAACAGAGACAGTGAACTCTGGACCAGTCATGGCCCTCATCAGCTTCATCCTCACCACTGTCATAGCCAACATCAGTTTTCTCTTCATCTGAAGCATCCGCACTACCCTGTACCCTCCCAGACCTATACTCTCTGCGGGCCTCGGGTATCCTGCACGGTTTCATCTTGACCTTAGGGCCGGGCTCAGATTCAATATAGTGCCTGGCCAAAGTAGTACGACCAGACACATCAGAACACTTCTGCTGACTCTTCCTCAGAAACTCATGTACCTCCTGTCCCTGGTGCACTGACCATGTGTCACCAACTATCACAGAAGGTATAGGGGGTTTTTCACTTTTCTCCAGTTCCCCACTTTCAGGCTCTTCTGGCAGGACATGCCCAGAAGCCCCACCGTTAGTCCTAGACTCTACCTCTTCAGCCACATCACTTTGGTCTCCAATCTCCATTATTCAGCCCTCAATTCTCCTGATAGCGCTCTGATACTCGAACCGCGGATCTTCTCTTCCCACGTCTGCATCCCATTGGGCTCCCGTGTGTCTGCAGGGCAACGTAGTGACACATCGCCTTTCCCACTTGTTGGGACGTGGCTCCGATGTAGCCTCCCCGAAAGTGCGCTTGAGCTCACCAATGCCAGCTACTGATCCGGACCGTAACCCGTCCACGCCGCTGTCTTCGGCAGAAACAGATTCCTGGACAGAGTCAGTCCCCATATCTTCAGTCTTGCTCCTCACAGCTTCACTTGAAACCTCAGCTTCTGATGAGGCATCTGGCTTGGTGACCACCACTTCCATGGCTTTTTCCACCTCTGCAGCATCACCTTCAGAGTCCTTGGCATGATGCAGATCCACACCACACACCGACAACTTCTCATCTTCAACAGCATCCCCTTGTGCTGTGTTCAGTTTCAGAGTCCTGCCTTTAAAGCTCAGCTCTCCTCCTTTCACCTTAGTCTTCGCCAGGGAACCGGCCAACTGTAAAACATCTTCAGATGCCATCTTCTGTCTGGCTGTAAGGTCAGCATCAGCTTTCTTCTCAGGACTCTCAACCTCCTCTGCTACCATGCCTTCCTCATTTGCACTGGTTGCTTTATGGTCATCAGATAATTCACTATCACTATCTGACCCCTTTTTCTCAGCCACATCTAGCTCACTGTCAGGGCTATACACTTCATTTTCATTCACATCCTGCTCACTGTCAGGGTTATACAATTCATTTTCATTCATATCCTGCTCACTGTCAGGGTTATACAATTCATTTTCATTCACATCCCGCTCACCGTCAGGGCTATACAATTCATTTTCATTCACATCCTGATCTGGAACCTTAGTTAACATGTCATCCACAACATTAACTGCACCATCTGGTCCCTCAAGTATGTGACTATGTGACAACCCCAGCACTATACTTCTATATAGTTCAGGTACTAGGAGCTGACTCACGACCTCTCCCTGGACTTCAGTGTCCCTATACAATAGGCTATTGTCCACGGCAGCATGAGGAAACCTCTCCTCAGAGCCAGGCTCCTGGGAAACCTCATTTAGAACATTTATATTTTCGTGGGCCGTTTTAAGAGAGGGTTCTCGCCACTGCTCACTCTCAAAACCGTCACAGGACACAGGTAAGTAAGGGACACTCGGTTCCCGGGAACCACCATCCTCGTCTCCCAACATCACCTGCAAAGGAATTTCATCACTATCACAGTCATCATTATTATCAACATCATTATCATGACTATGATCAGTATTATCATCACTATCATGATCATCATCATTATCATTATCAGCATCATCATGGTCATCATCATTATCATGATCATCATTATCATCATCATTATCATGGTCATCATCATTATCACATAAGTTTAACGGCCCACTAGCATTGTGTTCCGCCCCTCGGGACTGCGCACCCTCAATAGGAGCTTCATCACACTGTCCATCAGAAACATTTTTCCCCCAGAGATCCTTAGACCGGGGAAAGTCATTACCCAATATAACGGGTTGCACCAGGGTCTTCACTACCCCCACTTCACATGAAACCTCCCTGAGTTTGGGGACCAAGTCCACGGCAGTCTCTGGGTAGACTTTGGTGTTGTCATGGGTGCATCGCCACGAAGATCGTCGCGATTGCACATTCTGACTTCTCACAGCTGAGCTGCTGTTTCTTTGTGTTTGGTAATGAGAGAGTTAATTTTACCTAGCTCTTTGCTAAGACTAGGTCCAGCCTCGCCCGGCTGCTTTTGATTATGTTCTAATTAGTTTCCTTTATATTCCTGCCAGTCTGCTTGTTAGATGCCGGTGAAAGCATTCATGTAGTCTAGCAGACTGGAGCGGTTCTGAGAATACTTAAGCTAAGAGCTCCTTAGTTGTTTTTACTCTTATAGCTTATAGTTTATCTCTGAGACCTTAGGTGTTCCTACTGTGTGTGAGTGTTGTATGTAAGACTTTATTTACTTTATTTCTTGTCTTTCTTGTATGTCTTTCTGTTCATTAACCGTTACCTGTTCATTCCCTTTGGTGGTAATCAGGGTCCTTCTTAGGACTAGATTACAGTTGGCAGGGATTGATAGGAGACAGGGTTTACGCTGGTGGCCTGGACCTCTGTACCTTTAACAGTACCTCCAGGTAAGGGATTAGTCAGGACCCCAGTTTAGGGTCAGCATAGACCCCGGTCACCCTCTAGCCGGAGACAGCGTATAACGGATTCAGTATTGACCCACTGGACATTCTGTTAGGTAATTCTATGTTATCATATATCTATGCGCATGTTATATAGTATGTTGCCCTTTTGATATAGATTACTGACATCACATATATATATCTGCTATACAGCGTGACAGGTGTCTCCATGGATGCACACCATACTCAGGTGCTTATCAGGGATGAAGTCCCTATCAATCAGGCTGTCACATACGGAAGTCACTGGACTCTCTGAGTCCAAGAGGGCCTGTGCTGGGCAGTCATTTACAACCACTGGGGACCCCTGTGGTCCAGTCTCTTCGGCTGAGGTGGACACACACACAGGCTCTGCGCAGGGAGAGAGGGATCTGCCAACATCACAACACATAGGCCCCCTCTATTGGACAGTTGGCTGCAATTTCACGCCAGCTCCAACACTGTCCATCACACTCTCCCATCCACATGTCCCCTCGGGCCTGAACCCGCTTATCAGCATACCCCATGTCCCCAACAGCTGGAACGCTCTTACCGCGAGAGTTCAGCGTCCGGGAACTCCGAAGTGACGACCTCTCAGACGGCTGTACCTCAGGAGGACGTGCTTGGGTGTAGCGGTCCACTATCACCTTTTCAACTCCATAATCAAGCCTGCTGACTGCAGACTCCCAACTGTATCTCCAGTCATGAACTCCCCTGGCACGGGCTGTCACCGTAACACCCAGCCGGGTAAGAATCGCCGCTTTCAACTTGGCATAGTCTTCGCTTTCCTGCTTGCTCAGGTCAGCCCAGACTTTTTGGGGTTCCCCAATCAGATAGGGTACGACCGCCATGGCCCATTCAGATAGTGGCAGATTCTCCTTCTCTGCCAGTCTCTCAAACCTAGTAAGATATACCTCCACATCATCACGAGGTGTCATTTTTCTCAAGGACCGTCTTACCGCCTTCTTTATAGCGGACAACGCCGGTGCCTTCACAACATTACTTCGGGACGCGGCACCGAAATCCTTTTTTGGTGCTGTCATCTGCTCAACAAATAACCGGTTATTCTCCTGCTGCTGCTGCAGGAATTGCTGCTGGGCCTGCTGCATGCGCTGCTGGTGCTGCAGGCGCTGCTGCTCCATGCTCTGCTGCATGCTTCGCTGGGCCTGGGCCAGGTACTCAATGAGCTCCTCCATACTGCCGGACTCATCTGTCTCAATCACAGCAGTCTTATGTTGCATATTAACTTGCGCCATTTGTTCAAACAGCGCCTCCCTGCTGTCATCCATGCTGTCAGACTTCTCTGTCTCAACAACGGCAGTCTTCACTCAAGACATACACACTCTACAGTCTTTTCCATAGAAAAATTCAGCTCTGCTGTGCAGACACTTTTTTTTTTTCTACAAACTCTATTAGGGCCACTGTTTCTTTAAGACTTCTCCAATAGACATTTCTCCTTTGCTGCTGCACACTTCACAGTCTTTTCCACAACAAGTTCAACTTTGCTGTGCAAACACACTTTTTTTTTTTTTTCTTTGCAAAGTCTATTAGGGCTACTGTCTCTTTAAGACTGCTCCAAACAGACGTTTCTGCTGACACACTTTTTTTTTTCAGCTGCTATTTCAATAGACTTCACCTTTAATGCTGTCTCTCGCCACTGTGCCGCACGCACACTCCAGCACTAACTGTATCAGGCCCTGCGCTGCCCCAGCATCTCCACCAATTGTAGCCTTTCAGGGATTTAGCTCTAGGATCGCTGTCTGGGTAGACAGAATGGCATGAAAACAGTTCATTCAGACAGCAGTTCTGGTGCAAAACTGGCCGCAACCAGCTTTATTAAAGTCCACAGCAAACAGATTAAAACAAAGCATAAACAGAAAACCTGGGCTTGTCTAGCCTCTAATTACACTTAGATAGATGGCCCTCTCTATCCGGGACCTAGACTCTACCAGTCTGTGCCCAAAACAACACATATCACATATGTTACCAGTATGGAGCTTCACAGATACTCCTCCTTGTGTCTGAAGGCACCTTCCATGTCCAGACTTGAGAGAGATCCACTCCTATTCAGCCGCTCTTCACACGGATTCGCACTGAGACTACTCCTATGTCCGGGGTCCTTCCTGCACCCAAACTGAGATAGCTCAAACACTCTTGGAGACTGCTTCCTTGTGCCAGGACACCTCTCTGTGTCCAGGCTAAAGACAGCTCTAACACTCTTGGAGACTGTTTCTTGTGCCAGGACACCTTCCTGTGTCCAGGCTAAACTAGCTCTAAGATTGTGTTTGCAGACACCTACTTCTGGTCTCCTAATTAAGACCTGAGTAGTTTCAAGCTTGTGCTGCAAGTGTGTGCTGAATGTGAGGTGTAGTGACCTTTCTCTACCACTAGGTTTACAAAGCCACACATTTCCCTTATACCTAGGTGAAATGTACACCCCATTCATCACATATTCACTCACTGTCTCACACAGCCCTAATAGCTGCTTAGTGTAAATTATTAAGAAAATTCTCAAATGGCCTAAGTCACTCTTCCGACCTCATCCTGATTGGGAATTCTAATTTGAGAAATGCCTAGAAACAAGCACCAACTGAAAATAGATACAGTACAGGCGAAGAAAAGCATCTCCAGGGGATCCGCATGCATTTCAGACATCAGTCAGTCATGTACTGCAAAGTATTTGTATCCAACTATTAAAAATAATTATTAGATTTATAATTATATTAGTTTTACCAATTACTTTTGACCTTGTGAAAGTGAAGGAACTATATAAAAAAATCTATTACTGCAAAATTTTTGTATAACCACTACAATTGAGCTGACAGTCTACACTTCAATCATCTTTATGTCTTTGATTATGAAAACTGTCCAAATACTTCTGGAACCCTCTGTAGACAGATTGATCACATTAGCATCAATATACTAAGGGGTCAATAACACTCTCCCCGGAGTTAAACAGTATGTTGTCTGTGAATATGTGGAAATGTGGAAATGTGGGGCAGTGAGATTCATTTGAAAATGCGTCTTTCATCCAGAGCGCAGGAGCTTCCTCCTCCATTCATGGAAGTAAAAACCTCAGGCATATGATTAATTATCAGCACTTGCACTCAATTTGTTTGCTTTAATAAAGCCAGCCATTTAGGCAAATAAACACTGATATATAATGCCTAATGAAATGGCCAACCAGTAACTTGTAAAAAATAGGATTAATGGGACAAGGCATATGCAGTATAAAGTATCGGGTAGACTAAAGCATTAGGCAATTACCATTTGAGTACAGAAGTCTGTGATATTACAGGGTAATATTTTCTTAACGTTAGACTTCATTAACCTTAAGATAATCTTAGATAAATTTTGCTGATTTTAAGAAGGCACAGAAAACACCCTGAAATAAATTATGTTTATTAAACTACTCAATGTGTTTATAAAAACAAGGCGTAATATAATGCATCTAAGACTCTCATCCTTATCTAAAGCATCCAAGAGCTCATAAATAAAATATCACATAACAAAGTGCGTGTTAAAATTCATTATGGTAATAGACCATGTATATGATCAGTTTCATTATCACCCTCCTATCCCTGAACAAATAGCTTCCCATCCTGGCAGCGCAAAGTCATTTACAAGACAAAATACACAGCTACCACATTTTATTCTCTCTCATTTTCTCTTATCTGTCTAATCCTCAACTTTCCAAATTAATTCTTCCTTTAAATCTCCTTTCTGCACACAGTGTAACTCTGAGCTCATTAGCAGCTCTGAAAGATACAGGGCAGTGGCAGTAATTCACAGGAACGATGGCCTGCCTGCGGCCTGTTTTTCTTTACCCCACACTACCGATACATAAAGGGTTATTTTACAATGGGCAATTAAACAAACAATAAAAAATAAGTAATGGTTTAAATAAAAAGGAAGAGATTTATTCAAATGAAATATACAAAGCGAGGAAATGAAGACATAAACAAACTAAAAGGGAAAAATGCAAGCAAGAGAATGCTAAACGTCGGTGTAACAAGAGTGAAAACACACTGTGTAAAAGGAGAAGACAAGATTTAGGAAGAAACTACAAAAACAACAAACAAAAAGCAGAAAAGTGGAGCTGTGTCATACTATCGAGTTTGTATGCTCTCAATGTTACGTCGGTGACTTGCACGGTTTGTAAGCGTCATCCTACTGACTGCAAGCACCGCTCTGCTCCTCCCAATGTCAAATCATCTCGCTGAGCTGCCTTGTGCAATACTTCCCACATTGCTACATTCGCCTGTTGCTGGAGAGTCTCCACCTGGCTATAGGGAGGTGCGGCCAGGATCTGCTGGAATATAAAACCAGTGTCCTGCAGAGTTTTGCTTTCCTGGCCAGTCCCCTGCCAACAGTTGATATATTAAACACCTCCTCCCTCCACACCTGCCTGAGTTTAGGTCCTAGTTGCAGTCTGTTACTAGTGCTCTGTCAAGGTGCTTTATTGTTAGACTCTCCTGTTACTGACTCGGCATGTTTCCCCATTTTGTCTGATCTCTACGCTCTGACACAGGCTTCATTTTCTGAATCTGTGTCTTGACCTCGGACTGTCTGACCATGTCTCTCTTTGCCTTCTGTGCCCTGTATTTTTGCCTTGACATGTAGGTCAGCTGCTGCAGGTCCGGGGACAGCCCTGGAGTGGCATCTGGTAACTACCCTAATAGCGCAAGCCTATCCTCACTATCAGAGGCTCTAGTGAAGATCAGGTAGTCTCTTAATTGAGTCCCTCCTGGGCAAGCCTGGGCACTGGGTCCACACCTACTGCCGTCACGCTCCCTGTGTTTGCGTTACTTTCTTCTAGGTTCTCCAGTTTACTCCCACACCCCAAAGAGATATTGTTGGGGAATTTATATTGTGAGCCCCAATGGGGACAGTGATGATAATGTATGCAAAGCGCTGCCATATAAGCAATGCATAATAAATAAATCGAAAATGGCTAAATGGAATAGTTGAAACATTGCCTTGTGAACATATACATAAATTCTTATCCTTTACCTAGCAATCCAAATAAAACTTCACTCTGAGACACAAAATAATACATTCAATATTAGAAAGTCAAGAGACGCAGTAATATTTTTTTGCATTGCTGCATTTAGGGAGTCAGAACTTTTATAATTTTATATCATCATACCTATGTAATTGCTTAATGTATTGTCACCAAGTTGGGGTACATGTAACTTTTTGATTAACTTTTTTGGGAAGGGATGGAAAAGACAGCTATTTGTCATTGTTTCTTGAGTTTTCACTGTGTTTCCAATGTACACTGTGATGCATAAATAACATGGCATCTTAATTTAATGGGTTGGTATGATTAGTGCAATATCAAATAATTAGGTAGATTATGATTTACTACTTCTGCACAATATTACCACAAAAGAGTGTGTACATCACTAAATTGTAACAGCCCTAGCTTTATTTTGCAAGATTTTGGAGTATAGCATTCAAGTTTAGAAATGAAGGAAAAGAGCACACAATTTACAAGATGTTGCAACAAGAAGGTTCTAGTTTGGCTTTATATCTTGAGAAATTTGGCAAGCTCCTTAAAGAAACAGTGCCAATTTCTAAGATTGCTACCTCCAATAGGTGGCACTAGAGAGATCCATGAAGCCTCTGGTCTAGGTAAGCAGGTCTCATAGCAGCAGGTACAAGTGGCACTGGTGTGGCAGGAAATCAAGTGAGCTGAAATAAGCTGCCATAATGAAACTCAAGAGCAGACCTGAGCATTGGATCTGGATTTGTTGAGAACTTGGAGTGGCAAAGCACAGCAGCAGAACAGGAGCAGTGGAGACTTGGGTGCAGCAGTGCTGGACAACCAAAATATTGTAGTGGATATATGAATGTAACAGTGTTGATAAGCGCATTTCAATGTAGCAGAGCTGATGGCGTAGCAGAGATTTGGATGTACCAGAGCCTAGTAATTGGGGTAGTGACCACTTAATGAAGCAGATCTGAAGCTGAGTAACGTAGTCATGATGACTTGATGAAGCAAAGAATGATTAATTTGGTAGTGCTGGCAGGGCACATAGAACAAGGAATGAGCACTGATGTAGTGGCAGGGAATCCAACTACCTGCACACTCAGGCAAAGTCCTACAGTCAAAGTCGGATCTATGTAACCCATTGGCATGATGTCATTACAGCTTACCTGGTTGCCTCAGCAACCTGATGCATAGTAAAAGAGATGAGACTAGTCAGGTGAATAACATAGATAACATAAATCTCCCTATACTAATACCCTATACTAATAATGTACTCCCAGACATTTCTCAAAGGCCTTTAAACCAGTCCACACGGACGGGCACCAGGGAAGAAGCATTACAGTAAGTGCTGTTCCCCCGCCGTCGGGTGCTGAACAGGGCTCTCATCATTTTCCCCTGCTCTGGCGCGAGTAGGGGAGAATGATGAGCTATATTTAAGTGATAAAAAGACAGCAGGCGGAAGCTGATGGGACTATTACTCCCATCAGCCTACCCCTGCTGCTGCTAATAAGAGTGAGAGCAGGAGAGGCCGATGGGAGCATTCATCAGCCACCGCCTGCTTTATAAATAAATAAATGAAAAAAACCGTGTGAGTTCCCTTGTATATTATATAAACAGCCAGACAAAACTTACAGCTGGGGTCTGAAATCCTCAGCTGTCAGCTTCAGGAAGGTTGGTTATCAAGAATAGAGGGGTCCCTACACTGTTTTTTTATTATTTAAATAATTTAAAAAAAACGGCTTGGGGTCCCCCCCATTTTTGACAACCAGCCTTACTGGTGCTGGTATTCTCAGGTTAGTAAGGGGCCATGGATATTTACCCCCCCAAGCCTAAAAATAGCAGCCCGCAGCTGCCCAGAAAAGGCACATCTATTAGTCAGTCTGGTGGGGGTGAAGTGTTTCTAATCGGTCATAAAACTAGTTTGAGATTAAGTCCATGTATCAATGACTTGATAGTTATCAGCTTGAATTACCATATAAAATGACTTTTTAGTATTAAGGGGTAACATTTCATCTTGTGAACAGTGACATGCCAGGTCCAGCATACCAGTATGAGGAGACTTAAATGCCTTGCATGCTACTGTGGGAAATTAAATACGCCAATTGTCTCTTCATAGAGGAAGAGGACTTGAACTCTAGTGCCATCTATAGGAAGTAGCAATCCTACAAGTCATTATCAACCCTTTAATGAGCATTGAAATATGTCTTAGGATAAAAGTCAAACCATAATCTCAGTTTGTAAACACCCATATTTTTTGCACCCTAAGCAGACTTTTTGTTTGTACTATTTCGGGGTAGATGGTAGATACTATTTTTTGATCGCCTCTTATTGCATTTTATTTCAATGTCTTGGAGGCCAAAAAAACATAATTTTGGCACTTTGATTTCTTTTTCTATACGCAGTTTACCGATTGGATTCATTTACTTTATATTTTGATATATTGGACTTTTATGAACCCAGCAATATTAAATATGTGTATTCTTTGTTTTATTTGTAATAGGGCAAAAGGGTTCTGATATGAACTTTTGTGTTTTTTTATATTTAAAAGAAAATTCTCACTTTTTATTTTCTTTAATCGTTCCCTGGGGGCACTTGAAGCTGCCCTCACCTGATCGCTTGTGCTATTATAGCTAAAATCACGATCTCCTATGAATACCATCTACAGGTTGGTTTTCACAGGAGGACTTTCATGACAAGCAGTGAAGGTCTCCAGTAGATCTCCGGCTGTCATGGCAACTCATCGGCACCAAGCGATCACATCACAGATACAACTATGGGCATGTGTTGAATGCCGCTGTCAGAGATTGATCCGCTCCAACCGAGTCTGTTAAATCAGCCATGATATGCTGGGAAATATGCGGGCTTGGAGTGGAGGCCCGCATGAAACGCAGGGACACAAAATATGATGTTCATGTGTTGCGAAGGGGTGAATCTGTTATACTAATTTCTGAACAGGTGTAAAGTATCTAGCGCTTGCCTTCTTGTGTATCTGTAATTTCTGCTTTGTTTTCCCAACATACAGGTGCTTCTCACAAAATTAAAATATCATCAAAAAGTTAATTTATTTCAGTTCTTCAATACAAAAAGTGAAACTCATATATTATATAGAGTCATTACAAACAGAGTGATCTATGTCAAGTGTTTATTTCTGTTAATGTTGATGATTATTGCTTATAGCCAATGAAAACCCAAAAGTCATTATTTCAGTAAATTAGAATAATTAACAAAAAACACCTGCAAAAGCTTCCTAAGCTTTTAAAAAGGTCCCTTAGCAGTCTTCCCCATGATTGTGGAGCCTACTGACACAGACTGATTTGACTGATGTCCAGAAGGCAGTCATTGACACACTCCACAAGGAGGGTAAGCCACAAAAGGTCATTGCTAAAAAAGTTGGCTGTTCAGAGTGCTGTATCCAAGCATATTAAGGCCGGGATCACACTTGCGAGAGACTCGCACGATTCTCGTGCGAGTCTCTTGCATGAACACCCAACACTGCCGCTGGCACTCGGACCGGACTGTGCGGCTGCATGTATTTCTATGCAGCCACAAGCTCCGGTCCGAGTGCCGGCAGCAGTGCCAGGTGTTCGTGCGAGTCTCTCGCAAGTGTGATACCGGCCTAATGAAAAGTTGAGTGGAAGGAAAAAGTGTGGTAGAAAAAGGTGCACAAGCAACCGGGATCACCGCAGTCTTGAAAGGATTGTTAAGAAAAGGCCATTCAAAAATTTGGGCAAGATTCACAAGGAGTGGACTGCTGGAGTCATTGCTTCAAGAGCCACCACACACAGACATATCCAGGACATGAGCTACAAGTGTCACATTCCTTGTATCAAGCCATTCATTACCAATAGACAACGCCAGAAATATTTTGGTGCCCTTGTTCCCTTGTGAAAATGTTAAATCTAGGGCTAAAACAAAATTTTGGTGGTAAACATATAATTATTTTTTCTTCATTGCCTAATGGTATAAAATTCTATGACACATACGTGGTGTCAATATCATCACTGCACACGTAGATGAATTGAGAGGTGTAGTTTGTAAAATGAGGTCGCTTATGAGGAGTTCTGCTGTTCTGGCACCTCAGGGGCTCTCCCAGTGGGTCATGGCACCTGCAAACCATAACAGTAAAATCTGCAAGTTTGAAAATTGCAAAATTTCTAATTTTTTACAAAAAAACAAGTCATATCGAACAAATTTTACAACTATCATGAAGTACAATATATCACAAAAAATCCATCTCAGAATCGGTGTTATCCATTGAAGCATTCCAGAGTTATTACACCATAAAGTGGCACTGGTCAAAATTGTGAAATGTGGCCTAGTCACAAAGGTGAAAACAAGCTTGGGGGGGGTGATGTGTGAATTGGTTAAACCATATTTAACTCCTTAACGACCAATGACAGATCTATCCGTCATTGGACGCCTCCCCCTGCTTGGTGTGGGCTCCAGTGATGAGCCCGCACCTTTTCTGGCACATAACAGCTGATCTGATCAGCTGACGTGCCGCTAACAGCCGTGGGAGGAATCGCAGTCCTTCCGTGGCTGTTAACCTATTAAATGCCGCTGTCAAACTCTGACAGTGGCATTTAACCCCTTCACCCCCAAGGGTGGTTTGCACGTTAATGACCGGGCCAATTTTTACAATTCTGACCACTGTCTCTTTATGAGGTTATAACTCTGGAACGCTTCAACGGATCTTCGCGATTCTGAGACTTGTTTTCTCGTGACATATTGTACTTCATGTTAGTGGTAAAATTTCTTCGATATAACTTGCGTTTATTTTTGAAAAAACGCAAATATGGCGAAAATTTTTAAAATTTTGCAATTTTCAAACTTTGAATTTTTATTCCCTTAAAACAGAGAAATATATCACACAAAATAGTTAAGAAATAACATTTCCCACATGTCTACTTTACATCAGCACAATTTTGGAACCAAAATTTTTTTTTGTTAGGAAGTTATAAGGGTTAAAAGTTGACCAGCGATTTCTCATTTTTACAACAAAATTTACAAAGCCATTTTTTTTAGGGACCACCTCACATTTGAAGTCACTTTGAGGGGTCTATATGGCAGAAAATACCCAAAAGTGACACCATTCTAAAAACTGCACCCCTCAAGGTACTCAAAACCACATTCAAGAAGTTTATTAACCCTTCAGGTGCTTGACAGTAACTAAAGCAACGTGGAAGGAAAAAATGAATATTTTACTTTTTAGCCACAAAAATGATCTTTTACAAACTTTTTTTTTATTTTCACAAGGGTAAAAGGAGAAAATGGACAGATAAGGTTGTTATGCAATTTCTCCTGAGTACGCCAATACCCCATATGTGGGGGAAAACCACTGTTTGGGCACACGGCAGAGCTCGTAAGGGAAGGAGCGACGTTTGACTTTTTCAAACAAAAATTGGCTGGAATTTAGATTGGATGCCATGTCGCGTTTGGAGAGCCCCTGATGCGCCTAAACAGTGGAAACCCCCCACAAGTGACACCATTTTGGAAACTAGACCCCCTAAGGTACTTATCTAGATCTGTTGTGAGCACTTTGAACCCTCAAGTGTTTCACAAAAGTTTATAAAGCCTGGGTGTGAAAAAAAAAAAAAACTATTTTCCACAAAAATGATTTTTTAGTCCCAAATTTTTGAATTTTCCCAAGGAAATTGGACCCCAAAAGTTGTTGTCCAATTTGTCCTGAGTACGCTGATACCCCATATGTGGGGGGGGAAACTGTTTGGGCGCACGGCAGGGCTTGGAAAGGAAGTAGTAACGTTTTGGAATGCAGACGTTAATGGGGGTCATGTTCCGTTTGCAGTGCCCCAGATGAGCCTAAACAGTGGAAACCCCCCACAAGTGACCCCATTTTGGAAACTAGACCCCTAAGGAACTTATCTAGATCTTTGGTGAGCACTTTGAACCCCCAAGTGCTTCACACAAGTTTATAATGCCCGGGCATGAAAATAAAAAATCCTATTTTTTTCCCACAAAAATTATCTTTTAGTCACTAATTTTTTATTTTCCCAAGGGTAACAGGAGAAATTGGACCACATAAGTTGTTGTACAATTTGTCCTGAGTACGCTGATACCCCATATGTGGGGGGGAACCACTGTTTGGGCGCACGGCAGAGCTCGGAATGGAAGGAGCACCATTTGACTTTTTCCAACCAAAATTGGCTGGAATTGAGTTTGGATGCCATGTTGCATTTGGAGAGCCCCTGATGTGCCTAAACAGTGGAAACCCCCCACAAATGACCCCATTTGGGAAACTAGACCCCCTAAGGAACTTATCTAGATTTTTGATGAGCAATTTGAACTCCCAAGTGCTTCACACAAGTTTATAACGTAGAGCCGTAAAATTTAAAAATCATATTTTTTCCACAAAAATGATCTTTTCACCCCAATGGTAACAAGACTCCAAAAGTTATTGTGCAATTTGTCCTGAGTGCGCTGATACCCCATATGTGGGGGTAAACCACTGTTTGGGTGCATGGCAGAGTTTGGAAGGGAAGGAGCGCCGTCTGACTTTTTCAACGCAGAATTGGCTGGACGCCATGTCGTGTTTGGAGAGCTCCTGATCTGCCTAAACAGTGGAAACCCCCATAAATGACACCATTTTGGAAACTAGACCCCTCAAGGAACTTATCTAGATGTGTGGTGAGAACTTTGAACCCCCAGGTGTTTCACTAAAGTTTATAACGTACAGCCGTAAAATAAAAAATCTTTTTTTTTTTTTACAAAAATGATTTTTTCGCCCCCAATATTTTATTTTCACAAGGGTAACAGAAGAAATTGGAATGCAAAAGTTGTTGTCCAATTTGTCCTGAGTACACTGATACCCAATATGTGGGCGAAAACTACTGTATGGGCACACGTCGGGGCTCGGAAGGGAAGTAGTGACGTTTGGATTGCAGACTTTGATGGAATGGTATGGGGCGTCATGTCACATTTGGAGAGCCCCTGATGCACCTAAACAGTGGAAACCCCCCACAAGTGACCCCATTTTGGCAAATAGACCCCACAAGGAACTTATCTAGGTGTGTGGTGAGCGCTATGAAGCCCCAAGTGCTTCACAGAAGTTTATAATGTACAGCCGTAAAAACAAAAAAATAATTTTTTTTGTACAAAAATGATATTTTCGCCCCCAGTTTTTTATTTTCCCAAGGGTAACAGAAGAAATAGGACAAATTGCACAATAACTCTTGGGGTCCAGAGTACGCTGATACCCCATATGTGGGGATAAACTACTGTTTGGACGCATGGCAGAGCTCAGAAGTGAAGGAGCACCGTTTGACTTTTTCAACGCAGAATTGGCTGGAATTGAGATCAGACGCCATGTCACATTTGGAGAGCCCCTGATGTGCCTAAACAGCGGAAACCCCCCAATTCTAACTCCAACCCTAACCCCAACACACCACTAACCCTAGTCCCAACCCTAACCACAAACCTAACCCTAACACACCCCTAATCCCAACCCTAACCCTAATCCTAACTTTAGCGCCAACCCTAACCCTAACTTTAGCCGCAACCCTAACCCTAACGGGAAAATGGAAATAAATACATTTTTTTAATTTTATTATTTTTCCCTAACTAAGGGGGTGATAAAGGGGGGTTTGATTTACTATTTATAGCGGGTTTTTATGATTGGCAGCTGTCACACTAAAAGACGCTTTTTATTGCAAAAATAGTTTTTTGCATCGCCACATTTTGAGAGCTATAATTTTTGCATATTTTGGCCCACAAAGTCATGTGAGGTCTTATTTTTTGCGGTACGAGTTGACGTTTTTATTTGTACCATTTTTGAGCAGGTGACATTTTTTGATCGCTTTTTATTTCGATTTTTGGGAGGTAAGAATGAACAAAAATCAGCAATTCATGAATTTCTTTTGGGGGAGGCGTTTTTATTGTTCCGCGTGTGGTAAAATTGATAAAGCAGTTTTATTCTTCGGGTCAGTACGATTATGGCGATACCTCATTTATATCATTTTTTTATGTTTTGGCGCTTTTATAGAATAAAAACAATTTTATATAAAAAATAATTATTTTTGCATCGCTTTATTCTGCGAGCTATAACTTTTTTATTTTTTCGCTGATGATGCTGTATGGCGGCTCGTTTTTTGCGGGACAAGATGACGTTTTCAGCGGTACCATGTTTATTTATATCGGTCTTTTTGATCGCGCGTTATTCCACTTTTTGTTCGGCGGTATGATGATAAAGCATTGATTTTTTGATTTGTTTTTTTTTTTTTTTTTAAGGGGTTCACTAAAGGGGTTAACTAGTGGGACAGTTTTATAGGGGGGGTCGTTACGGACGCGGCGATACCAAATATGTGTACTTTTATTGTTTTGTTTTTTTTTATTTACAGGAAGAAATGAATTTATTGGGGAATATTTTTTTTTTTTTTTTTTTTATTTTTTTTTTAACATGTTTATTTTTATTTTTTTAACCTTTTTACTTTGTCCCAGGGTGGGACATCACTGTATTTTATCAAATCGCTGGTGTGACAGTGTGCACAGCACTCTGTCACACCAGCGATCGCTCAGGCATAGCTGCAGGCTTCTCAGTGCCTGCTCTCAGCAGGCACTGAGGAAGCCGCCTCCCTCCAGGACCCCGGCGCCATCTTGGATCCGGGTCCTGGGAGGGAGGAAGCCCTCAGAACAGCGCGATCACATCGCGCTGGTCTGAGGGTCTCAGGGGGCGCGCAGGGAGCCCCCACCCTGCGCGATCCTCCCCTGTGCCCCCAGTACACCGCGATCATGTTTGATCGCGGTGTGCTAGGGGTTAATGTGCCGGGAGAGGTCCGTGACCGCTCCTGACACACAGTCACGGGTGTCAGCTGTGATAATCAGCTGACACCCGGCGGCGATTAGCTGCGCTCCCCTCAGGAGCGCAGCTGATCGCCTATGACGTACTATCCCGTCCATGGGCAGAATGGCACGGGTTTTATGGACGGGATAGTACGTCTAATGTCAGAGAGGGGTTAACATGCGCTTCCGGAAATCCACCCATCAGTGACCCCCGTCACATGATAGCGGGTCACCAATGGGTTGGCATGACAACTAGAGGTCTCCTGGAGACCGCTATGGTTGTCACTGCTGGATTGCTATGAGCGCCACCTGGTGGTCGGCGCTCATAGCAAGTGAGGCATTCTGCTACATGCAGGAGATTTCATCATTGCCTGCATGTAGCAGGGTCATGGCAGCTTCTAGTCTCTCATAGAGACTATTGAAGCATGCCAAAAGAGAAAAAAAATGTTTTAAACAATATCAAAAAATTTAAAAAATCTAAAAGTTCAAATCACCCACCTTTCGCCCCATTCAAAATAAAACAATAAAAAATCAAACATAGACATATTTGGTATTGCTGTGTTCAGAATCGCCCGATCTATCAATAAAAAAAGTATTAATCTGATCATTAAACAGCATAGTGAGAAAAAATGCAATAATGTGCGATCAAAAGATCGTATCTGCACCAAAATGGTATCATTAAAAACATCAACTTGGTGCGCAAAAAATAAGCCCTCACTCGACCCAAGATCACAAAAATGGAGACGCTACGGGTAACAGAAAATGGCACAATTTTTTTTTCCTAACAAAGTTTGCCATTTTTTTCACTACTTAGATGAAAAAGAACCTAGACATATTTGGTGTCTACGAACTCGTAATGACCTGGGTAATCATAATGACAGGTCAGCTTTAGCATTTAGTGAACCTAGTAAAAAGCAAAACTAAAAAAAACTGTGGGATTACACTTTTTTTGCAATTTCACCGCACTTTGAATTTTTTCCTGTTTTCCAGGACATGATATGTTAAAACCAATGGTATCGTCCAAAAGTACAACTCGCCGCACAAAAAACAAGCCCTCACATGGCCATACAGACCGAAAAATAAAAAAAAGTTATTGCTCTGAGAAAAAGGGTAGCAAAAAATGAAAAAGCAAAACCAAAAATACCTTCAGTGATGAAGAGGTTAAAAATTTTTTAGTCTTACTAGAGGACTTCACTACATGACAATGTCATTGTTTCTATAATGCTACGATGTGTTCATTATACTAAAGCATTATTGCCTCACAGAAATAAACACAGCCTAATAGGCACAAAACCCAGAAGCCTTTGATACGGCAACCAATGACATCCCACAATTGAGTAGGCCATTGGGGTGTCAAAGGGAGGCCCCTCATTCTAACTACCCAAAGAAATGCTGAGGCTGCAATGGACCATGAAACCTATGGGGCTTAATAGCCATATGGGGTTTAATAGCCAACATAAGATTTAGAACTAGCTGCTGATGGTGTGTGTACCGTCTCTATGACTGGTGCCATCGGCTGGGTTTACTGTTACATCATATCAGAGGACTATTTTCCAGAGTTAACATTTAGATCTCCAGGTGTTTTCACTGAAATAAACTTACTTTATGGTAGATCTATTTGGTGCTATAGGTTTGGCTCAGTAGAGATATGAGTAAGGGACTGCAATAGTTAAATGCACATATAATTCAACCATCCGAATAAGCCTAAGACCATTTTCACATAAATTTGTCTTTATTATTTTTTTATGTTTACTATAATATATCATAATGGAATGGATGCTTTTAAGAATCCTATTAATTTCTAATACATCAAACTGATAAAAATTACTTTAATGTGAAATTGTAACTGTTGATGTTTTGCTTTTTGCTTGATTCATGTATCTTTGGGTCCTCACAAAAGAATTGAATTCAAATGCTGATTGACAAACTGACATCATTTTATGCATTTGTTTCTAATCAGTTTACATTATGCACAAAAAAAGAAAAACGATATAGCCTTGAGATGGTTCTACTCCTTCATTGGAGTCCAGCTGTGTTTAATTAAACTGATAGGACTTGATTTGTAAAGGCACACACCTGTCTATATAAGACCTCACAGCTCACAGTGCATGTCAGACCAAAGGAGAATCATGAGGTCAAAGGAACTGGCCAAACTTAAGAGGCCAGAATACTTTCCGTACCAATTGTATGTATACATATATACATATAGATATATTATATGTGTACACATAATGCTAAGCATAATTTAGTGCATCCCAACAGATTTGTCAGAAAACCTTTAGATTTCTGTCAGAATCAACATTTTCTATGGGATACCATACTACAAAATTTATAGACAGAGATTTATAAATAATGTAAGAGTTACAAACAAGTTTATTTGTTATTTTACATAACAAATTCATTCAAGACCAAGTTGCAAAAATGAGTACACCCCAATTAAAGTCTTCAGAGCCAAGCCAAAGTTTAGACTACACAATTCTAATGAACAAGAATTTAACCACAAGTAAGACTAAGTATTCATTAAACAGGTGTCCAGCAGACAGGTGTCTGTAATAGGATGTTACTTAACAAAGAAAACCGAGTTATATTTCTTGCTGTTAGCAATGGCACCACATGGAAGAGAAATGTCAAAGGAACTGAGAAAGAAACAAATTTCTTTACACAAGAAAGGTGAAGGCTACAAGAATATCAGCAAAGCTTTAATTATCAGTCAGAATACTGTAGCAAGAGTGATATAAAAATGCAACAAAGATGGAACTACAACCATCTCACAGAGACATCAAAGAAGACCACAGTATTTAAACATCTAAACAGGAGCATCTTCTCATGAAAAGTGTTGAAGAAAGTTGACATACAAGTTCACTGCAGTTATCTAAAAAGGAGGAAACAAAACCAGGGTGCCCCAATTCAGCGCACATTGCAGATGCATGGGTGTCATCCAAGAAGGAAGCCGCTCATAAAGCCCATGTACAAAAAGCTGGCTACGATTTGCCAGACCTATGAGAGCAAGATCATTTTTTTTCGTTCTTAACGAATGTAGAAAAGATAGATTTAATATGCCAACAACTGTTAAACCAACGCCTAGATGACTTAGTGCTGTCCTTAAAAATCATGGAGCTCAAACAACATACTAAATGTATTAGTTTTTGATGTGGGGTATTCTCATTTTTGGATCACCTAATTTGCATAAAACTGAACACTTTGTAATGAAAGTTATATTCTTAACTTTACTTGCATGTTATGGGTTAAAAAACATTCTATTAAACTCAGTCTTGTCAACATTTTGTGTCTTGCTTTTCAAAGATGTACTCATTTATGCCAAGCACTGTATATTCTTTTTCATTACTGATTTGAACATTGGCATTTTGACCTAGTCATCTTATAATTAATCTTTTATATTATGTATTTGTGTAATCCTTTTTATACAGTCCTGTCTTTTATTGCGTGGAGCCACTTTGTAACTCTACTAGCTGCGGTTTTCCAAGGAGAATATTGGTGGCACAACTGTATACATTTGAAATGTACATGCCTTCACGTATGTCACGCATATAGCTAGCTACCTATCCTTACACAGATTGAAGGCTTTTTAAATTATTGTATACATTCATGGCCTGCCTTTCGGTTTTGTTGCCTATATAGCTCCACTTTTGTTTTGTTTTTTTTGGAGAGGGTTTTACGTTTTTGCTTCATTTTAGTCCAATAAATAATCTTCGTATTTCTTTTTGAATTTGTGTCCCATTTTTTCATTGTAGGTAGTTTTTTCTATTTCCATTAATACTTACCATATACTATTGTCCTACTATGTCTATACAAAGGCTCACACACGCCAGTACAGTTTCTTGCAGAGAATAAAGTGTGCTTTAAGGGTCAATACCAACATCTTAGAACAAGTGTGATCTATCCATGAATAGATGATGATATGCATTCCACATGCCATGCTATAACACATTGGATTCATTGAGAGAACGGTCATTGCATCCACTTATCTTCGGAGAAAAGAGAGGAGGGTTAACTGAGCTTGTTTGGGGGCTGCTAGTGAAGCCCAGCTTAACACATCAAGAACGCTCCAGAAGGCAGCAGAAATAAATCACAGCAGCATAAAGCAACATCTGACTAGTTAATCAAACAAATAGGGACGTGGAACAAATACAGAAGCTATAAATATTGACAAGTAGCTAGTTCAGTCACAAAAGCAGTCAATACTTCACTCTTCAAGTGCAGGTTTTTATATCGGTCCCTTAGAAACTCTCTGAATTCTCCAATAAATTGTTGCCGCTGATTCACCTGCCTTCCACCCTTCAGCCATTTCCTTCAGAAGCTGTCAGAGGCAGCGAGGGTAATATATGTCCCTAGCAAAGCGAACAGCTGTAAGCATTCTCTGTGCTGCTCCCTGTACCCTGTCCTGCATAAAATAATACATCAAGATTAATTGATTTGCCATCACTCTCGCGGAACAGAAAATTAATTTTCGTGTAGCCGTGTTTTCAATCTTTCTGTCACCCCCACCTTCCCGTTTTCCCTACAGCAGCATATGAATGTGGGACTTGGCAGGACATTTTAGATTTTAAATTTTTCATGGAAAGGGTGACGTGGCTGTATTTTATATTTTTTTGCGGAAATGTAGGTGGTGCCCTCTTCTGTTGGGATTTACTTATTGAGATGAAGAAAAAATGAAATATATCACTCACACTAAAATATATTGGGAATCTGATATGAAAATTCCACAAAATAAAGAAAACAGGGCTACTGATTTTAAAGATCAATTTTGACTTATGTAAATGAACATTATATGTAATTATACAACCACAGATGTCCAGACCATTCTTCCATGAGGCCAGCTGACGGCTACATTCAAGGTCACATTGTCAAATGATAGGCATGTTGCACTAAAAAAATTATTTCACAAAACTCAGTCAATGTGCCTTAAATTATTACCAGTCAAAAACATATAGGATTGCCCAGAAAGCGTCATAAATAAAGCCCAAAATAGAATATTCATACAAAATCTATACTATAAGGCACCTATGTGTGTCACCATATGGTGCAAGAAAACTGTTTCTCAAGGATTCTTCTGGAGAATAAATTCTGTGTGCCTCCATGTAAAATTATTGTGTGTAAAGTATGGATGTGACATGGGGCCTAGATAAGGATGTGTGCCATAGTGCAAAGGAATAGTGTCTGTTTCTATTTTTTAATCTAAGGGATTTTCTAAATCATTATCGATCTATATAAAATTCCTTTTCATCCTAGTGTTCTGTGAGGAGTGGAAATGCTGGATTTTGGTATGTCATGCAAAGATTTTCACTGAACTTAAAAGTATTGGCTAGTGGCGAGCGAATACATTTGAGTGGAATTGAATTCTACTAAAATTTTTCAAAAATCCGTATTTGTCAAACTGTGGGGTTTCTGTAGTTCACTTCCATGCGGATACAGCAAAATGGCAGCTACTGGTATTTTTTCTATACTGTTAAAAGTCATAAATATGTAAAAAAACAAAACAAAAACAAAGACAATAATAATATTCTCACCCAATACTCCTCACCTCTCCAGACCCTCTGCGTCATTCATACTCGCTGCATCTTCAAACTGCCATTGCTTATGCAAAAGTGCATTGTGTTGTGACATCATGCCGTGTGCCATGACCATATGTGCATGCGCAGAACCCTACCAGGGATTTCAGTACCAGAGGCAGGGATTTGAAGATGTGGCGAAGATCTGGACAGGTGACGGTAAGACGGAAGGACTAGTATAAGTGTTTATTTTATTTTTACATCTTATGTTTATCATGTTTTGGGGTCTAGAAAGATGCCAGATCATAAGGGACATGAAGTTAACCCCTTAACGACCACCGATACGCCTTTTAACGGCGGTAGTTAAGGGTATTTACACCACAGCGCAGTTAATTAACAGCACTGTGGAAAAAGTCTATAGCGGCCCCCAGAGTCAGATTTTTTCCGGGGTCTCGGCTGCCGGGGGTAGCCGAGACCCCAGAGAACATGATTCAGGTCGGTTTTTACCAACCCAGGGTTGCGATCGCCATTATTAACAGTATGAAGGTGACCTAAAAAAAAAATCAGATGGGCTATCTAATTTCTCTCTCCTCTGATGTGATCACATATCAGAGGAGAGAGAAATAGGGTCCTCGATCATCCCCCCATACCTCCGTGTGGTCCTCGGGCCCTCCTGAATCCTCCGGTGGGCTCCACCATCTTCTTAAGGTCAGAAAATTGCGGGCGCGTGCGCAGTGTGCCCGCCGCGATCTGCCAGCCAGCACCCGGCAACAAAAGGAAGATTTTTCCTATTGATTCATTTCGGTCATTGTGATAAATGCTATCACAGTGATCAAAATAAAAAAATAGTAAATAAACCCCCCTTTAACCCCTTACCGACCTGTGACGCCACGTAGGCGTCATGAAAGTCAGTGCCAATCCGACCCATGACGCCTATGTGGCGTCATGAAAGGATCGCGTTCCTGCGGGCCGGGAGACCGGGGTCACTCAAAGGTCACCCGACCCGCAGTTACAGGACCCTTTGTGCTTCACCACATGGGGGTTGGCTTAACCCCCCCGTGGCCACGATCGCTCTGATTGGCTGTTAAAAGTGAAACAGCCAATCAGAGCAATCTGTAATATTTCACCAATTTAATTGGTGAAATATTACAATCCAGCCATGGCCGATGCTGCAATAGCATCTGCCATGGCTGGACACCGAGACCTGACCCCCCCACACGGATTCACGGCGGCGATCGGCCGCCGCCACCGAAAGATGGCAGCGATCGGTCACCGCCGTCACTAACAGCTCCCCTCCTCCTTTGCTCCGGTGCCCCCACCTTCCGACCACCCTACTCACCTCTCCCAATCCACCGATGTCCCTGGATCGGTCCCGGCGTCCGCCCGGGCCTCTTCATGGGCGCCGCCATCTTGGAAAATGGCGGGCGCATGCGCAGTGCGCCCGCCGGCCGGCGCATGCGCAGTGCGCCCCCCAGTGTCCAAAAATGTATTTTGATCACTGTGATAAACTGTCACAGTGATCAAAATAAAAAAAAGTAAATGAACCCCCCCCTTTATCATAGGTAGGGACAAATAAAAAAAATAAAGATTTTTTTTTTTTTTCCTTTTTTTTTTCCTATTAGGCCCTGTGCACATGTTGCGGATTTTGCTGCGGATCCGCGGTGTATTTTGCTGCGGATCCGCGGCGGATTTCGCTGCTGATCCGCGGCGGATCAGCAGCGAAATCAGCCGCGGATGTGCAGCGATATCCGCCGCGATGCGCAGCGAATCCGCCGCAGATCAGCAGCGAATCCGCCGCGATTTCGCTGCGGATCCGCGGCGGATTTCGCTGCTGATCCGCGGCTGATTTCGCTGCTGATCCGCGGCTGATTTCGCTGCTGATCCGCGGCGGATTTCGCTGCTGATCCGCGACTGATTTCGCTGCGGATCCGCGACTGATTTCGCTGCGGATCCGCGACTGATTTCGCTGCGGATCGCAGCGGATTCGCTGCTGATTCGCGCGGATCCGCGCTGATTTCGCTGCTGATTCGCGGCGGATTTCGCTGCGACCCGCTGCGGATTTCACTGCGGATCCAGGCGGATTTCGCTGCTGATCCGCGACTGATTTTGCTGCTGATTCGCTGCGGATCCGCAGTGGATTTCGCTGCTGATCGCGACTGATTTTTGCTGCTGATTCGCTGCGGATCCGCAGTGGATTTCGCTGCAGATCCGAGACTGATTTGCTGCTGATTCGCTGCGGATCCGCAGCGGATTTCGCTGCTGATCCGCGGCTGATTTCGCTGCTGATCCGCGGCTGATTTCGCTGCTGATCTGCGGCGGATTTCGCTGCTGATCCGCGGCGGATTTCGCTGCTGATCCGCGACGGATTTCGCTGCTGATCCGCGACTGATTTTGCTGCTGATTCGCTGCGATCCGCAGCGATTTCGCTGCTGATCCGCGCTGATTTCGCTGCTGATCCGCGGCTGATTTCGCTGCGGATCGCGGCTGATTTCGCTGCGGATCCGCGACTGATTTCGCTGCGGATCCGTGGCGGATTTCGCTGCTGATCCGCTGCGGATTTCGCTGCTGATCCGCGGCGGATTTTGCTGCGGATCCGCGGCTGATTATCTGCTGATTCATCTGCGCTAGCGGGTATAGCATAACGCGATCGCGTTATGCTATACCGTCACCAGCCGGTCAACGCTACGTGTTGAACGGGCTGGTAAAACGCAATATGAACCCAGCCTTAGGGTTAGAACTAGGGTTAGGGTTAGCATTAGGGTGAAGGTTAGAATTACGGTTAGGGTTGGAATTTGGGTTAGGGTTGGAATTAGGGTTAGGGTTGAATTAGGGTTAGGCTTGTAGTAGTTTTGGTTTAGTGGATTAGGTTAGGGGTGTGTTGGGGTTAGGGTTTGATAGGTTTGTTAGGGTTAGGTGTGTGTAGGGGTTAGGGTTGGGGTTAGGGGTGTGTTGGGGTTAGGGTTGGAGTTAGAATTGAGGGGTTTCCACTATTTAGGCACATCAGGGGGTCTCCATACGCGACATGGCGCCACCATTGATTCCTGCAAATTTTGCGTTCAAAAAGTCAAACAGTGCTCCCTTTATTCCAAGCCCCGACGTATGCCCAAACAGTGGTTTATCCCCACATATGAGGTATCAGCGTACTCGGGAAAAATTGCACAACAACTTTGGGGGTTCTAATTTCTCCTGTTAACATTGGGAAAAAAATTGGGGACTAAAAATTATTTTTGTGGAAAAAAAATGATTTTATATTTTCACGGCTCTGCGTTATAAACTTCTGTGAAGGACTTGGAGATTCAAAGTGCTTATCACACATCTATAGGAGTTCCTTGGGGGATCTAGTTTCCAAAATGGGGTCACTTGTGGGGAGTTTCTACTGTTTAGGCACATCAGGGACTCTGCAAACGTAACATGACGCCCGAAGACCATTCCATCAAGTGGGCATTTCAAAACGTCACTACTTCCCATCCGAGCCCCGACGTGTGCCCATACAGTAGTTTTCTCCCACATATGGGATATCAGCATACTCAGGACAAATTGGACAACAATTTTTGGGGTCTAATTTCTCATGTTACCCTTGGGAAAATAAAAAAATTGGGGACTAAAAGATCCTGATTGTGGAAAAAATATGATTTTTTTATTTTCATGCCCGGGCGTTATAAACTTCTGTGTAGCCCTTGGGGGTTCAAAGTGCTCACCACACATCTAGATAAGTTCTTTGCCGGGTCTAGTTTCCAAATGGGGTCACTTGTGGGGAGTTTCTACTGTTTAGGCACATCAGGGGCTCTGCAAACGTAACAAGATGCCCGCAGACCATTCCATCAAGTCGGCATTTCAAAGCGTCACTACATCCCTTCCGAGCCCTGACGTGTGCCCAAACAGTGGTTCCCCCCACATATGGGGTACTAGCGTACTCAGGAGAAACTGGACAACAACTTTTGGGGTCCAATTTCTCCTGTAACCATTGTGAAAATAAAAAACAGTGGGCTAAAAAATAATTTTTTGAGAAAAAAAATGATTTTTTATTTTCACGGCTCTGCGTTATAAACTTCTGTGAAGCACCTGGGGGTTCAAAGTGCTCACTATGCATTAGATAAGTTCCTTAGGGCGTCTAGTTTCCAAAATGGGGTCACTTGTGTGGGAGCTCCAATGTTTAGGCACACAGGAACTCTCCAAATGCGACATGGCAACCGCTAAATATTCCAGCATATTTTCCATTCAAAACGTCAAATGGCGCTCCTTCCCTTCTGAGCCCTGCAGTGCGCCCAAACAGTGGTTTATGACCACATATGAGGTATCTGTGTACTCAGGAGAAATTGCCCAACAAATTTTAAGATCCAATTTATACAGTTGCCATGTGAAAATGAAAAAACTGAGACTAAAAGAAAATTTTTGTGAAAAAAAAGTACTTTCTTTTATTTACGGATCAATTTGTGAAGCACCTGGGGGTTCAAAGTGCTCACTATGCATCTAGATAAGTTCCTTAGGGGTCTAGTTTCCAAAATGGGGTCACTTGTGGGGGAGCTCCAATGTTTAGGCACACAGGAACTCTCCATTTTATCCTGATGCCCATGTAAAAATGAAAAAAATTGATGCTAAAATTTTTGTTGGAAAAATTAAAATGTCCATTTTTTCCTTCCACGTTGCTTTAGTTCCTGTGAAGCACCTGAAGGGTTAATAATCTTCTTGAATGTAGTTTTGAGTAGCTTGAGGGGTGCAGTTTTTATAATGGTGTCACTTTTGGGTATTTTCTGCCATATAGACCCCTCAAAGTGACTTCAAATGTGAGGTGGTCCCTAAAAAAAATGGTTTTGTAAATTTTGCTCTAAAAATGAGAAATCGCTGGTCAACTTTTAACCCTTATAACTTCCTAACAAAAAAAAAATGTTGTTCCCAAAATTGTGCTGATGTAAAGTAGACATGTGGTAAATGTAATTTATTAACTATTTTGTGCCACATAACTCTCTGGTTTAACAGAATAAAAATTAAAAATTCGAAAATTACAAAATTTCAGAATTTTCGCCAAATTTCCATTTTTTTTACAAATAAACGCAAAAATTATCGACCTAAATTTACCACTAACATGAAGCCCAATATGTCACGAAAAAACAATCTCAGAATCGCTAGGATCCGTTGAAGCGTTCCTGAGTTATTACCTCATAAAGGAACACTGGTCAGAATTGCAAAAAATGGCAAGGTCTTTAAGGTCAAAATAGGCTGGGTCTTGAAGGGGTTAACATCCCCTTAGTTAGGGAAAATAATAAAATAAAGAAAATATATTTATTTCCATTTTTCCTTAGAGTTAGGCTAAAGTGAGTTGGGCTAAAGTTTTAGGGTTAGGCTAAACGGAGTTGGGCTAAAGTTTTAGGGTTAGGGTTAAGCTAAAGTGAGTTGGGCTAAAGTTTTAGGGTTAGAATTAGGCTAAATTAAGTTTGAGCTAAAGTTTTAGGGTTAGGGTTAGGCTAAAGTGAGTTGGGCTAAAGTTTTAGGGCTAGGGTTAGGCTAAAGTGAGTTGGGCTAAAGTTTTAGGGTTAGGGTTAGGCTAAAGTGAGTTGGGCTAAAGTTTTAGGGCTAGGGTTAGGCTAAAGTGAGTTGGGCTAAAGTTTTAGGGTTAGGCTAAAGTGAGTTGGGCTACAGTTTTAGGGTTAGGGTTGTGATAAGGGTTATGGTTAGGGTTGGAATTAGGGTTAGGGGTGTGTTGGAATTGGGATTAGTGTCAGGGGTGTGTTGGGGTTGCAGTTGTGATTACGGTTATGGTTGGGATTAGGTTTAGGGTGTGTTGGGGTTAGGGTTGGAGTTAGAATTCGGGGATTTCCACTGTTTAGTTACATCAGGGGGTCTCCAAATGTGACATGGCGCCCACCATTGATTCCAGCCAATTTTGAGTTCAAAAAGTCAAATTGGTGCTCCCTCGCTTCTGAGCTCTGCCATGCGCTCAAACGGTGGTTTACCCCCACATATGGGGTATCGACATACTCAGGACAAATTGCACAACAACTTTGGGGTCTAATTTCTCCTGTTACCCTTGTGAAAATAAAAAATTGGGGGCAAAAAGATAATTTTTGTGGAAAAAATATGATTTTTTTATTTTCACGGCTCTATGTTATAAACTTCTGTGAAGCACTTGGGGGGGTCAAAGTGCTCACCATACATCTAAATAAGTTCCTTAAGGGGTCTAGTGTCCAAAATGGTGTCACTTGTGGGGGGTTTCCACTGCTTAGGCACATCAAGGGCTCTCCAAACACGGACATGGCGTCCGATCTCAATTCCAGCCAATTCTGCATGAAAAAGTCAAACGGCGTTCCTTCCCTTTGAGCTCTGCCATGCGCCCAAAATAGGTTTACCCTCACATATGGGGTTTCATCATACTCGGACACTTGCCAAAACAACTTTTGTGGTTCTTTTCTCTTTAACACTTGTGAAACTAAAAAAATTGGTTCTGAAGTTATGTATGGCACCTCAGACAATTTACTGACGTGGGGGGGGATATTGATCGGCATGTCCGATTTAGGATGCTGATCACTTGTCTCCAGGAGATAATGGATCTGCTGCAAGAGCGAAGGAACAAAGACAATGAGGTACTAACAGAGTTCAGGGAGGTCATTATGAAGGACAAAAGTAGGTGAAGAAAGCAAGAGTGACTCTAGAGCAGACGTCACTGTAAAGTACTTACTATAAATATTTTTACCACTAATCACTGCATGGTCTACAGAGTGATGATGGGCGATAACATTCTCCTGTATGAAACAACTCCCAGCATACTCATGGTTTGATCTTATATTAGAGGTCTACACAGTTTTAGTGAAAAACCTAGGATGGGTGTCCACTTGATGTGTTTCCCTCCCTATTCCCTGTTGCCCTTATATCATACAGTGTCCTATCTGTATAAGATATTAAACACAGCGTGTCTCTTATAATGTACAGTGCCATCCCTTTATTATATAGTCTATTCCCTTATTATAAACAGTGCTGTCCTTTATTACACACTATGCTCTCCCTTTATTAAAAAACAGGAATTGAATCCCTTTGTGTGATTTGCATTTGGTTAGTGAGTCAAGGAAGTGGCATGTATTCATATTGGGGAGTGATCATTCGGGTCATATACAAATGGCAAAGGTTGGGTGATAAAAGGAAAAAATATCTTGCATGGCACTTTTTGTTTCATGAAATGGAAGAGGTTAAATAATTTACATATAGATAGCAATTGAATATACAATGAGCCACAATTGTACAGTTTTTCTGTAAGAATTACCTATTGCACATTTATATTTTTACAAGGTCAGAGCTACACACAGATTACAGTTGCGGGTCCATCAGAAGACACTTGTACTTTGCCTGCGACAAGACAATATTACAGCATTTGTACATGCATGTTGCTTAGATCGCATTTTTTAAAATTGTTCCTATTAGTCAGAGATGAGATCTTTTATCATTTTCTTTTATCTAATGAGGTGAATAAAAAGCATGAAAATCCCCAGTAGCAATAAGAAATATGCTATCAGTACTTTGGCAGACACAGCAGAAAAACTTCAGGTGAAGTGGAAGCTGTAGCACAAAGAGTCTCATCAGAAAATGTTTCCTACTACTTTCTACACATGTATCTTGGGTGCTTCTCCCTTCATATGGGTATAACAGAGATCTTCTAATTATTGCAGAGTCCTAATTAGCATTTTTTCTTACATTACAACGACGGCAGGAATATTGTGCTGCTTCTGTAATAAACCATATTCACAGTGTGCAGCCAATGCTAAAGCATGCGATGAGAATTTAATGCACTGCACGACATGCTAAATCCTGTGGCTCCTGCTGTGTGTGTTTAATAATTTTTCACTCCTTCCAGATTGTTCCATCAAGCACAAATCCAGACCTAATCAACCTCCTTTTCCCATCAATATTGCACACAGAACGGAGTGTTGAAAATTATCTGCAATTTCAAAAACTGCTTTGTTGCATTATTAGGCCAGTGACAAAGAGGTAATGGGTAAATAGATTCTGAAATATGTGTATGGCCAATGCAAATTAGAGTCAGAGTTGTACCTGCTGTTCTCTGCAAAGCTTGAAAATGCACTTGATTACACTTCCATACTAACAACTCTGTGTAGCAATTACCTTCTGAACCAACAGGGAAGCTGGAAGAGAGCTATATTTACAATATTTGCCCGGCAAAGCAATAAGGGCGCACTGGTTTAGAGCACAGTAATACAATTTAACTATTAAAAAGCCAAAAACTATATTAGGCATTGCCCAAAGCTAATGTCTGATAACCTGGTCAGACATGCAGCCAATATTTCCAAAGGAAAGCATCTAAAGGGCATATTGCCCATGATTGCACTCAGGTGAATACTGTCAGGTAACTATTTCCTGTATTGGATGCACTCACTGTGTGACACATTGGGGAGTGCATTGTTACAGTGGATACCTCTTAGTTTGTTGGGTAATTATGTCATACAAGAGACCTGTGTGGACACACAGGGGATGCATTGGTACTTTGCAGGGTTACTATGCCACTGAGAGAACTATTACTGTGTGGACACATAGGGGGTGCATTGTTACAGTCGGGATACACTTACATTGTAGGGTTACTAAGCAGTTAAGAGTACACTATTACTGTGTGGAGCACAAAGTGGGTCACAATTATTGTGTGGATTCATTTTATGCTGCGAAACCAAATGTTAGCATTATTTTTGGAGAAGCAGCTGTACAGTAGTGAGGAAGCAACAAGATGTTACAGTTAACAGGGAAGTGAAATGTTAAATTCAGGTAGAGGCAAACAAAAGACATCTAGCTGTGAGGGTGGTGAGGATGACGTTCCACTCCTAAAAATCCTGTTGTTTAATGTATGAAATGGTTTTATAGTTGTCCTTCTGTGGTGCAGTTACTGTAAGTGGGGAAGACAGGGTTAATGTAGGGTTGGCCCTTAATGAGGAGGGGATTAGGAATCTTTAGTAGTTGCAGGAATTTGGGAGTTAGTTAAGTGTTGGCAAGGGAAGAAATAGGACACCCTTGGTCAAGGTGATCTTCACCTGGGTGTGTGTGTGGACGAACGGGGCAGAGAAGCAGATAGAGAAAGTAAACATCTAAGAAGTAGAATCCATTGGTGGCAGCAGAATATTCTTTGCAGGCGAGTTGGGGGAAGGGGACTTAAGTCCAACACTTTGTTAGCTTCCTTTATGGTCTCTGGAAATGGAAAAGTGTCAGCCAGGTCTTGGAAACTGCGGGTCGGAATAGAGACGAGTCAGCAAGGCTGGAGGCAGTCAGTAAAGTGTCAGCCAGAGGCACTTGTTTACGTGGTTTTCAAAAAGGGTGCTGGAAGATAGTGATCACTAAAGATCAGCTAAAGTGTCATTATAGCTAAGGTGGGAAATCCTTAACTTGTTTTGCAAATTTCACCAACTGTGCCCTGAACATGTTAGTTTGAAGACATGCCACTTCACTGCACTGTAACTTAAAGAAAGCCGTCTGCATCTCTGCTGCTTTTGTGTACAACTGAAACTGACAGTTTGTTTTTATGGACTGTTGTGATCTACCCTTTGTGGGGTTGCAGATAATCTGAGCCATGCAATATGTGCCGGACCAGATAGGCTAGGAAGTGTCCACCACGGTAACGGTCACACGCACACACACAGAAAATGAACCCCGTTTTCCTGTAGCCCCTGGTGCTGGAAAATTAGTCCCTCGCCATGGTTACCCCAAGAGCCCGTCACATAGACACCAAACTCTGCAGAACTAAGTCATGAATCTAGCGCTGAATGTTTACCAAGTTTTTAATTTGAGATGATGCAGCACAAATTGGTTTTCCGTCTGTATCAGTGCCTCTCCCTGCTCCACTCTCACCCCTTCCCCTCCCCCATACACGTCGTATGTCATGTAACTTGTACTTCACTGTTGTGGCTATCCGTTAGCTTAGACCAAGACGATTAGCTGTTTTCCGAGTGGACGGTGAGTTTAATAGAAAGAGTGACTCTTAATTGGAGAAGTAGATTTTCTCTGATAATATTACAACAGTTCTTACTTTCTCTTGTACGATTGATTTATGTAAAATTGTCTGAAATAACAGTGACCATTTAAGAAGATTATGCTGTATTTGATGGCAAAGACATTTCAAGACTGTATGTTCTC
>JARQOD010000003.1:507856637-508048453 GCA_033576555.1 Oophaga sylvatica | reverse complement strand
TGAGATTAACAGTAAAAGTTCATTTGACAAGTTTATTGCTTACTGCTCTTCTTGTCCACAGCTTTGCTGTGTCCTGCCCCCAGGCACCCCCCGTCACAGCTTACATGTGCATAATGTCTACAGAGAATTTCACATACATCAGTTGATTTCCACACCTTAAAAAATGTATGCTCAAAATATGCCTTTCGCTATGCCAAACAAGCCTATTTAACCAATACGACACAGACGGCGACAACCCAGGCACACGCTGCAAACACGTTTCCTGCAGCGGTGCTCCAGGTGCCCAAACGTCTGTGGAGAAAATCTAATCTACCCGAAGATTTCATCCATTATAAGTTTATGCTTAAAACATACAACTCTGCCCTTCACCTCTCCAAACAAACCTATTTCAACACCCTCATCACCTCACTATCCAATAACCCAAACGTCTCTTTGACACTTTTCAGTCCCTACTCAACCCAAAAGTGCAGGCCCCAACCATGGTTCTCTACGCTGACGTTCTGGCCAATTATTTCAAAGAAAAAATTGACCACATCCTATAGGAAATTATCTCCCAATCCCCTCATAACATGTACTGTTATTCCTCCCCCACTGCATCTAGCTCACTCTCGGATTTTGAACCAGTCACAGAAGAAGTAATCAGGCTCCTTGTATCTTCCCGCCCTACCACTTGCATCAGTGACCCCATTCCCTCACATCTCCTCCAGTCCCTTTCCCCTGCTGTCACCTCTCACCTAACAAAAGTGTTCAACCTCTCTCTCTTCCGGTATCTTTCCCTCCTCATTTAAGCATGTCATCATACATCCATTACTTAAAAAACCATCCCTCGACCAAAGCTGTGCCGCTAACTATAGACCTGTCTCTAATCTTCCCTTCATCTCTAAACTCCTGGTCCACACCCGTCTTATCCGCTATCTCTCAGATAACTTTCTTCTCGACCCTCTTCAATCTGGTTTCCGCTCTTTACACTCTACTGAAACTGCCCTCACTAAAGTCTCTAATGATCTACTAACTGCTAAATCTAATGGTCACTACTCCATGCTAATTCTCTTGAATCTCTCCGCAGCATTCAACACTGTGGACCATCAGCTCCTCCTCACTATGCTACACTCCATCGGCCTCAAGGATACCATTCTCTCCTGATTCTCCTAATATCTCTCTGACCGTTCCTTCACTGTATCTTTTGCTGGCTCCCCCTCCTCTTATTTTCCCCTTACTGTTGGGGTTCCTCAAGGATCAGTCCTAGGCCCCCTCCTCTTCTCTTTGTACACCGCCGCTATTGGACAAACAATCAGTAGATTTGGTTTCCAGTACCATCTCTATTCTGATGACACCCAATTATATACTTCTCCTGATATCACGCCTGCCTTTTTAGAAAACACCAGTGATTGTCTTACCGCTGTCTCCAACATCATGTCATCCCTCTATCTGAAACTGAACCTGTCAAAAACGGAACTCCTCGTGTTTCCTCCCTCTACTAACCTACCTTGGCCTGACAATGCCATCTCCGTGTGTGGTTCCACCATTACTCTCCAGCAACATGCCCGCTGTATTGGGGTCATACTTGATTCCAAGCTTTCATTCACCCCCCACATCCGATTACTGGTTCGCTCTTGTTATCTCCACCTCAAAAACATCTCTAGAATTCAACCTTTTTTTACTTAAGACTCTTCAAAAACTCTTACTGTTTCTCTTATTCATTCTCGTCTGGACTATTGTAACTCTCTACTAATCGGTCTCCCTCTTACCAAACTCTCCCCTCTCCAATCTGTCTTGAATGCTGCAGCCAGAATCATATTCCTCACCAATCATTATACCGATGCCTCTACCTTGTGCCAGTCATTACACTGGTTACCCATCCATTCCAGAATCCAGTACAAACTTATTACCCTCACCCACAAAACACTCCATGGCTCAGCACCACCCTACATCTCGTCCATTGTCTCAGCCTACCATCCTACCCATGCCCTCCGTTCTGCTAATGACCTGAGGTTAGCATCCTCAATAATCAGAACCTCCCACTCCCGTCTCCAAGACTTTTCACGTGCTGTGCCAATTCTTTGGAATGAACTATCCAGGTTAATACGATTAATCCCCAATCCCCACAGTTTTAAGCGTGCCCTAAAAATGTATTTGTTCAGACTGGCATACAGCCTCAACGCATTAACCTAACTATCCCTGTTGGCCCATTCAAAAAATTTTCTACCATAATCAGTGTATCTTCGTACCGTGTTAGCCAGTAGTGTCCTCTTGTGTATATATACAGTACAGACCAAAAGTTTGGACACACCTTCTCATTCAATAATTTTTCTGTTTTTTCATGACTATGAAAATTGTAGAATCACACTGAAGGCATCAAAACTATGAATTAACACATGTGGAATTATGCATTACACTTTACAAAAAAGTGTGAAACAACTGAAAATATGTCTTATATTCTAGGTTCTTCAAAGTAGCCACCTTTTGCTTTGATTACTGCTTTGCACGCAGAAAAGGTGAACGGATGGACTCTACATGCCTGGTTCCCACCGTGAAGCATGGAGGAGATGGTGTGATGGTGTGGGGGTGCTTTGCTGGTGACACTGTTAGGGATTTATTCAAAATTGAAGGCATACTGAACCAGCATGGCTACCACAGCATCTTGCAGCGGCATGCTATTCCATCCGGTTTGCGTTTAGTTGGACCATCATTTATTTTTCAACAGGACAATGACCCCATACACACCTCCAGGCAGTGTAAGGGCTATTTGACCAAGAAGGAGAGTGTTCGGGTGCTACGCCAGATGACCTGGCCTCCACAGTCACCAGACCTGAACCCAATCGAGATGGTTTGGGGTGAGCTGGACCGATCACCGCTTCAATTTTGAATAAATCCCCAACAGTGTCACCAGCAAAGCACCCCCACACCATCACACCATCTCCTCCATGCTTCACGGTGGGAACCAGGCATGTAGAGTCCATCCGTTCACCTCTTCTGCGTGCAAAGCAGTAATCAAAGCAAAAGGTGGCTACTTTGAAGAACCTAGAATATAAGACATATTTTCAGTTGTTTCACACTTTTTTGTAAAGTGTAATGTATAATTCCACATTTGTTAATTCATAGTTTTGATGCCTTCAGTGTGATTCTACAATTTTCATAGTCATGAAAATAAGGAAAAATCTTTGAATGAGAAGGTGTGTCCAAACTTTTGGTCTGTACTGTATATATATGTGATTCTTCAGTTTTTGTTTTAGTCTTTGCCTGATGAAGAGACCGGAGTAGTCTCGAAAGCTTGCAATTTGTTACCATCTTTTCAGTTAGCCATTAAAAGGTATCAACCACTGAGGACTCTCAAGTCTAAATATTTTTCTACCATAATCAGGTACCTCGTATGATGTTCTCACCCGCTTTATGCATTTAATAGCTCTCTGTGTCTGTACTGTTACATACTTTGGCTGTTAACTGGTTCATGCAGAATTACATAAACATCCGATATGAACACTATGGCTGGTCCGAACAATGAAAGCAATTGTTACCATCTACCTTTCGTGTCTCCCCTTTTTCCTCATAGATTGTAAGCTTTTGAGCAGGGCCCTCATTCCTCTTGGTATCTACTTTGATCTGTGTTTATTGTTATGCTGTATTTTCCATTGTCTGTACAAGTCCCCTCTATAATGTAAAGTGCTGCAGAACATGTTGGCGCTATAGAAATAAAATTATTATTATAATTATTATCTAATCTCCATACTATCCAACAACCAGAAAAGACTGTTTCAGTATTTGCAAATGATGTTTTTATCAGGCAGAAAGCGCCTGAAAAATCTATGCAAAAAATGATTGTAAAACGACAGTAAACACTACTTCACAAAAACTATGGGAAAACCCTCCAAAAACCATTGATGGCCACAATCATCGGAAAAACACTGAGGAAATGACACAAAAGACGGCTCAGGATTCTAAAAAATCCTCTGTTTCCTGAATCGTTTGGTGCAAACTTAAAGGGAATCTGTCACCCAATTTTTGCCCTATGAGATGCGGCCACTGCCATCAGGGGCTTATCTACAGCATTCTGTAAAGCTGTAGATAAGCCTCCGATGTCACCTGAAAGTGAAGAAAAACGAGTTATATTATACTCACCCAGGGGCGTTCCGCTGTCCGGTCCGGTCCGATGGGCGTCGCGGTCTGGTTCGGCGCCTCCCATTTTGTAGCAAAGCTGGCCTCTTCTTTCCGTCCCATTGCGGCTCTGACCTGTGCGCAGGCGCCAGGAAAGGTCAGAGAGGTCCGGCGTCTGCGCACTGCAGTACTCTGCAGGAGCCGCTACGGGACGGAAAGAGGCCGGCTTCGCTACAAGATGGGAGGCGTCGAACCGGACCGCGACGCCCATCGGACGGCGGACCGCCCATGGGTGAGTATAATATAACTCATTTTTCTTCTCTTTCAGGTAACATCGGGGGCTTATCTACAGCATAACTGAATACTGTAGATAAGCCCTAATGGTGGTGGCCGTATCTCATAGGGCAAAAATGGGATGACAGATTCCCTTTAAAGGGAACCAGCAGGATTGTGCACGGTAACCTACACACAGTGTCAGGTCAGCGCCGTTATACTGAATAAAATGATTCCTTGGTTGATGAAATCTCTCTTGTGGCTGCTGTTCAATCTTTATTATCAGTTTTGAGTTAATGATATGCTCGTACTCTGGGGCGGCCTCTGGGGGGTCTTCATGTGGTGCTCTGATTAGGTATTCATAATGCAGACTGCTGACAGTTTACTGATCCTCACTGACCTGCCCCCTAGTTTACATAATGAACACCTGTACATACTGAAGACAAAAAAAACCCTTCTGCAGGCAGGTGCCAGCTGTAGCCCCTGCTCTGCAGCATAATCGCATGGTTAGTGTCCTAGTAATCACTGTTCTTCATCTTATTGATCAAATACAAAAAAAAATCAATCTGAAAATGGTGCCTGCAGCACCTACGCAGTAGCAGCTATTGGTGTGTATAGAGGTCCAATAGCTGCTACTGCGCAGGTGCGGATGGCGCCATCTTGGAGGAATTTTTTTTCTTCTCCAGCAAGATCGCGCCACCGGCGCCTGCGCAATAGCAGCTATCGTATCTCTATACACACCAATTAGCTGCTACTGCGCAGGCATGGCGGGCACCATTTTCAAACTGAATTTTTTTGTACTTGATCAATAACATGAAGAACAGTGATTAATAGGACACTAAACATGTGATTATGCTGCAACGCAGGTGCCACAGCTGGCACCTCCCTTCAGAAGTGTTTTTTTTTCTTGAGTATGTACAGGTACTCATTATGCAAACTAGGGGCAGGTCAGTGAGGGATCATTGACCTGTCAGCAGGCTGCATTATAAATACCTAATCAGAGCACTATATTAAACATCATATCATGCTATAGCATAGGCGCCGCCGCCAGAGCCAGCATGATGAATGTTATCTTTTTTTTTTCAAAACAATAGTATATTCAGCATGTAAAATAGGGGGCGGGTAACTGAATGATCAGTGACCTGCCATAAGCCCATAAACAGGCATATCTAAGCAGAGCACCACATAAAGACCAGCCTACAGCTCCACCCACAGGCCCACCTCGAAGCACGAGAATATCATTAACTAAAAACTGAAAAAAAAGATTAAACAACCACAAGATGGATTTCATCAACCAAAATATCATTTTAATCAGTATAACGGCGGTGACCTGACACTGTCTGTAGGTTACTGTGCACAATGCTGCTGACAGGTACCCTTTAAATCAATTCTTTCAACATTTTTGCTGCTAATTTCACCTAAGACGTGGGGAAAACTGTGAACCCAAAACATAAGTAGAAAACGCAGCTGCGATTTTCCTGCCTAGAGATACAGAAATGGTGCAGAAATTTCTGCACCAAATACTTAAAGCCTACAGCTCCTCTGAGTCATTCTCATCCAGATCACTATAACTCACTAATCATCTAACCTGTAGCTTCTCTAATGTACTATAAAATGCAGCAGCTAGGCTGCTACTACCAGCGACTACAGCCACTACCCTGTGTCAGTCACTGCACTGGCTGCCCATTCACTTTAGAGGACCATTTAAATGGATCACAATCACCCACAAATCTTCTATGATACAAATGTGCCACCCTGGACAATCAGAAGAGTTCCCAATATTCACAATTTTAATCCTGCTCTAAAAACACAATTTTTTAGGCTTTCCTGTCACAATCGGACTCCCCTACACTACCCCACAAAGCTTGATTTCTTAATTCATTAGGTTTCTCTACACTCCTTGCATGCTAATAACATTATATCTCTACCCACATACATACTGATTTGGTGACTGATTCTTTTCATCATTTGAGTCTTTTCACCATTTCGTCTTAGACTATAAACTCCAGGTAGCAGAACTGTGAATTAATTGAAATGTTAGTTAAATTCACATGTCCTGTAATTATCAGTTGAACCGATCCAGGAGCAATCTGTAAACAAAAAAACATTGTGCAGAGATAATCAGTATTTCTAACATTGAAGTCTATGTAAAATGGACCCGTTAAATAGTCATCAATTTTTCTTTCATTTGAAAAGGATCCATTTTTCACTTCTTGGATCAGTTTCAAATGAAAGAAAAATTGATGACTATTTAATGGATCTGTTTTCCATAGACTTCAATGTAAAAAAAAAAAAACAGATCCAGTTGAAATCATTTTTTTTAGCTGGACAAAAAAGGTTGTGTCTGCACAACTTTTTTGTTAACTGATTGATGCTGGATCCGTTCTAAAGAATGATTACTGGACATGTCAACATAGCCGAACTAGGTAATATATGATTATTTCTGTTTATATACCCTCTGAATTGTAAAAGACTAAGGATACATTGTCACTATATAAACATGAATATCATTAACGTATACAGGAACAGGAAGGCCAAGACATTAATGGATGTAAAAAAGGGAAGACACGGCCAAGTAAGTTATGCCATCATATCATTTTTGATTGCCACTTGCACTATCCACGTGCCAACCCTCTCTTTTAGAAAGCATCTTATCTTTTATATAAGCAGTCAAGCAGAGCAGTTGCTGCACCAGCATGGATTCTGCTCTGCAGGAAATGTAAAGTCAACAATAATCTTTCGCTTTGTCCTTTCAGCAGGTAGCTTGACCTATAAATGTTAAGTGAACAGCATTTCAACCTAAATTACATAGCAAAACATTATGCGTAAACATTAATGCTGCAGCATGTCCTTAACTGTACAACTGGGAACACAGGAAGTTAAGAAACAATCCATTTCCCAATAGGATCACAAATGTATTTTTCTCTTTCATCCTTTTGCCCTTTGTTAAAGGCAATATTGTATAATCCACCTGAAGTAACGGAACAGATAAATAAAGCACCATTAGATATTCATGCCAAACAGAAATGTGTATAAGGCCGGGGTCACACTTGCGAGTGTGATGCGAGAAACTTGCAAGAGTCTCTCGTATCAATAAGCGGCACTACCATAGAATTTCTACTTAGTTCTGTTTACTCCTTCCCCTGATTAGGAGTTTGCTTTTTGTTATATACAGCAGGTGAAGTATTGAACATGACACTAATTTACTAAATTAATATATTTCTTAAAGTGTAATTGACATGAAATTCTCACCAAATGTTGGTAACAACCCATCCAATCCACACAGGCAAAGAAATCAAACCATAGGTGTCCATAAAATATGTGTAATAATGAGAAATGACACAGGGAAAAACTATTGAACATGCTTCAAATGTATTTAACCCCTTGACAGAGCCTATTTTGACCTTAATGACCTGGCCATTTTTTGCAATTCTGACCAGTGTCCCTTTATGAGGCAATAACTCAGGAACGCTTCAACGGATCCTAGCGATTCTGAGATTGTTTTTTCGTGGCATATTGGGCTTCACGTTAGTGGTAAATTTAGGTCGATAATTTTTGCGTTTGTGAAAAAAAAAATGGAAATTTGGTGAAAATTTAGAAAATTCTGCAATTTTCTAATTTTTAATTTTTATTCTGTTAAACCAGAGAGTTATGTGACACAAAATAGTTAATAAATAACATTTCCCACATGTCTACATGAGCACAATTTTGGAAACAAATTTATTTTTTTGTTAGGAAGTTATAAGCGTTAAAAGTTGACCAGCGATTACTCATTTTTACAACAAAATTTTCAAAACCATTTTCTTTAGGGACCACCTCACATTTGAAGTCACTTTGAGGTTGTCTATATGGCAGAAAATACCCAAAAGTGACACCATTCTAAAAACTGCACCCCTCCAGCTACTCAAAACTACATTCAAGAAGATTATTAACCTTTCAGGTGCTTCACAGGAACTAAAGCAACGTGGAAGGAAAAAATGGACATTTAAGTTTTTCCAACAAAAATTTTCTTTTAGCATCAATTTTTCATTTTCACATGTGCAACAGGATAAAATGGATCCTAAAATTTGTTGGGCAATTTCTCCTGAGTACACCGTTACTTCATATGTGGTCATAAACCAATGTTTGGACGCACGGCAGAGCTCAGAAGGGAAGGAACGAGCGCCATTTGACTTTTTGAATGGAAAATATGCTGCCATGTCGCATTTGGAGAGCCCTGTGTTCCTAAAAATTGGAGCTCCCCCACAAGTGACCACATTTTAGAAACTAGACCCCCCCAAGAAACTTATCAAGATGCATAGTGAGCACTTTGAACCCCCAGGTGCTTCACAAATTGATCTGTAAAAAAATTACTTTTTTTCACAAACATTTTCTTTTAGCCTCAATTTTTTCATTTTCATATGGGCAACAGGATAAAATGGATCCTAAAATTTGTTGAACAATTTCTCCTGAGTATACCCATACCTCATATGTGGTCATAAACCACTGTTTGGGCACATGGCAGGGCCCGGAAGGGAAGGAGCGCCATTTGACTTTTTGAATGGAGAATTAGCTCCAATCATTAGAGCACACCATGTTGCGTTTGGAGAGCCCCTGTGTGCCTAAACATTAGAGAACCCCACAAGTGACCCCATTTTGGAAACTAGACCCCCCAAGGAACTTATCTAGTTGCATAGTGAGCACTTTGAACCCCCAGGTGCTTCACAAATTCATCTGTAAAAATGAAAAAGTACTTTTTTTCACAAAAAAATTCTTTCAGCTTCAATTTTTTCATTTTTACATGGGCAACAGGATAACATGGATCCTAAAATTTGTTGGGCAATTTCTCCTGAGTACACCAATACCTCATATGTAGTCATAAACCACTCTTTGGGTGCACGGCAGGGCTCAGAAGAGAAGGAGCGCCATTTGGCTTTTTGAATGGAAAATTAGCTCCAATCGTTAGCAGACACCATGTCGCGTATGGAGAGCCCCTGTGTGCATAAACATTGGAACTCCCCCACAAGTGACCTCATTTTGAAAACTAGACCCCCCAAGGAACTTATCTAGATGTGTGGTGAGCACTCTGAACCCCCAAGTGCTTCACAAAAGTTTATAACGCAGAGCCGTGAAAATAAAAAATCATTTATTTCCTCAAAAAAATATTTTTTAGCCCGCAATTTTTTATTTTCACAAGGGTAACAGGAGAAATTGGACCCCAAAAGTTGTTGTCCAGTTTGTCCTGAGTACGCTGGTACCCCTTATGTGGGGGGACCACTGTTTGGGCACACGTCGGGGCTTGGAAGTGAAGTAATGATGTTTTGAAATGCAGACTTTGATGGAATGGTCTGCGGGTCTCATGTTACGTTTGCAGAGCCACTGATGTGCCTAAAAAGTAGAAACCCCCAAGTGACCCCATTTGGAAACTAGACCCCCAAAGGAACTTACCTAGGTGTGTGGTGAGCACTTTGAACCCCAAGTGCTTCACAGAAGTTTATAACGCAGAGTTGTGAAAATAAAAAAATCATTTTATCCCCACAAAAATATTTTTTAGCCCCCAATTTTTTGTTTTACCAAGGGAAACAGGAGAAATTAGACCCCCAGAGTTGCTGAGCAATTTTCCTGAGTACGCTGATACCCCATATGTGGGGGGGACCACTGTTTGGGCACACGTTGGGGCTTGAAAAGGAGGGAGCACCGTTTGACTTTTTCAACGCAAAATTGTCTGGAATCAATGGTGGCGCCATGTCGCGTTTGGAGACCCCCTGATGTGCCTACACAGTGGAAACCCCCCCAATTCTAACTCCAAACCTAACCCCAAGACACCCCTAACCCTAATCCCAACCCTATCCATAACCCTAACCCCAACACACCCCTAACCCTAATCCCAACCCTAAACATAACCCTAACCACAAGCCTAACCCTAATTCCAATCCTAACCCCAACACACCCCTTAACCTAATCTTAGCCCTAATCCCAACCCTAATTCAAACCCTAACCCTAATTCTAACCCTAATTGCAACATTAACCCTAATTCCAACCCTCACCCTAATTCCAACCCTAACCCTAATTCCAACCCTAACTGAATTCTAACCCTAACCTAATTCTAAGACTAATTCTAACCCTAACTCTAATAGAAAAATAAAAATAATTTCTTTATTTTATTATTTGTCCCTACCTATGGGGGTGATTACCGTATATACTCATGTATAAGCCGACCCGTGTATAAGCCGACCCCCCTAATTTTGCCACAAAAAACTTGGAAAACTTATTGACTCGCGTATAAGCCGGGTGTATAAGTTGCCGTCCTGCTCTGTGCTCCCCCATCCAGCTCTGTGCGCCCCCATTCTCCTCTGTGCTCCCTCCTCCTGCTCCATTATCCTGTCCTGCTCGTGCTTTCCATCCTCCCCGTCCTGCTCCGTGCTCCCCATCCAGCTCTGCACTACCCCATTCTCCTCTTGCCCACCCCCAGTCCTGCTCCGTGCTCTCCGTCCTCCCCCGTTCTGTTCCGTGCTCTCCGTCCTCCCCCCATCCTGCTCCGTGCTCTCCGTCCTCCCCCCATGCTCTCCGTCCTCGCCCCCGTTCTGCTCTGTGCTCTCCGTCCTCCCCCCGTCCTGCTCCGTGCTCTCCATCCTCCCCCCGTCCTGCTCCGTGCTCTCCGTCCTCCCCAGTTCTGCTCCGTGCTCTCCGTCCTCCCCCCGTTCTGCTCCGTGCTCTCCGTCCTCCCCCCCATCCTGCTCCATGCTCCTTGTCCTCCTCCATGCTCCCCCCATCCTCCTCCATCATACTCACCCTCCCCGTGCCATCGCTGAATGTCCCAGCCGGCAATCCTGCGTTCTCCCCGGCTTCCTGCAGCTCTCCAGCGCTGAGCGGTGACGTAATACCGCTCGTTAAGGCAATGAATATGGAGGCCACGCCCATGGGAGTGACGTCGCGTCCATATTACATGACCTTAATGAGCGGGTATTACGTCACCGCTCAGCGCTGGAGAGCTGCAGGAAGCCGGGGAGAGCTGCAGGAAGCCGGGGAGAATGCAGGATTGCAGGGATGTTCAGCGATGGCACGGGGAGGGTGAGTATGATGCCCCAGCCACCGGCTCCTGCCGCCGCATCCCCTCCCACGCTGGTTTCTGCCCTATGACTCATGTATAAGCCGAGGGGGCATTTTCAGCACAAAAAAAGGTGCTGAAAATCTCGGCTTATACATGAGTATATACGGTAACTATTTTTTTATTTTGATCACTGTTATAGGGTTTATCACAGTGATGAAAATGTCCCTGAATGAATGAATGAATCTGCCATCTGACAGATTTGGTAGGCGCACTGCGCATGCGCCTGCCTTCTTGGAAGATGGCGGCGCCCATGGACCGGGGATGAGGGACACTGGGACTCCGAAGGTACCAGGAGAGATCGGAAGGCGGGGGGAGCGGAGGGAAAGAGAGGGGGAGCAGATGCTGATGCTGTCAGTTGGTGGCGGGGCAGATCGCACCCGTCAGTTGGTGTGGGGGGGGTCAGATTACTATCTCCAGCCATGGCCGATGATATTTCAGCATCGACCATGGATGGATTGTATTATTTCACCATTTAATTGGTGAAATACTACAATCGCTCTGATTGGCTGTTTCACTTTCAACAGCCAATCAGAGCGATCGTAGCCACGGGGGTGCAGAGCCACCCTCCTGGGGTGTAGCATAAAGCCTCCTGTGCCTGCAGGTCGGGTGACCTTTCAGTGACCTCGGTCACCCGACCCGCAGGAACGCGATTTATACCATGGCACCTACGTAGGCATCACAGGTCGAGAAGGCACAGGTTTTCATGATGCCTACATAGGCGTCATAGGTCAGGAAGGGGTTAATACTTCTTGTTGGTGAGGACAGCTTCAAGACACCACTTGTATGGAGAAACCAGTTTCATGTATTGCTCAGGTGTTATTTTACCTTCAAACCTCCTTGTTGGTATGGTGGTTTTGGGGTGATATTCAGTGCCTTTTGGCCTTAAAACATAGCATGTAATATCTCACCTACATTTTGGGCTCATAACACCAGATTATATTCTCCCAGTATTTTGTGGGCTTGTCTACATGTTGTTGAGAAAACTTTAAATGTGATTGAACATGCCATTCATGGTTCTGGACTGCAAATCATACTCTCAGAGATGGGAGGAGAGAGGCTGCACAAGCCCAGGGGTGGGCGTAGAGTGTGGGAGGAGCAGCCAAGGAGATAAGTGTCAGCTCCTCACATGAAGCAGTTATCAGGAAAGCCTGTTACTTAGATTTGGACCTGTGATCCATCAGCGCATCCCTGTGGTCATATGCAACATAACACAGTAATTGCAATCTATCTATACCCTATCCTTTGTACTACACTCCTGACTGCATACCTATGTATTGTTCTGTAAATATATGCTTGTATATTTCTAGAACGCCTTTTAGGCGATAAAATATAAAATTAATATTGGGCTGCTCTTTTATCTCAATCCACGAATCCCCACGTCCGCACGCTCACTTGGTTATATGATACTCTACCCAAGTGGGTTCCTGACCCGATACAAGCCTGCTGTCAGACGGGGATTATTTCAAATGAGGAACTGGTGGCAGAATACCGTATTGTTTTAGTGAGGAACTCTGGCAGTGACGGCCGGGAGGTTTATATATATCCCCAGCCTGGACCGGTGATATATATCCCCCCTCACTGGGAGCGCCTCACTAACTCGTACCTATAAGGGAAGCATTTCAGGCGACTATTTGCCCTCGTTGCAGTTCCCTGACTGACCTGGGCAAGTGATGGTGCCAGAGAGCTGACCCCTGCTAGGTCCTTCTCTCCCCTCCCCTGAGGTGAACGAAGTTGACCCCCTCTTCTCCTTAGAGATCCCTCACAGGCAGCTTTGCTCCCATTTGCTTAAGCATCTTTTGGTGGGATCACCGTGTGTCAAGCCTCCACTGAACTAATAATACGTCATCAATATTATAGTCTTGGACAACCTCTTTATATATCTTTGTACAAATTACACATTACTAATGTACCCATATATTTAGCGACTCATCATAATATACTTAACAAGGAGAACCAGAGTCAAAATATGCTAAAAAGATCAAAGTTTTTATTATTGCACAAAATTACAATAAAAAATATATAAACAATATATGATTACGAAAACAGATGTAATTTAACCAAGAACTTTGTTTCAAATGTTGAAAATTAATGAGAGACATGTAAATAAACTGGTGCCCCTGAACTAACCTGCTACTTTATACTAGTAATAGTGATTTAGATTGTGAGTTCCATCGGGGACAGGGCCAATAATGTCTGTAAAGCGCTGTGGAATTAATGGCACTATATAAGTGAGTAAAATAAATAAATAAATAAAAATAAATATTATGCAGCTGGCACAAGCTGTGGAGGAACCTCAGCTCTTAAGACAGAGCCATACGTGATCTATGTTTTTGTCACAGGCCTAGATAAAAAAACAATCATTAGATAGCTCGCCGTACTGCTCATTGATATATTTAAATAACGTAATTAGATCTTCATCTGCGCCATTTGTTTTCCAAACTGAATAACTTCATATTCTCATAAAGCTTCAAGCACTTGGTGCTCTGTGGTTTGTCACAGATGTTGTCCCCAAAAGTGATAATTTTATTGAAAATGCCATAAGCCTCTGTGTGAGATGCTATAGAGAGGCTCTGTACTACTTAGAGGTTGTATGGAGCAGTAATATATCCATGTGCATAAGGCATAAATATGTCTGGATACACTCTAAACACTAACATAAAAGTAGTAAGAGAGAGAATTATAAAAAAATTAAGAAAAATAATTGGAAATATATAATGACTAAAGTCTAACACCTAGGTTTAGCACACATTTTAAATAATGTTTTTATAACCTCTTTTTGCTTTAAGTATTGTTATTGAAACATGTTTGGGGGATAATTTTCCATAAAATATGTAGAAATAAATTTTAACTTACACTTTCAACAGCTTCAGGATGCAGAAGGGAGCCATTGAAATATACAATACGTACTTTAACCTACTTAACCATTACTGCAAGTTGAAACACAGACTGAATTATGGCCCAGGAAAAAAAAAAACCTATGAAAGAATGAATCTCCATTCCTTGCAGGCATTGAATGTCAAAAACACAAACTGTATCAAATGTTTGATTCATTATATTTCTGAGCCGGAATTCCATCCTCATTGCTACATATCAATTTTCAACTCTTGCTATTACTGAAAGCAGGAACAAACCTTTACCAGAAAGACCGTGTAACAACTGTAACAAGAATTACAGCTGAATAATTCCATATCATGGAGCAGCAATAGAGGAGCATTCAATGATATTTCTCTTAGATAAGAAAAAGGCAATCATAGCATCTTTAAAGCAGGCAACGAATATAAGATTATGTTTATTTCAAAAGGAAATACAACACGTTCAGATACTACGTCTCGAAAAGTTAAATCAGTGAGGTTATAATTGAATTGTTCTGGAACAAACACGGCGAAGACTAGTTACGGAGGACTGTCATGCGCAAGAAAAACCTACGGTACTCAAGCTCAAGATTCATCAAAATGTGTAAGGTTATACAAAATGGGCACATGAGCAAGCACATACAGCACATGTTCAGCACCCCACACAATATCCCTCTCATTATTCTTGGGGGACAAATAAAAGGAAAAGTTTTATGCTCCAACAAACTCAAGATCAGAACAATACTAGTGTCTTTGTGCAGCCAACATCTGTGTAAACTCAACCTAAAGATGCCAATTTAGCAATACATTTACAAAAATATGTCTTAGGAGAAAATTTTATGGATTAAACACATGTTCTTATACTGGCTCAGCTTTGTCCTGGACAGTAATAGGGCTGCCAGAGTAGTGCACTAATCCTTCATTGTATGGCCTTTGCCTGTATGGTTCTACTTCATACGAGTCTAATTCTGTACAAATACAGTGTACAGCATACTAATATAATCAGACAAAACAAGCTCTACAAAGTTTCCTATAAGTTATATTATGGAAATAGATAGTGTGATAGAGAAGATGGAGAATATACCCCCTAAGTACTAGTACGCCTAATAAACCTTGTTGTAGACAAACTCCGGTTGATAAAAAAATTCATCTCGATGAGTTATTAATGCTTGAAACTGCATTTGTTTCACTTCAATGTGAAATTGATTGTGTTTTTTTTATATAAACAAAAAATTTTCTACAGATCAATTGAATGTAACTGGAAACACTCAGGATGAAAAAGGTCCACACAGTGAGACCACTTTGTTTGCTTGTCATTTCCAATTTCTTCTCTTGCATTATACTGCAATAAACAAAGTAAAAACTAAACTGCTGTAACAGCATAATACAAACACCTCTATGCTGTTGCCCTGACTAGGTTAGTTTTATTGGATAAATTCAGGATTCTTCCCCAGGGTCAGCTTTAAGAATTTGATCTATTTGTTAACTAAATTGTTTCCATCCAAATCTCCTGTTTTTATTTGTGGTATTATAGAGCAAGACAACCATATTTTTCTCTTACACGCAAAGTAGTTTTGAAGTCGTACAGAATTTTTATCATACAATATCATATTTATTCAAATCATCTGTACTAACTGAAAACTAATATGTGTCACAATAAATTTTGGGATTCGTGGCAGCTTGGGTTCCACTATAATTTAAATGTAGCTTTTAACCAGCAGGGGTTAATGTCAGTTTTCCTTGCTGGCAGCGTGCTGCAGCTGCTGAGTTGCTAGGTCAGCTGATGTGGGTGGTGACCACTTCCACCATATTTTAAATAGTCACCTAAAGCATCAGCTGATTGTTGGCGATACAGTTTCTCTGAAGACCAGCCGATGAGTGAGGAGCTCTCTGAAATCAGCGTCTATCAGCTGTTTGAGGTCCTGGTTCCGAATCCTCTGCTGTATTGAGTTTGCAGCAGCAGCTTGGAAGCTAAGTTTCCTTATTCCCTGTCTTTGCCTGTCTCGTCCTTGTCACTACCCACTCACCATCTGCAGTGGTGAGGCTAGCGTCCTTGCTGGCCAGTGCACTAGCCAGTTTATAGTGAGGTGACAGCTAGGGATGAGGTTTGTTACGGCAGCGGGGAGAAGGACCTGTATAGGATGTTAGGGGAGCCTAGGGATAGGCACAGGCCAAGTTAGGAGGTGCCCCATCCCTCATTCCTTATTGAGAGGGCCTTCCTCCCCTTTTGCCATCCCCATTGCTTGTGTTCGTTGTGTCGTCCGTTAGACTTAACGGAGTCGGTTCGTGACAATGTTTATAAAAAAATCTAATGTGCAGCCTAAAATACTTGATTTTTTAAATTAAACAGGACTTTTCACCACATTATTCATGTTGAACAGGACACACAATAGAACAGTGGCTATAAAACTTTTTTTTTTATTTCATATATATGTTTCAGATATATTCGCAATCAAAGTATTTGGCACTAACTGAATTTTTTCCAAGTGTGTCATTAGAGAGCTTTCACCAAGAGCATGTACTTCTTCCCCCTTTAAAAACATTGACTAATCTTAAGTACACAGCAACACTCAGCAGAAAAAGTACATGCTCCTGCCACAGCTCAGAACAGGATTCTCCTGTGTGAGATGTAACAAAACCGTGCTCTGATCTTGCTGTAGAGTGATTAGAAGTTGCTCTGAGTTGTGGTACATTGTTATACTGTTCAGAGACACCTAACAAATATGGCCTTCATGGAAGAGTCATCAGAAGAGAACCTCTCCTGCGTCCTCACTATAAAATTCAGTGTCAGAAGTATGCAAAACAACATCTAAACAAGCCTGATGCATTTTGGAAACAAGTTCTGTAGACAGATGAGGTTCAAATTGAACTCTTTGGCCAAAATGACCAAAGTATGCTTGGAGATAAAAAGCACACAGAATTTCAGGAAAAGAACATCAGGCATCAGTGCAGCCCAGACTTCCTCTTCATGTTCAAGCCGTAAGAAGGCAGAGATAGTGATGCCAGCACTGATTGGTTGACGGGCACCACATGTAACAACACTGCACAAGAGCCCCTGGATCGAGAGTGCTGACAATGTTGGAATGGTGCCAACATATGAGGGGAGTATAGGTTTTTTATTTTATCGGGCCAAACATTTAGTACAAGCAGGGGATATCCTAGTAGCTGTCAACCCCTTTAAGCATGGGGATGGTTCAATCATGCTTTTGGATTGTCTTGCAGCCAATGGCATGGGGTACACCTCACAGGTAGAGGGAAGAATGGATTCAATGAAATTTGCAAACATAACACCATCCGTAAAAAAAGCTGAAATTGAAAGGAGGATGGCTTCTACAAATAGATAATAATCCTAAACACATGTAAAAATCCACAATAGACTAAATCAAAAAGGCGCAAACTGAAGGTTTTACAATAGCCCTCACAGTCCCCTGATCTAAACATCATTGAAAATATGTGGCTAGACCTCAAAAGAGCTATGCATGCAAGATGACCCAAGGAAGAATGGATGAAAATCCCTCAAACAAGAATTGAAAGACTCTTGTTTGGCTACAAAAAGCTTTTACAAGCTGTAATTCTTTCAAAAGGGGTTTTGACAAAGTCACTGGTAAAGTGCTGGAGAGGAGATAAGTTTCACTATGCTTATTGGCATCAGTGATATAAAACCCAGAGATTTTCCTCCAGCAAACCAAGTGTAGTGAGGGCTAAACCTAATTTGTATAATGGGCTGATTTTTATGTGGACATCCATAGAGTGGGCAGGGAGGATGTCCACCTTATTTCCACCCCAGAGTGTGGTCTGGGGCTTAAGTAGCTGGCCTCCAAAGGCAGCATGGTTCAGTGTCTGGAGAGGAGCACTCCAGGGAACAGTTTGTGCTTGTGTTACAGGACCTGAACCATGGACATTGCTAACCCTGAGGGGACTAATCCCTGCTAGGAGGACTGTGTTTTGCTTTGTTGTTTTGCCCAGAGAGCCGTGTTTACTTTTTTCCAGCTTGGTTTATGCTGCACTTAATATACCAAGGACATTCTTAAAGAGACAGTGTTCCGTTTCTACCTCTGTGTCCAGCCGAGTGAGCTGATCTACAGCAGGGTGCTACATGGAAGGTACGAACAGTGCAGGTTACACAAACTTTTGCATAGGCCTATTTTCCTCTTTGTAATTTTTAAAATAAAAAAATAATATATATTATAAATATATATATACACAGTTGTGCTCAAAAGTTTACATAACCCCGCAGAATTTTAGCTTTATTGGACTTTTTTCTGAGAATATGAATGATAACACCAAAACTTTTTCTCCACTCATGATTAGAGGTTGAGTGAAGCCACATAATGTCAAACTACTGTGTTTTCTCTTTTTAAATCATAATGACAATCCAAAACATCCAAATGACACTGATCAAAAGTTTACATACCCTGGTGAATTTGGCCTGATAACATGCACAGAAGTTGGCATAAATGGGTTTGAATGGCTACTAAAGGTAACATCCTCACCTGTGATCTGTGGTGACAAATGCCAGGAAAATTGTTCAGGATGCTAAAAAAAATTGTGGCAAGTCACAAATCTGGCCAAGGTTTCAAAAGAATTTCTGCAGTACTCAAGGCTCCTAAGAGCACAGTGGCCTCCATAATCCTTAAATGGAAGAGTTTGGGACCGCCAGAAGTCTTCCTAGACTGGGCCGTCCAGCCAATCTGAGCAATTGTGGGAGAAGAGCCTTGGTGAGAGAGGTAAAGAAGAACCCCAAGATAACTGTGGCTGAGCTCCACAGATGCAGTAGGGAGATGGGAGAAAGTTCCATAAAGTCAACTATCACTGCAGCCCTCCACCAGTCGGACCTTTATGGCAGAGTGGCCTCTCCTCACATGAAGGACTCCCAGACTATGAGAAATAAGATTCTCTGGTCTGATAAGACGAAGATAGAACTCTTTGGTGATAATTGTAAGTGGTATGTGTGGAGAAAACCAGGCACTGCTTATCACCTGCCCAATACAATCCCAATAGTGAAACATGGTGGTGGCAGCATCATGCTATGGGGGTGTTTTTCAGCTGCAAGGACAGGATGACTGGTTGCAATTGAAGTAAACATGAATGCTGCCAAGTACAGACATATCTTGGATGAAAACCTCTTCCAGAGTGCTTTGGACATCAGACTTGGCTGAAGGTTCACCTTCCAACAAGACAATGACCCCAAGCACACAGCTAAAATAACAAAAAAGAACAACTCTGTGACCATTCTTGACTGGCCCAGCCAAAGCCCTGAACCAAAACCCAATTGAGCATCTTTGGAGAGACCTGAAAATGGCTGTTCGCAAACGTTCACCATCCAACCTGATGGAACTGGAGAGGATCTGGAAAGAAGAATGGTAGAGGAACCCCAAATCCAAGTGTGAAAAACTTGTTGCATCAATCCCAAGAAGACTCATGGCTGTACTAGCTCAAAACGGTGCTTCCACTCAATACTGAGCAAAGGGTCTGAATACTTATAACCATGTGATATTTCAATTTTTCTTTTTTAATAAATTTGCAAAAATTTCTACATTTCTGTTTTTTTTCTGTAAAGATGAGGTGCAGAGTGTAGATTAACCCCCTTAACTCCCAAGGGTGCATTGCACGTTAATGACCGGGTCAAATTTTACAATTCTGACCACTGTCCCTTTATGAGATTATAACTCTGGAACACTTCAACGCATCTTAGTGATTCTGAGAAAGTTTTCTCGTGACATATTGTACTTCTTGTTAGTGGTAACATTTTCTCGATATAACCTGCGTTTATTTATGAAAAAAAGGAAATATAGTGAAAATTTTGAAAATTTCACAATTTTCAAACTTTGAATTTTATGCCCTTAAAACAGAGAAATATGTCACTTAAAATAGTTACTAAATAACATTTCCCATATGTCTACTTTATGTCAGCACAATTTTGGAAACAAAATTTTTTTTGTTAGGAAGTTATAAGGGTTGAAGTTGACCAGCGATTTCTCATTTTTACAACAAAATTTACAAAACCATTTTTAGGGACCACTTCACATTTGAAGTCACTTTGAGGGGTCTATGTGGCATAAAATACCCAAATTGACACCATTCTAAAAACTGCACCCCTCAAGGTACTCAAAACCACATTCAAGAAGTTTATTAACCCTTCAGCTGCTTCACAGGAATTTTTGGAATGTGGAAGAAAAAATGAACATTTTTAGTCACAAAAATGATCTTTTACAAACAATTTCTTTATTTTCAAAAGGGAAAAGGAGAAAATTGACAGATATAGTTGTTGTGCAATTTCTCCTGAGTATATCGATACCCCATATGTGGTGGAAAATCAGTTTTGGCACACGACAGGGCACGGAAGGGAAGGAGCGCCGTTCGACTTTTTCAAACCAAAATTGGCTGGAATTGAGATCGGATGCCATGTTGCGTTTGGAGAGCCCCTGATGTGCCTAAACAGTGGAAAACCCCCACAAGTGACACCATTTTGGAAACTAGATCCCCTAAGGAGCTTATCTAGATGTGTAGTAAGCACTTTGAACCCCCAACTGCTTTACACAAGTGTATAACGTAGAGTCGTGAAAAAAAAAACATTTTTTCCACAAACATGATCTTTTAGTCCCCAGTTTTTTATTTTTCCAAGGGTAAGAGGAGAAATTGGACCCCAAAAGTTGTCCAATTTATCCTGAGTACGCTGATACCACATATGTGGGGGGGAACTATTGTTTGGGCGCACAGCAGAGCTCGGAAGGGAAGGAGCGCCATTTGACATTTTCAAACAAAAACAGGCTAGAATTCAGATCGGACGTCATGTCACGTTTGGAGAGTCCCTGATGTGCCTAAACAGTGGAAACCTCCCAATTCTAACTCCAACCCTAACCCCAACACATCTCTAACCCTAATCCCAACCTTAACCACAAACCTAACCCTAACACAACCCTAATCCCAACCCTAACCCTAATCTCAACCCTAACTGTAATCCCAACCCTAACCATAATCCAAACCCTAGCCCCAACTCTAACCCTAACTTTAGCCCCAACCCTAACTTTGGCCCGAACCCTAACCCTAACTTTAGCCCCAACTCTAACCCTAATGGGTAAATAGAAATAAATACATTTTTTTATTTTATTATTTTTCCCTAAGTGGGTGATAAAGGGGAGGTTTGATTTACTATTTATAGCGGGTTTTTATGTTTGGCTGCAGTCACACACTAAAAGACGCTTTTTATAAATAGTTTTTGCATCACCATATTCTGAGAGCTATAATTTTTCCATATTTTGGCCCACAGAGTCATGTGAGGTCTTGCTTTTTGCGGGACGAGTTGACGTTTTTATTGGTACCATTTTTGGGCACATTACTTTTTTGATAGCTTTTTATTACGATTTTTGGGAGGCAGAATAAACAAAAAACAGCAATTCATGAATTTCTCTTGGGGGGGCATTTACACAGTTCCGCATGTGGTAAAATTGATAAGGCAGTTTTATTCTTCGGGTCAGTACGATTACAGTGATACCTCATTTATATATTTTTTATGTTTTGGTGCTTTTATACATTAAAAACTATTTTCTAGAAAAAATAATTATTTTTGCATCGCTTCATTCTGACAGCTATAACTTTTTATTTTTTTACTGACGGCACTGTATGGTGGCTCTTTTTTTGTGGGACAAGATGACGTTTTTAGCGGTACCATGTTATTTATATCCATTTTTTGATCGCGTGTTATTCCACTGTTTGCTCGGCGGTATGATGATAAAGCATTGTTTTTTGCCTTGTTTTTTTATGGTGTTCACTAAATGGGTTAACTATTGGGACAGTTTTTAAGGGCGGGTCGTTACGGATGCGGGGATACCAAATATGTATACTTTTATTGTTTCGATTTTTTTAACTCAAATATTTATTTATTGATAGACTAAATATAGATTTTTTTATTATTATTATTTTTTAAAATATTTTTACAATTATTTAAAAGTTTTTTTAATTTAATTCTTATTTTTACACATTGTCCCACTATGGGACACTCATTTTGTGCAGGCTGATCGCTTCTATAGCATGCAGATCTGCATGATATAAAAGCTGTCAGCGCCGCAGCTCCTATAACACTGACCTGAGAGACTTCCTGGTCATCACTGCGCATGACAGGAAGTCCCTCAGGCCTGCAGACCCGGATGTCTTTGAGACGACATCGGTTCTCCATGGCAGCGATTGGGACTGTCAGCCCCTCTGCAGCTGCCGGCACAGTGCGATCATGTTTGATCACAGTGTGCCAGGGGTTAAAGTGCTGCGATCGCCAACGCTCCTCCACCCCCCCCCCCCCGTGAGTGCGCCCGATCGCCCATGACATACTATTCCATCCATGGGAATTAAGTCCCAGGGCACATGGACGGAATAGTACGTCTGATGGTGGAAAGGGGTTAATGAGAAAAACAAATGAACTTTTTTGCATTTATCAAATGGCTGCAATGAAACAGATTGAAAAATTTAAAGGGGTCTGAATACTTTCCGAACCCAATATATATATATATATATATACATATATATATATACCATCTTTAATTATAGGCCTTTTAGAGATAATTTCATCTTCAACTTGCTTAAGTATTCACAGTAACAGTAACTTTGACCAGGGGTGCCCAAACTTTTACATACCACTGTATATCACCATTTGCATAATTATTTTTGCTAAAAGTGGAAGATTCTTCTGCTACAATATTATTTATGCCTGCAGCACAAAAAGGCATAGTTTAAGAGAGTAGAAATGGGTTTTTGCATATGGCACATTCTTTTTTGTTTTTCTTTCCTGAAGTTAAGTGGCCATTTCCTAATCCTCTTCCTGTGAATATTTGCATCACCAGAAGTGACATTTCTGAGACCTAAAGTGAACTCAATAAGATGTTCAGGATGTGTTACCAAATGTTATGGGGGCCCTAAAGCTTCTGAAAAGACCCACTATATCAACAGTAAAGGTACTGCCACACTAAGCAATCCCGCTAGCGATCTCGTTAGCGTTGCATACTAATGAGATCGCTAGCGGGATTGTTTCTATATCGCTAAATGCTGCCGCATTTAGCGATATAGTTAACGACGCTATCGCCGTTAGCGATCTTCTTAACGACTTTAGCGGTACAAAGTACCGCTAAATCGCTAAGAAAAGGTGCCACACAGCGATAAGATACTTACCCAGCGGGAGCTCCAGCGATGAAATAGGGTCCGGAGCGATTCCAGCGACGAGCGAGATCACAGCAGGAAGCTCGTCGCTGGAAGCTGCCGCACTGAACAATATCGCTACGGGATCGCTAAATAGTGACGTTTTTTAGCGATCCCGTTAGCGATATTGTTTAGTGTGGCATACCTTAAGTGTTGTAAAAGCCTCAGACAACAGAGATAAAAGCCCTATCTTTTAAATAGACTTCAAGAACCCCTTGCAGGATAACCAATCTGAGGTGTAGAAAGGAGAATCCCACTTTTATATTCTCAGATTTTCTATCCAGTGGAAGGATGTTCACTACAGAGGTAGTTTCCATGAGTGAGGAAGAAAAGAAGGGAAATTTTGCTTTTGAATGAGGATACCATTTAATAACTAAGTAACTATGTAAAAATTCTGAAAATGCAGGGTGAGCCACAAAGAAAGATAGCGGTTTCCTTGTGTGATTTGTACATGATAATGACTATTGGGCTTCATTCAGAAAAACTTGCAGTAGAAGTGGCTTTGTTGGCTGTAAGCAAGTGGACTTGTATTGTTTCCCAAGAGGAGCCACTGAGGGAGTCCACTAAAATGTATTCAGTTAAACAAGAATTGTGACAATGGAGGACAATGTACATGAATGCTCATTTAAAAAACACACACCTGGTTTGATCATGAATTTATGGATCTTTCTGTTTCTAGCAAAATGCAATATATCTGGTTTTGTGTGGTATAACTGGATCTAGAACTGTGGCCAAAAGCATCAATACTTCTTACAGACATCCAGGGGCAAATCATGAGTTTCAGTAAAAAATGAAAATCATTACCGGGAGTGATCAATGAGTGGAACAGGCTGCCTCAAGAGGTGGTGAGTTCTCCTTCAATGGAAGTCTCCAAACAGAGGCTGGACAGACATCTGTCTGGGATGATTTAGTGAATCCTGCTTTGAGCAGAGGGTTGGACCAGATGACCCAGGAGGTCCCTTCCCACTCTACCATTCTATGATTCTATGAGTCAGTAGCACAACATGTCGACGTGCTCTGAAATCACTTCACTTAAAGCTTTTCTGAGAGTCCGTTGTGCTAGAGCAGGGTTCCAGTCCTCAAGGCCCACCAACAGGTCATGTTTTCAGGATTTCCTTAGTATTGCCCAGGTGATAATTGCATCACCTGTGCAATACAATCCTGAAAACATGACCTGTTGGTGGGCCTTGAGGACTGGCGTTGGGGAACCCTGTGCTAGAGGACAACACAAGGAGGCACATGGAATATCGCAATTGGCTACTGGCTACGACTGTAGAAGGCCATTTGAACCTGCTGTTATACGTTATGTAGGATGAAGAATGGTTTCATCTAACCCAATGTGTTAATTTGCAAAAAATAGCCAGTGGCACATCGATAATTTGCTGCAGTATCACCTACTGTACTTTGTGACCCAAAGGTCGGAGTTCGGTGCCCGTATACTGCTAGGCTGATTGTGAGTCAATTATTCTTTTATTTACATGTGAATATAACAATGTACATGGGCATCTTCAAGCAGTTCTACGTGCAGTTGTGATCACGAGTGTTTTTTCTTTCACAGTGGTGTGACATTCACACAACATATATTTAGCATTTATTTTATTTATTTAGCATATATGTGGTTTTATTAATCTAATCCCCAGACATCCCCATGTCTAAAAAAGTTTGGTGCAGAAAGTTTTCCTAAACATGATAAGATGGGCACAACTTTGCATAGCATCTCATAGGACAGCACATGCAACATCTCCTGTAAGGGGTAAGTATATCATTCCTCCATTATTTCAAAAATACCATGAACATAAACACTAGCAAGAACAATGGATATATTCACACACCTACATAACTACAAGACTATTTCCTGACATTTAAGGCAGACATACAGCCATAATGTGCTAATAATGCATGGCATTAGTTTTTCCGTTTTAAAAAAAAAATATATACTGTACATGGCATATACTTGGCTATATATTTATACCGATGTATGCCATAATTACACTGTCTTGGTATTCAGTATGTGCTATCCAGAGTGAGAAATTGGTACAACCAGTGTATACACAAAGCCTTACTAACCTCAGAAAAGCTGAAAGGGGTTTTCCCACAAACAAAAGCTCATTTTCATCAATAAATCTTGGAATAATAATAATTTCAACAATTGTAAGTGTTTAAATATAATGTTCCTGTACTGAGATAATCTTATAAATGTGTGCCTGCTGTGTACTGTGTAATGACCGTGTCTGACCGTACAGGTACATAGTCTGATCATATCACATCTCCTGGGCAGGGAGGAGAAAAAGACTATACAGACAGGACAGCATGGGCTCAATACTATTGTATGCAGTGAGGCTGTGCCCACTGGTCCGGTTGTGGCCAGGAGTGTGCATAACAATACAAATCAATTTAGATCGGACAACCCCTTTAAGTTCTCCATCTTCTCCGCACCTCATGCGCATGTGAGAGACTTGGTTCATAGTAAAATGACACTCGGATCACACTCACAGCAGAGTTTGAGAGGAGGGGTATTTGCATATAGCATCCAATTCTCTTGCATGAAAGAATCACCGGATGCTACTCGCCACTGTGAGCGAGCCCTAATACTCACAATTTAGCTTGAATTAATGACCTTATTAGACAATACTAAAATTCATTTTGTAGAGCTACAATTCCTTTGATATTTGTCACTTCTTTTATCACCAGTCATTACAGAGATATATTCATTATTTTTTCACACTTGCCATTTACCATAACTCTTATGTGAATGATTTAATTCTCCTAACACAAGTCTTAACAAGCATTTTTGTCAATAATCTACGTGTCTATGGTAGCAAAATGATTACATCTGACAGAAATCTGGTGCAGAGGCCAGAACATTTATTGGAAATATTGGACATTTCTTAACAGATGGTCATTATAGGAAATGGCAAGAAGTCAATAAATTCCTTTGCCGGCAATGGTAAGCGATGATCAGAATGATTCACAGAATAAATTGCTTTATGCTTCCACAATTATCTTTGAACACGAGTTTACCTGTTTATATATTGCATCCCTTGTCTTAAAGCAGTGCTCTTAAAGAGTTTGTACAAGATTACACATTATCCCTGTTCATAGTTTGGCTGTCTCCAGCACTGTCATTAAGGCCGGGATCACACATGCGAGTAAGTCGTCCGACACTCGCATGTGAAATCCCAGCTCTGGCGCCGGCACTCGGGAGTGGAGCGAACAGCTGCATGTAGTTCTATGCAGCCGCGCGCTCCACTCCCGAGTGCCGGCGCCAGAGCTGGGATTTCACATGCGAGTGTCGGACCACTTACTTGCATGTGTGATCCCGGCCTAAGAATGAATGGAGCAGAGAAGCGCATGCTCGACCTCTGCTCCATTATCATTATTAGTTTTTAAAGCACCATTAATTACATGGTGCTATTCATGAAAAAGGGCTGACATGCAAAATACAAATATAAATGACAGACTGGAACAGAGGGGAGAGAGTCCTGCTCTCATTAGTTTACAATCTACATGGTATTGGGGGGGAGACGGTAGCTTGGGAGGTTGCAGTGCCACCAGTGGTGGTGAGGCGGCAGCGGGTTCATTGCAGGCTGTAAGATTTCTTGAAGAGATGGGTTTTCAAGTTCTGTCAGAAAGTTCCAAATTTGGATAATCAGAAGTTATGAGGTAGGAAATTCGTGAGGATGGAAGTTACTGAGGAGAAGTCTTGGAGGCCATTTGGTGTGAACGTACGAGTATAGAACGTGTGTGTCTGAACGCAGCCCTAAACAGTGTCAGCGAACCTGACTCCTGGGGTCAGCAACTGCAGTACCGGGATGTGACTAGGAGTGGTACCTGGTGGCTGCTGGCAGCCCAGTTTGTCTCAACCATCAGGAGCACCAATGAACACCAGGTAGCTGCTTAGGTACTCTCCTTCCTGAGCAGGTCCGGCCATGTGGCACTGAGGGTCCACAAATCCACTTATGCAACCGTTGGGCTTAACTGTGATGTAATTTATTGTGATAGATAGATGAGTTTTGTCTACATTGAGCATTAGCGTGTTGAGGAAAAGAATATAGCTCATATATACTCTGGGATTCCTGACAGCTGAGAGGCGACGTCTGGGCCAGAGAGGTAGATGTGAGTGTCATCAGTACATAGGTGATACTGGAAGTCATGGGACTTTATGAGTTGTTCCAGGACAAAGATATAGAATTTCAAACAGGGCTGTTCAGCACTCAATTTTCAGGATGTTAGGGGTACCAGCACTGGACATCAATTGATCAGAAAGTTACCACCTATCTCATGGTATAGGGAAAAACTGCTAACCTTGGTTAAAACCCATTAATGAGAATTTGGACACAAACTATTCCAAAAAGATTCAACTGACACATTTTAACAGACATAATGAATATCTGACAAGTGCGTTATACTTACAGGCATTATCAAAGACAAAAAATTTTTTCACATTTTTAAAATGTCAATCAGTCAGACGGTAAAAGTAAAAAGTGCAGGTGTCCGATCAATGTTTCTTGTAAAAGCACAGTACAGTAAGTGACATCACTGTAATCAGGCTCCCACACTGTGCTGCTCTAAGATTGCGTAACAAAAACCTGCTAACAGATTCCCAATAACAACCTAGAAATTTGATATCATTCAGCCTTCAATCAATGGTAGAGGCAGGGCTAAAGCTTGTGGATTGCAGTCCGAGATACATGAACGTCAGTATGACCCCTAGTCTTCTGACCATTGATAAGACTAGCAGAGCTGCGGCGTGGACAAGCAAAGGATAACATATCTGTGGGTCTGTGGCGGCTGTGGGCTGGTATTTTTAAACTGTAAAGGGGTCAATATCCATGGAACTTCCAAGCCAGATAACATCATCCTGCAGCCGTAAGCTTTACCTTGGCTGGTTGTGAAAAAATAGGAGAGACCCTATGTCATTTTTTTCATTTATTTATTAGGTTAATCCATGTACAGTAAACTACTCAAGCATGGCACTAATTATGTCTCACGGATATCTATCCCAATTCTATTGTAAGGAGTGAATTCTATCAGTGAGCGCTCAGGCAGAGGGCGCGGTGCGCACTAACTACGTCATCGCGCTCTCTGCCTGAACGTCACAGCCAGAGGACGAGGAGGTCAGAGTGTCGCGCAGCGGTGGACCGGGGACAGGTGAATATTGCATATACTCACCAACTCCTGGCGCGTCTCTGCAGCCCCCCTGCTTGTCCCACGGTCTCCGGCAGCTATTCCTTCCTACAGCGGTCACGTGGTACTGCTCATTAAAGTCATTAATATGCGCATATTTATGACTTTAATAAGCGGTACCACGTGACCGCTGCAGGAAGAAGCCTGAGATCGTGGGAGAAGCAGGGGGGCTGCAGAGACATGCCGGGGGGGGTAAGTATTATCTGACATCCCCGCTCCCCTTCCCCTGCCGACCCCCCGGTATATGACTCGCGTATAAAAAAGCTGAAGTTGAAAAGAGGATGGCTTCTACAAATGGATAATCCTAAACACACATCAAAATCCACAATAGACTACCTCATAAGGCACAAGCAGAAGGTTTTTCAAGAGCCCTCACAGTCCCCTGATCTGAATATCATTGAAAATCTGTGGCTAGACCTCAAAACAGCAGTGCATACAAGACGACCCAGGAATCTCTCAGAACTGGAAGAATTTTCCAAGGAAGAGTGGATGAAAATCCCTCAAACGAGAATTGAAAGACTCTTAGCTGGCTACAAAAAGCATTTACAAGCTGTGATACTTTCAAAAGGTGGTGCTATTAGGTACTAACCATGCAGGATGCCCAAACTATTGCATCATCCCATTTTCCTATTTGCAATTTTTAAAATATAAAATATGAAAATATATATTCTTTTTTGGGGCTGTAAGGAAAAGGTTGTCGCCATTTTGTATAGGGCCTGTACCAGCCTCCATTTTGTCAGTTCACACAGCCACAGACTTTTAGCTACACAGGGCCTATTAGCATATTCAGTACGGCCAGCTTTGATGTCCACTATGAATCAATAGGCCTTTACATGCTAATTGGTTTAGGCCAGGGTCTGAAAAGATGATCAGTCGTATGGTAATTAGCTCAAGCTCAAGCCATTGTTTCCGGCTCCATATGAATTGCAGGCCAGTTAATATGCGGGCTTCAAAGCAGATGGGGAAGGGCCTAGCAGGGTTAAGAGCTGTAGCCAAGAAGAGGCTGCCCTCTCATTCCATTTCACACACAGAAGCCAAGAAGATGGTCTAGGAAAGGACCAAAAGAAAACAGATTTGTCTTGCCAAGGGTGCAGCAACATATGCTTTGGGGACTATCCAGTAACTGAAGACTACTACCTGGGAATGGCAAAGCCCCTGCCTTCCCATGACCATACTACAACCCGGTAATATTGATCTATAGCTAATACCTTTAAGCCTTGTACATTATTGTTGTATTTTTACTCTGACTGCCATTCCATTGTAATTACGTTGTATAGCTTTACTGTATATTTCTGTAATTATCTAGTGCGCCCTTAAGGCAAATTAAACCATAAAATTAATCTTGGGCTGATGCTTTTACTCTGATCACGAATCTTAGAATACCCAGTGGGTAACAGGACACCTCCCCGGCGGCCATTTGCTCTAGGTGCAGTTCTCTTACTGACCTGAGAGACAAAGGGGGGCGCCGGAGAGCTGTACCTGTGGAGTTACGTACCATTGGTGACGTGGGAGGAAAGGGATCGTCCGTCACATTTGGTAGCGGCGGTGGTATCAGAAGCTGTGATACCCGGGCTACCGTGTGGCGGCCGGCTGAGTTCCTCACAGGGGCCATGTGTCATTTTTAAGTTTAGCCCTTTTAGAGATCATTTCATCTTCAACTTGCTTAACTGTTCACAATAACAATAATTTTGACCAGGGGTGTCCAAACTTTTACATGCCACTGTAAAACTGGTGCCATTTTTTTCATTTAAAGATATTTAGAATAAAAAGTACCAAAAAAAACAACAAACAGAAAAGGAAAACTTGGGAATCCCAGAGACGGTAAATATTGCACTACATTATAATACAGACGAACAATAATTAATGTGAATAGTATGCTAAAGGAAGTTGTACAAAGCTCTCATGCCTCAATGTACTGTCCCATACAAAATGAAGAAATATATATTCTTGAGCTGGGGTATATTGAGAATAATTTTCCTGTATTCTGAGGCCTTAAACAGAAGCCCTGCTGTTAGCTGCTAAGTAAGTATTTATTTATATTCACAAAGGCAGCCATAAATAAAGGAAGAGCGGTGATGAACTGGGTGCCTCCACGTTATTAAAATAGTTTGTCTTATTGTTTTATTGATTTACCATTGGGGCCTCGTTTACTATTTCAGTATGTAAAAGTCACCAGGCCCTGGAGCTGCAGTATGCCTGGACGTTAATTGCTTCAGGTCGTTTCTTTCCTCTCCCCCTCCCTGACTCTCAGGGCCAGTGGTTTGCATGGATGCCTGCTAAGCACTGTGGCACCGCCATGATTAATGGCGCCTTCAAACACAGGACGGAGCCATTAATGTATTGGCAGGTCTAGCAATAGATCACTGCTATTGATTACTTTGTAGGAGACTGTTAACCCCTTACTGCTAAAACATAGATCAGATGCTTGAATAAATGCTTAATGCTGTGCATTACTTAGATAACTTGTGGCTGTCAGAGTAATTTACAGGCCATTGTCAGCAGAGAGGAATGTTTTCAAGGTTGCAATATTCCCCTTACATATGACATAAGGAAAGAAACATAACACAACCCTATATTCTTTATGTTGCACTATATGTCCATTTACATAAATCAATAAGCACAAAGCGCTCATACATCGGGTGCGATGATTGTGAAGTCTGCTTAAAAATCATCGTTATCAGAAACAGGTGACTTGCTGCTGATAACTTTATTCTATCTGCGTAGAATGATCATATAAACAAGTGTTGTGTGTGGATAGAATTCTGGTTGGCCTTTAAAGGGAATCTGTCAACAGGATTTTCCTACCGCATCTGAGAGCAGCTTGATGTAGGGGCAGAGACCCTGATTTCGCCAATGTATCACTTACTAGGTTTTCAGTTGCATTTTGGATAAAATTCCTTTATCCAGATTTTAATCTGCTACAGATCTAGCAGTTCTCTGAATGCTGATCTCTGTATAACCCCACCTACACCACTGATTGACAGCTTTTTCTGTACACTTGCATAGGCAGAAAGCTGCCAATCAGTGGTGGGGGTTATACAGAGCTCATGAATATGGAGGACTACAGGGCAGCAGGTTTACTAATCCTCTACTGATAACCTCCTGCTGGAAAAACAGTGATTTTACCAAAACAACAGGAAGCAGCCCAGTCTCTTCCCCTACAGTATGCTGTTCTCAGATTAAATAGCAGACATGGTGACAAATTCCCTTTAAACAGCCATTAAATGAGCAATGGTTGACTTGTATATAGGCAATTTGTCTTTTAATGATCATGGGGGACTCCTCTAAATGAGTCTTAGGTCCTCACTCAGGCATCTGCTTTTCACATACATGAACTATCTGTGTTATTCATGGATAATACTCTTAAGGGTATGCCACACTAAACAACATCGCTAACGGGATCGCTAAAAAAGTCACTATTTAGCGATCCCGTTAGCGATGTTGTAGTGTGCGGCAGCTGCCAGCGACGAGCTTCCTGCTGTGATCTCGCTCGTCGCTGGAATCGTTCCGGACCCTATTTTCGTCGCTGGCGCCCCGCTGGGTAAGTATATATCGCTAAGTGTGGCACCTTTTTTAGCGATTTAGCGGTACTTTTGTACCGCTAAAGTCGTTAAGGAGATCGCTAACCGCGATAGCGTCCTAACGACATCGCTAAAATAGGTAGCTACTAGCGATATAGAAACAATCCCGCTAGCGATCTCATTAGTATGCGACGCTAACGAGATCGCTAGCAGGATTGTGTAGTGTGGCAGTACCTTTAGAGTCCATAGGGCTGTTAACACGTCAGTGTTTTATGTTGCAGAACTAAGGCTTTTGAGTCACAGATCAAACTGGTCCATCCAAATCACGTGGATGCCATCTTTGTACTATCGAACTGCTGTCTGCTTTTCACTGTTTAACAGATAGGAAAAGGTTTAGTTTTTGCATAAAAGAAAAATGGACGCTTCAATGAGGCCTTAAAGGGACATATTTACATTATGGCATTTGTGCTGCAGAGCGTGGGGTAGCAGTGGTAAGGGTATGTTCACATGTTGCGGCTTTTTTCAGCGTTATTTTCATCAGTTTTTCTATGAATATTTTCAGCTGTGTTTTACAGTACCAGCAAAGTCTAAGATTTCAGAAATCTCATGCACACAGCTTGTTTTTTTTGTCCTCAGTATTTTGTGCAATACCTAGGGTTTTGCAGAATGCAGCATGTCACTTCTTTCAGCCTTTTTCAGCATTTTTCACCCATTGAAAGCAATGGGTGGTGAAAAACGATGAAAAAAAATCAGGTATCAGTTTTTGCTGCGTTTTTGGTACCAAAACCTGATCAGGACTAACCACAATTTATACAGTTTTAGGCGCACATCTGTTTAGAGCGGCCTATCATGTTCCATCAAACTCCACCGCACCCAACAGCACCACAAATACTGGCTGGTGACAACCTTATGCAGCCTTTATTCCTCCCCCACACACTCAACATGGCTGCACCATCATTGTAAATACGCACCTGTACTTTGTGTCTCCCTCACCTCACTGTCGATTGTAAGCTCTCAAGAGCAGGGTCATCATTATTTTGCTTTAATTATTGTGTTATCTTTAACGCTGTTACTTATGAGTTGTATGTGAACTGCTGAATTGTAAAGCATTGCAGAATATGCTGGCGCTACATAAATAAAGATAATTATTATTTTGACGAAAAATCAGATTTTCGTTTAAGCACTAAAATTTATCAGCATACACAAGAGACAAATGTACCCTGACAAAAAACAGGAAAAAAAATGCACCAAAAAGAAGGAAAAACGTAACAAAAAACAAGCAAAACCTGTTTTTTTAACCCCTTTCTGCCATATGACATACTATCCCATCCATGTGCCCTGGGACTTAATTCCCAGGGACAGGATAGCATGTCATAGTTGATCAACCACGCTCACGAGGGGGGGGGTTAGCACGGCCGATTCTCACAGCTGACACCCGGCACTAAGTGGACCGCTACCGGAACTTCAACCCCTGGCATACTGCGCTCAAATATGATCGCAGTATTCCGGTGGCTGCAGAGGGGCTGTCAGCCCCTCTGCCTTTGGATCTGAGACCCCACGGCTTGATGCAGGGTCCTGATCGCTACCATGGAGACGTGATGTAATCACGATGACATCCGGTTCTCCAGGCCTGAGGGACTTCCTGTCATGCGCAGTGATGACCAGGAAGTCTCTCAGGTCAGTGTATATTGCATGCAGCGCTGACACCTTCTATAGCATGCAGCTCTGCATACTATGGAAGCGATCAGCCTGCACAAAATGAGTGTCCAATAGTGGGACAAGGTGTAAAAGTAAGAATTAAATTAAAAAAAAGTTAAAATAATTTTAAAAATATTTTAAAAAATAATAAAAAATAATAATAAAAAAATCAATATTTATTCTATCAATAAATAAATATTTTAATTAAAAAAAAATTAAACAATAAAAGTACACATATTTGGAATCCCTGCGTGCATAACGATCCGCCCTTTAAAACTGTCCTGTTAACCCCTTTAGTGAACACCATAAAAAAACAAGGCAAAATAACAATGCTTTATCATCATACCGCCGAACAAAAAGTGGAATAACACGCGATCAAAAAAATGGATATAAATAAACATGAAAATGTCATCGCGTCCTGCAAAAAAACAAGCCCCCGTACAGCGTCATCAGTAAAAAAAATAAAGAAGTTATAGGTGTCAGAATAAAGCGATGCAAAAATAATTATTTTTTTCTATAAAATAGTTTTTATTGTATAAAAGCGCCAAAACATAAAAAAATATAAATGAGGTATCACTGTAATCGTACTGACCGAAGAATAAAACTGCCTTATCAATTTTACCACACGAGGAACGGTATAAACACCCCAAAATAAATTCGTGAATTGCTGGTTTTTGCTCATTCTGCCTCCCAAAAATCGGAATAAAAAGCCATCAAAAAATGTCACGTGCTCAAAAATGGTACTAATAAAAATGTCAACTCGCCCCGCAAAAAACAAGACCTACATGACTCTGTGGGCCAAAATATGGAAAAATTATAGCTCTCAAAATATGGTGAATCAAAAACTATTTTTTGCACTAAAAAGCGTTTTTTAGGTGTGACAGCTGCCAATCATAAAAACCCGCTATAAATAGTAAATCAAACCCCCGTTTATCACCTCCTTAGTTAGAAAAAATAATAATAAAATAAAAAAATGTATTTATTTCCATTTTCCCATTAGGGCTAGGGTTGGGGCTAAAGTTAGAGTTGAGGCTAGAGTTTGGATTACGGTTAGGATTAGGGTTAGGAGTGTGTTAGGGTTAGGATTGTAGTTAGGGTTATGGTTAGGGCTGGGATTAGGGGTGTGTTGGGGTTAGGGTTGGAGTTAGAATTGGGGGATTTCCACTGTTTAGGCACATCAGGGACTCTCCAAATGTGACATGGTGTCCGATCTCAATTCCAGCCAATTTTGGTTTGAAAATGTCAAATGCTGCTCCTTCCCTTCCGAGCTCTGCCGTGTGCCCAAACAGTGGTTGCCCCCCACATATGGGGTATCAGCGTACTCAGGACAAATTGGACAACAACTTTTGCAGTCCAATTTCTCCTTTTACCCTTGTGAAAATAAAAAATTGGGGACTAAAAGATCATGTTTGTGGAAAAAATATGATTTTTTTTTCAAGGCTCTACGTTATAAACTTGTGTGAAGCACTTGGGGGTCCAAAGTGCTCACCACACATCTAGATAAGTTCCTTAGGGGGTCTACTTTCCAAAATTGTGTCACTTGTTGGGGGTATCCACTGTTTAGGCACATCATGGGCTCTCCAAACGCGACATAGCGTTGGATCTCAATTCCAGCCAATTTTGGTTTGAAAGTCAAACGGCGCTCCTTCCCCTCCGAGTCCTGACGTGCGCCCAAACAGTGGTTTTCCTCCACATATGGGGTATTGGCATACTCTGAAGAAATTGCACAACTTTATCTGTCAATTTTCTCTTTTTACCCTTGTGAAAATAAAAAAAATTGTTGGTAAAAGATCCTTTTTGTGACTAAAAAGTTAAATGATCATTTTTTTTCTTCCACATTCCAAAAATTCTTGTGAAGCACCTGAAGGGTTAATAAACTTCTTGAATGTGCTTTTGAGTTCCTTGAGGGGTGCAGTTTTTAGAATATTGTCACTTTTGGGCATTTACTGCCATATAGACCCCTCAAAGAGACTTCAAATGTGAGGTGGTCCCTAAAAAAATGGTTTTGTAAATTTTGCTGTAAAACTGAGAAATCGCTGGTCAACTTTTAACCCTTATAACTTCCTAACAAAAAAAATTGTTTCCAAAATTGTGCTGATGTAATGTAGACATGTGGGAAATGTTATTTAGTAACTATTTTGTGTGACATATTTCTCGGTTTTAAGGGCATAAAAATTCAAAGTTTGAAAATTGCAAAATTTTCGCCATATTTCCGTTTTTTTCATAAATAAACGTAAGTTATATCGAAGAAATTTTACCACTAATATGAAGTACAATATGTCACGAGAAAACTATCTCAGAATCACCAAGATCCGTTGAAGCGTTCCAGAGTTATAACCTCATAAAGGGACAGTGGTCAGAATTGTAAAAATTGGCCCGATCATTAACATGCAAAACATCCTTGGGGGTTAAGTGGTTAAGCAAGTTTCTTACTGCCAAGAGAGCAGGTTTTGCCTGTGGAAAACTGCTATATTAATTAAAAATTACTGTAAGAGGAGCATAAAAAGAAGGAATAAGAAGTAAAAAGATGCTCCAGAAAATTGAGAAAGTCAAGCTAAGTTCACACTATCCTGCAGAAATATACTATCTAGTAGGTATCTTGCATTACTGAAGGGTGCTGCTATGTCACATAGATTAAATAATGAAGTAACATGAACAATTTTACTTCCAACCGTACTGGTGGTGTATTACTCAAGCTGCACGCTCACATCTTGTTTATGTTGCCCTCACGCGTCCCAGGCTCTTCACGTGATATCTGCAGCCAATCCATTACCTCAGCAGTACCATCCTTAAAGAGGCCACACATCATAACTGGTGAGGAAACAAGTGATCAGCTAATACAGGTACACCATAAGTTCATATCAAGGCTACTATTGTCAGTGTGGATGACAAAATGCTGAACAGTCAATTCCGTTCTGAACTAGAGCACCAGATAGGAGCATTTCATAAGGAGAAGATCACCTTCCATGTGCTGTCTGGTTTACTACATCGACTTTCCTTAGGTTATTCAGAGCTGAGAACTTGAGTTCTCGTTCTAGTATGGAGACTCCGAGAAGTGCTTCATTGGGGACAGTGGAGACACAAGAGGTGTCTGGTCCCTAAACCTCCAGTTCAGCCAGCAGTGTCACCATCTTCTCTGCAAGGGAACTGGAGGCGATGTCTCCACACAGTCACTACGATTGTTGCAATGATTTGCTCTGAAGACGTGTCATCTTGGAGACCTGGTTGAAGATGAATCTAGAGAAGGAATCTTCAGTTTCTACATGGTCAGTTGAAGAGAACGTCAATGCAGTGGCTTCTTCCAAGTCTCTGCAATCCATTTACCAGGCGGAGGAACTACGCACTCTTCATTTTCATCCTACTCTGAGGATGGCTTGGGAGTGAGAAGCATTCTACTCGAGAAAATGGTCTGAGATGATGGCTCTGAAGAAATGTCGTGGGAGTCCATGAAAAGGAGTCTGGTCCTAATTTCTCTGCAGAGAGTCAAGGCAGGCTTGAAGAAGACAAGGCCCAAGGGGTGGTACTGTAACACCTATGCTGGAGCACCGGCATGGTTGTTCTTCTCCCGCCATGTAAAGACGCAGACATACTCACTGCCCCGGCTGAGTGTTGTGTCCCCTGGCGTGTTCCCTTTTTCCTGTGTCCATGTCCTGTTGGCATGCCTAATGCACGCTGCCCTGTTCTTAAAGGACCAACACATGCTTCTACAAACATGCCCCCAGCCAATGTCTGAGAGGCATCCTATATAACAGAAATCCTTCCCAATAGGGAGTTGTCTAAGCAACAATGAGTCATTAGTGAGTGAAGTGTGCAACTAGTGAGTTGTTCGGTCCCCTGGTCCTTGTTTTGCTAGGTCCTGAACCCAAACCCCTGGCCCTTGTGTGGCTAGTGTCTGAACCCAAACCTCTGGCCTGTGTGTGGCCAGTGCCTTAACCTGCACCCTGGTCCATGTGTGGCCAGTTCATGCACCTGCTCTCCTGGTCAACGCATGGCCAGTTCCCAAACCTCATCCCCAGGTGTTGTGAATGTTTTGGAAATGAATTCTGAGCAGAAGCTCCCTCTGGTGGTTACAAACAGTACTGAACCATTCAATGAGGATTGGCAATCAGAATTCACAGACTGGCTTGATATAAGGGAGGTTCCTTCCCATCATGGTTGCCGGCGATCAATTGTTCTTGTCTCAACTGTGGTTCCTGGTTCACTTGGAAGCTTGCTGAGTCTTGCCTCTTCTTCTGCTTTCAGATAAGATATTTTCTGTTTTTGTTTTTGTGCTTACCATTTGCATATTTCTCTGCATTTCTGTGAGGTTAGCCAGGTTCCCCCCCCCGGGGGGGCTTGGGCTCATCTCAGTTCCTCTGGAGCCATTGTTATTTGTTCATTTGCCTTTTCCAGTTTTTTCAGTGGCTGCGGCTTAGTTTTGTTACACCAGAGAACTGATTTAGGTGGTAGAGGTCGTGTGATCTCAGGTGTTTTTGCAATCAGTAGCGTTGGCATTTTTTAGGGTTTTTTTTGGATTGCAGTGAGTATCCTTTCTATCCTTTTCTATCTAGGCAGATTGGGCCCCAGTGTTTGCTCATACTATTTTCTGTCTGTGTCTGTATTTCCTCTTGTCTAACCGCCATTACATGTTTGGGGGCTTCCTATGTTCTTTGGGGATCTGCTCCGGGGCAGATAGCTTTCCTCTTTCTATTTTTAGGTGCAGTTAATCTCTCAGGCTGTGACGAAGCGTCTAGGACCAACGTAGGAATGCTTCACTTCTGCTCCTGTTCTACGGCAGCCTGATGTTTCTCTGCCATTTCAGGTGGAGGTTGATGCCTCTGAAATTGGGGCAGGTGCCGTTTTGTCCCAAAGAGATCCTGAGACCTCTGAAAGTAACCCTTGTGCCTTTTTCTCTCAAAAATTTTCTCCAACTGAACGTAATTATGATGTGGGTAATCGGGAGTTATTGGCCATGAAGTGGGCTTTTGAAGAGTGGAGACATTGGCTGGAGGGAGCCAAACATCAGGTGGTGGTCCTCACGGACCATAAGAATCTGGTTTATCTCGAATCAGCCAAGCGACTTAATCCTAGACAGGCCAGGTGGGCCTTGTTTTTCACACGTTTTAATTTTGTGGTTTCCTTTCTTCCTGGCACTAAGAATGTTAAGGCGGATGCCCTCCCGAGGAGTTTCCTTGCGGACTCTCCTGAGTTATCTGATCCTGCTGTTATTTTGAAAGAGGGTGTAGTTCTTTCCGCCATCTCGCCCAATTTGAGACTGGCTCTGGAAGGGTGTCAGGAGGATAAACCCGAGCGCTGCCCTATTGGGAAATTGTTTGTCCCAGACCGGTGGAAAAAGAGTGTGATGTCTGAGATTCATTGTTCCGCGTTGGCCGGTCATCCCGGAATTTTTGGTACCAGAGACTTGGTGAGTCGATCCTTTTGGTGGCCTACTTTGTCTCGTGACGTCAGGGAGTTTGTGCAGTCCTGTGGGACTTGCTCTCGCTCCAAGCCTTGCTCTCGCACTAGTGGTTTGTTGATGTCATTGCCTGTGCCCAAGAGACCATGGACCCATATCTCTATGGATTTTATTTCCGACCTCCCTGTTTCTCAGAGAATGACCGTTATCTGGGTGATTTGTGATAGGTTTTCCAAGATGATACATCTTGTGCCATTACCTAAGTTGTATTCCTCCTCCAAATTGGTGCCTTTGTTCCTTCAGCACATGGTTCGGTTACACGGCATTCCTGAGAACATTGTGTCTGACAGAGGAGTCCAGTTTCTTTCCAGATTTTGGAGGACTTTTTGTTCTAAACTTGGTGTTCAATTGTCTTTCTCCTCGGCTTTTCATCCTCAGACCAATGGACAAACTGAGAGAACAAACCAGACATTGGAGACTTATCTGAGATGCTTTGTGTCTGCTGATCAAGATGACTGGGTCTCTTTTATACCTTTGGCTGAGTTTGCTCTTAATAATAGGGCTAGCTCTGCCACTTTGATGTCTCCATTTTTCTGCAATTTTGGGTTTCACCCTCGATTTTCTTCGGGACAGACGGAGGCTTCTGTCTGACGGGGTGTTGACTCTGTTGTGGAGCGTATGCAGCAGATTTGGGACCAAGTAGTGGAGAGGTTGTCCCTCTCTCAGGAGAAGGCCCAGCGGTTTGCCAACCGGCATAGGACTGATGGTCCTCAGTTTAAAGTGGGGAACTTGGTCTGGTTGTCCTCAAGAAATATCCCTATGAGAGTTGCATCTCCTAAGTTTAAGCCTAGGTTCATTGGACCTTATAAGATCATGGAGATTCTTAATCCTGTTTCCTCTTGTTTACTTCTTCCAGGGACATTTAAGATCCATAACGTGTTCCACAAGTCCTTATTGAAGAGGTTTGTCGAGCCAGTGGTTCCTATGGCTGTGCCTCCTGACCCTGTTTTGGTTGAGGGAAATCTGGAGTATGTGGTTGAGAAAATATTGGATTCTTGTTTTTCTAGACGGAAACTCCAGTATTTGGTTAAGTGGAGAGGTTATGGTCAGGAGGACAATTCTTGGGTGTTTGCTTCGGACATCCATGCTAGGAGACTGATCCGTGCGTCTCACCGAGCTCATCCTGACCGACCTGGTTGCACAAATGAGGGTACGGTGACCCCTCCTCAAGGGGGGGGTACTGTTGTGAATGTTTTGGAAATGAATTCTGATCAGAAGCTCCCTCTGGTGGTTAAAAACAGTACTGAACCATTCAATGAGGATTGGCTTGATATAAGTAAGGGAGGTTCCCTCCCATCATGGTTGCCGGTGATCAATTGTTCTTGTCTCAACTGTGGTTCCTGGTTCACTTGGAAGCTTGCTGAGTCTTGCCTCTTCTTCTGCTTTCAGATAAGATATTTTCTGTTTTTGTTTTTGTGCTTACCATTTGCATATTTCTCTGCATTTCTGTGAGGTTAGCCAGGTTCCCCCCCCCCAGGGGGGCTTGGGCTCCATTCAGTTCCTCTGGAGCCATTGTTATTTGTTCATTTGCCTTTTCCAGTTTTTTCAGTGGCTGCGGCTTAGTTTTGTTACACCAGAGAACTGATTTAGGTGGTAGAGGTCGTGTGATCTCAGGTGTTTTTGCAATCAGTAGCGTTGGCATTTTTTAGGGTTTTTTTGGATTGCAGTGAGTATCCTTTCTATCCTTTTCTGTCTAGGCAGATTGGGCCCCAGCGTTTGCTCATACTATTTTCTGTCTGTGTCTGTATTTCCTCTTGTCTAACCGCCATTACATGTTTGGGGGCTTCCTATGTTCTTTGGGGATCTGCTCCGGGGCAGATAGCTTTCCTCTTTCTATCTTTAGGTGTAGTTAATCTCTCAGGCTGTGACGAGGCGTCTAGGACCAACGTAGCAACGCTCCACGGCTGCCTTTAGTTGTGGTGGTTAGTCAGGGTACTGCAATCCAATAGATTTCAACCTCTCTGGTGTATTGCCGTTTTTGCCTGCTCTCCTCAGCTACTGAAACATAACACCCAGGTCTATATGTGGCCAGTTCCAGAACCTCATCCCCTGGTCCATGTGTGGCCAGTGCCTGAATGTGTACTTCATATGCCTGGACTGCTAAGACCAGTCACCGAACTCAGTCCTGTTTGACTCCATGTCAATATTGCTCTGCCTAAGAATCCAGAATATGCATAGTCTGAATAGAACCCGAGTCCAATCCTGTGTGCCTGACCCGTGGGGTCAGCAGCCGCAGTACTGTTGACTGCCTAAGAGTAGTAACTGGCAGCTACCTGCAGCTCAAGCTTGACTCCACCATCAGGAGCTCCAGTGAACATCAGGTAACCACTTAGCTATGCCCCTCCTAGTTAAGCCCGGCATAGGGGCACAGTGGGTCCATGAACCACATGAACCACATGCACCACCTGCGTGCATGACACAGGATATTATATACATTTATTACCCTCTTCCTGCTGTCATCAATCCTTAACTTTTGTGCTTGTGTTTTTCCCTCCATTTATTTATCAACATAGTCAAATCGAGGCTTGTTTTAGTGGAATAAAGTTTTTAATGACACTATTATTATTCTCCATATAACATATTAGAAAAATAGGAAATTATTTAAGTGGGGTTAAATGCAGAATAAAAAGGCAATTTTTACACTATTTTAGGCTACTCTTTTACTGCTTATGAACAAAATGTGTACTTATTTTGAGGGGTTTATGTCGCCATCACTTTTTTATTTTCTCATTGACAGCTGTGTGAGGTCTTGTTTTTATGGGGCAAACAATAATTTTAATTTGTACCATTGGGGGGTACATCCAAATTTCTTATTGCTTATTATTTCTTTTTTGCAAGTAAAACTGGTTAATGGCCAAGTTTACCCCCGACAACTCAAGTGTATGAAGCAGACTGAGCTCCTCAGTCTGGATCATATACTTACACCCAATATGGTGTACAAGTACATTACATGTTGGAAACATTATATGGAACAAATATTGGCATATAAGGACTATAAAAGAGTCAGCATTTGAGGTAAAAAATTAGGGATATTTTTGTGCCTTTTTTTAACACAGTGCATGACCCCTAAATTTTTTTCATTTTTAATTATATTGAGGCTAAGTTCACACGTTGCGGAATTGCCGCGGAAATTTCCGCGGCAATCCCGCACTTCTCCAGTGGGAAATACCGCCAGAAACTAGCCAGAAACTAGCGTTTTGCAAGCGTAATTAGCTTGCAGAATGCTAGCGTTTTCCTAGCGATCTGTAGCATCGCTTGGAAAACTGATTGACAGGTTGATCACACGAGTCACACATAGTGTTTGACACGTGTGACCAACTTTTTACTATTGATGCCGCCTATGCCGCATCAATAGTAAAAAGATATAATGTAAAAATAATTAAAAAAATAATAAATAATGATATTCTCACCTTCCGGCGGCCCCCGCAGCTTTCCCGCCTTCAGCGACGCTCCCGGCAACTCCCGGTCCCAGGAGTCCTTTGCGACAAATCACCCCGATGACGTAGCATCTAGCGAGACCGCTATGCCATCTGGGTGATTCTCGCAATGCATTACTGGGACCGGGAATTGCCGGGAGCGTCGCTGAAGGCGGGAAGGCTGCGGGGGCCGCCGGAAGGTGAGAATATCATTATTTATTATTTTAATTATTGTTTTACCAGGGATATGGTACCCAGGGCCTGGAGGAGAGTCTCCTCTCCTCCAGACCCTGGGTACCACCGCACATGAACCGCTTACATTCCGCAAAATTAATGAACATGTTGCTATTTTTTCCGCGAAGCGTTTTTTTCGCGAAAAAAACGCAACATGTGGCCAAAACATGCGGAATCAATTAAATGTATAGGATGCTTAATGCTTGCGGAAAAAACGCGAAAAAACCGCAAAAATTCCTGAACATGTGCACTTAGCCTAAAAGAGCCACAACTTCCTTTTTTTTCTTCACTTTTCTGCCAACACAGCTGTTGTTGTTCGAGTTGCATGTGCTGTATTAGATTCCCAACCACTAGAGCAGCCCATTGGTTTGCCACGATTTCATACATGAGAGCTTCTACTTAAATATTCACTGCAGCATCTAAGTGGTTAAACAGTTAGGATTGGAGTTAGCTCTGATCCCAGCCATCGCAACTGTCAGTCACAGCTGGACTCTTGCAGTGATCCGTGGGCCAAGTTGTACAAGCAGAATTATTTGCTGTAGGTGTGTGACATTCTGCTTTGAGTGGATAATACAGATCACGATGAATATATGACTACATATACACTCAATGCTCAGGCTAAGAACTGTGCAGCATTTCATTCACTGGCTTAAGCTTCATCTATGTGCTCGCAAATGAAGGTCTCCTCTCCAGGGAAGACATGTTGATCCCTCATCCTTCTCCCATTCTTCGTACCTCCTGTTAAGAGTATAAGTGCTGGCACTTTTTGCCAGCATCCGTTGCTAGGAAAATGTATGCAAAAAGCCTGGAATCCCCATAGAGCAAGTGATATATAGGAATCCCTTTATTACAACAATAAAACGTACTGACATTTCCATAATTCGGCAAATAGCCTTCCGGCATCAATCTTCTGAATTAGGAGAGAAATTAAGCTGTAAATTAAAAGGGAGGTGCGTGCCTGGAACGTAGTGGGAGATGTCAAGGGAATGGAGAGAAGAGGGAGTCTGTGGCTGCTCTCCAGAAAGGCCCAATGCCATTTTAGGCTGATACTACAGTGGCATGTAAAAGTTTGTGCACCCCTGGTCAAAACTACTGTTATTGTGAACAGTTAAACAATTGGAATATGAAATGATCTTTAAAAGGCCTAAAGTAACAGATGACACATTTCTTTTGTTACATACAGTACAGACCAAAAGTTTGGACACACCTTCTCATTCAAAGATTTTTCTGTATTTTCATGACTATGAAAATTGTAGAATCACACTGAAGGCATCAAAACTATGAATTAACACATGTGGAATTATACATTACACTTTACAAAAAAGTGTGAAACAACTGAAAATATGTCTTATATTCTAGGATCTTCAAAGTAGCCACCTTTTGCTTTGATTACTGCTTTGCACGCAGAAAAGGTGAACGGATGGACTCTACATGCCTAGTTCCCACCGTGAAGCATGGAGGAGGTGGTGTGATGGTGTGGGGGTGCTTTGCTGGTGACAATGTTGGGGAATATTCAAAATTTTCAGTTGTTTCACACTTTTTTGTAAAATGTAATGTATAATTCCACATGTGTTAATTCATAGTTTTGATGCCTTCAGTGTGATTCTACAATTTTCACAGTCATGAAAATACAGAAAAATCATTGAATGAGAAGGTGTGTCCAAACTTTTGATCTGTACTGTATATATAGATATATAATATATATATATTTATATATATATATATATATATTAAATTTTTTTTTCATATTTTACATTTTAAAAATTACAAAAAGGAAAATGGGCAGATACAAAAGTTTGGGAAATCTGCATGGTTAGTACATAATAGCACCCTCTTTTGAAAGTATCACAGCTGGTAAAAGCTTTTTGTAGCCAGAAAAGAGTTTTTCAATTCTTTTTTGAAGGTGTCAGGACTCGAACGCAGCAGCTCTTGTGCACCAGGCTATTCAGCTCCCTGGACAGTTTCCTGCTAATGCGGATACTAGTACCTGTGTTGTTCCTGATTGAACACCCTACTTAAACCTGGCAGTGCACTTCCTTCGTTCCAAGATTATTGAGCTCCCTGCCTCTAATTAAGCTTCTTTCCACCTGCTGCTTATCCTCAAGATTAAACTGTTGCTAATGTGTACCGACCTCTGGCTATTCCTAACTACGCAACCTACTTATTCTCCCAAGTATATTGCTGCTGCTGTGTACCGACTTCTGCCTATTCCTGACTACAATACCTGCTGCTGCTGCCCCTAGTGGTTGCAATACAACTACTCCAACTCAGGTCAGTCCATAACAGAATAATCTCACACACAAAATGGAGTCTGTTGTAGCTACCCCGAGGCAATAAGTTGCTGAACTTCAGAATTTTGGTGCTGCATACCAAGAAAAAATTTCTAAGTTGCAAACACAGTTGTTGGGTCAGCAAAAGGAAATTATTGAGTTACAGAGGCAACTTCTGGATTTGAGCAACTCAGACCCGGAATCAAATGCACGCATGCCGCTGCCCGCAAAGTTCAGTGGGGATCGTTATCATTACCATGGATTCTTTAGTTAATGATCATATCTATTTCCAGATGCAAACTTCTTCGTTTAACAGTCACATAAAAAAGGTTCTGTAAATCATTAATTTCCTGACTGATTATGCTCTTGCATGGGCCTTACCCATGGAAAAGAATTATGACCTCCTGAATGACTTATCCTTGTGCTACAGCTGAAACCAAGTTGCACAGCCTACATTAAGGGTGGTGCTCTGTAGCTGAATATACCTCAGAATTCCGCCACTGGGTGGCAGACATCACATGGAATTTAGTTCCCAGAGGAGTCAATTTCGACAAGAATTATAAGAGCTAATTAAGGATGAACTTGCAAGGATCGAGACTCCTGAAAATTATGCATCCGAATTGATCAGATACTCACTGAAAGAAGAAAGAAAAGACTGCGAGTATTTGGAAACACGCCTAACTACTCCTTTACTCAGTCAGCATTGAAAAACCAACAGGAAATGGAAAGTGTGCCTGAACCTTTGCAAATTTATGTAATCCGAAAACCTCTCTTTGCAGTGAGAAGGAGAGGTGACATACAGAAAATGTATGCATCTATTGTGGGGGCTCTGGACATTTTGCCATTAACTGTCCTAATAAAAGCTTAACCAAAAAGAAGGCCAATTTGTAAATGCTCACTCATATATATTAATAGAATACCCAAAAAAATATATGAAAAACAGAGCCAATTTATGAAAAAATACAAAGACAATTTTATTGATTACAAAATAGTTATATAAAAAATAACAATATTTATACATGATCTCTAACAACAAAGAGAAAGGCAAAAAACCTAGATACCATTATTCAGAGAAATGAGTACAAAAGGAGGATAAATAATTAACAAAGTATTCAGTGTATTGTCAAGGAATAAACGCTAGATCATGCCAAAAAAATATATATAAAAAAAAAGAACTGCCAGTCAATGTATACATAGAGTGCACAGTGCACATCATACGGAGATTAGAAAAATTTAAGATTGACAGTCCCAGTATACTATCACAGCATATCATGGAGTGGAAAGCACTATAGCAGCAGTCATAAATAGTTTCTATATATATATATATACACATATATATTCCTCGATTTTTATATATACATTAATATATTTGTTCAATGCGTAGGATAAATGTAACAGTCAATTACGCAAATGCAAATATAGCCCAGATTGAAATCCCATGTATATTACAACGGGGATAGTGTATATACGCACGTGCTGTTACAGTTATCAGTGTACCACCAGATATATGTGCCAAACATTGCAAGATGGTACTGCTGAAGGTAGTAATACAAAATATATATGAACTCTATCCTAACAATACCAGGTCTAGATGAAATGCAGCCATAGTCATAAGTACTAAATCACATATACATGCAAATATTACTGCCATGATTCAATAATGCAGCCAAAAACATATTGTAGACAAATCATTACCATATGGCCATACAGAACATGGCAGTATATAGAAAAAAGCTGCAAGAGATATAGACAATAAATGAAAGTAAATACTAAGTACCCGAGACTCACTGAATAACGGACAGGGAGGCCCCAACGCGCGTTTCGCAAAGTGCTTCCTCGGTTTTTCATATATTTTTTTGGGTGTCCTAATAAAAGGACTATAGCCTTCACAAATGCTAAAACTACAAGCAATTTGGACCTTTTTGAATGGCCAGATTCAGTTACACAGACCATCTCGTCTGTAATGCAGGATAAAGGCAATCACCATCGTCTCATTTTGTTGTTCCCATAAAGGTCATAATCGGGAGCCAAAAAATACAATGCTCTGCCATATTAGATTTTGGAGCAGGAGGAAATTTTAACAATTTATACTTGATAATAACATTGCAAGTAGGAGTAAATCCATGCCAATCGATATGGAAACTATGGATGGATCATCTTTATCTTCTGGACCTGTTACTCACGAGACAATTGAACTAGAAATCTGCATTGAACCAAATCGTATTAATAAATCCCCAAAAATCGGTGCATGTACTGCCCGAAATAAACGCAGATTCTTCAATATAATAAACATGAAATATTTATTGTAACAAAAATTCAATTTTATTATACAAAAATGTTCAATATCAAAAATAGGTGCAGAGATAAAATGGGACACCCCTGAGCTCACAATTAGAATATACAAAGGCCATACACACAGAGGTTAACAGCCACCGTTAGCAGTAAAAGCTGACAACAAGTCTCAAAGACCAGTCATATTTATGAGATGAATACATATATTAACAATGTGTCTTCAATGTGAAAACCTATCAGCCCTAAATTGGAGATGATAAACAACACCTATGTATCCATAAATGGCTAGGCACAATAGAAGACTTTCATTTAAATAGCACATCAGTGGCTGATGCCTTTACCTGAGTGTCGGCCGTAAAGTTGGAGTAGTGGGAGCTCCGGTCCCTGCGCCCCGACGCGCACGTTTCGCCCAGCTTCTTCGGGGGGCGGACCAAATCGTCATGAAGCTGTTAGCTTCCATCTTATTCCAATTATTCTAGGAATTTCCTCGTTTTCAGCCCATAACCCGTCTGTCAACTGGGCATCAAGGACCATTACCATTCCCTCTGAGTACTGTAAGAACAGTTGTCATGCTAATTTATCTGTTCTCAAACAAATTCAAGTATCCAAGATTTCTTATCAGAATTATGATAAACTACCACCTCAGTACCAGCAGTTCAGTGAGGCCTGCAGTAAAAAGAAGCCGATCAACTGCCTCATCATCGTTCTTACGATTGTCCCATTGAATTGTTTCCTGGAGCATCCATTCCATTTGGCTGAATTTACAATCTTTCTGAACCAGAATTGAAAGTACTATCTAGATCAGACCCGGGCAAGGGGCGGCCCGCAGGCCGCATCCGGCCCGCCGGCTGTCAGTGACCGGCCCGCGGAGGCGCTCCGGCAGTCTCAGGGCCCCGGCATCAGCTGGCACAATACTTACCTCTCCCGTGCCTCCGCTGCTGCAGCTCCGGGCTCCACCGGCGCTTCCTCTCACAGCCGGCCGCTGAATGACGTCATCATTCAGCGGCCGGCTGTGTCAGAGAGCGGGGACGCTGGACAGGTAAGACGTGTCTGTGTCTATGTAGTGCGGTGCTGTGTGTGTGTGTGTATGTATGTGAGAGAGTGCTTATGTGCTGTCTGTGTGTGATGATGGGCAGGCATTGCTGATAATGGGGAGGCATTGATGATGATGGGGAGAAGATGATGATAATGGGCAGGCATTGATGATAATGGGCAGGCATTGATGATGGGGAGAAGATGATGATGGGCAGGCATTGCTGATAATGGGGAGGCATTGATGATGATGATGGGGAGAAGATGATGATAATGGGCAGGTATTGATGATAATGGGCAGGCATTGATGATGGGGAGAAGATGATGATGATGATGGGCAGGCATTGATGATGATGGCGAGAAGATGATGATAATGGGCAGGTATTGATGATAATGGGCAGGCATTGATGATGGGGAGAAGATGATGATGATGATGGGCAGGCATTGATGATGATGGGGAGAAGATGATGATAATGGGCAGGTATTGATGATAATGGGCAGGCATTGATGATGGGGAGAAGATGATGATAATGGGCAGGCATTGATGATAATGGGCAGGCATTGATGATGGGGAGAAGTTGATGATGGGCAGGCATTGCTGATAATGGGAGGCATTGATGATGATGGGGAGAAGATGATGATAATGGGCAGGTATTGATGATAATGGGCAGGCATTGATGATGGGGAGAAGATGATGATGATGATGGGCAGGCATTGATGATGATGGGGAGAAGATGATGATAATGGGCAGGTATTGATGATAATGGGCAGGCATTGATGATGGGGAGAAGATGATGATGATGATGGGCAGGCATTGATGATGATGGGAGAAGATGATGATAATGGGCAGGTATTGATGATAATGGGCAGGCATTGATGATGGGGAGAAGATGATGATGATGATGGGCAGGCATTGATGATGATGGGGAGAAGATGATGATAATGGGCAGGTATGTATATATACAGTATACAGTATATATATATATATATATATATATATATATGTATATATACAGTATTGGGTAGAACGGAGTTAATTATATTAGTCCGGCCCTCTAAAACCATCCCAATTTCTCATGCGGCCCCCTGGCAAAATTAATTGCCCACCCCTGATCTAGATGAATGTTTAGAGAAATGCTTCATTCAACTTTCCTCTTTGCCAGCTGGAGCATTTTTTTTTTTTTTTTTAGAAAAGGACTCAACCCATCGGCCATGTATTAATTTAAGGGAAATAAACAAGATAACCATTAAAAATCACTACTTACGCCCCTCAATTCTTCAGTTGCTGAAAAGACTGCATTCTGCCAAGATTTTTACCAAACTCAAATCTAGGAGGGGCTTATAATCTCTCATACGAATTTGCCCAGGAAATGAGTGGAAAACCGCCTTAAGAACTAGATATGGACATTTTGAATACCTGGTTATGTTATTTGGCCTTAGCAACGCTCCTGCCACCTTTCAGCACTTCATTAATGATGTTTTTCAAGATTTTTTGATCAATTTGTGATTTGTTGTTTATCTGGATGACATCCTTATATTTTCAGATACCTTGGAGGAACATCAAAGGCATGTCCAGCTAGTCTTGAAATGTCTACAGGAGAATCCGCTCTATATCAAACTCTAAAAATGTGAATTTGAACAAACCAGGACTCAATGTCTGGGATATATCATCTCCCAAGAAAGTCTGAACATTGATTCCAGTCAAATCAGAGCGGTAGGTGACAGGCCTACCTCAAGAAATCTAAAAGATGTCCAGCGTTTTATAGGATTTGCAAATTTCTACAGAAGATTCATTAAAAAGTTTGCAAAAATCATTTTACCAATTACTTCACTCACAAAGAAAACCAAAGTGTTTTGCTGGTCTCTAGAGGCACAAGTGGCTTTTTACAAACTAAAGACTCTTTTTACTTCCGCACCATTACTAGACCATCCAAATCCTGAACTAATGTTTACCGTCGAAGTAAAACACCTCACACTCTGCAGTAGGAGTAATTTTGTCAGAGCGAGTTGGAGAAATGATGTAGCTTCATCCATGTGCATTCCTTTCTCATACCATGTCATCTGCAGAACTATGACATTGGAAATAAAGAAGTTTTAACTATTAAAGTCGCCTCCTCCGAATGGAGACATCTTTTGGAGGGGCCAATCATCCGGTGACTGTCCTTACTGACAACAAAAATTTGGAATTCATCAATTGTACAGCTAAGAGATTGTCCGCAAGACAAGCACGTTGGGCCTTGTTTTTCTCCAGGTTTAATTTTAGAATTTCTAATTGGCCTGGTTCAAGAAAAGGCATGGCTGATACTCTGTCCTGCATATTTACCGAACCTCAGGAGAGGTCTAACACTGACTGTACCATTCTACGCCCGAAATTTTTTTGGGGAATACTGGACATCAAAGAATTTTTAACAAAGATTAAAGATGGATACCAAACTGACTTTTTTCTTAACCATCCTTCTAAAGACATTGATCTTTCTTTTAAGGAGGAGTTTTGGATGCAGAACCACAATCTTCACCTCTAGCACTCCTTCAACCTCTTCAAGTTCCATCCGGGCCTTGGTGATCAATCTCAATGAATTTTATCTTGGACCTACCTCCCTCTACAGAAAAGACTGTTATCCTTGTTGTGGTGGATCGGCTGACAGAGATGGCCTATTTTGTTCCAACTAAAGGAATTCCCACTGCTGAACAAACCGCAGAGATATTAATTAGGTTGCATGGAAATCCTGACAATGTTACTTCTGAATGAGGGGTTCAGTTTACATCAAGATTTTGGAAAAGCTTCTGTACTGCTTTAGGAGTTACTGTCGATGTGTTTACTGTCTTCCACCCACAATCCAAAGGCCAGACTGAAAGAAACAAACTCTCTAACAATACCTACACTGTTTTATTTCTTACCTGCAGGATGACTGTGTGGACTATTTACCAACAGCAGAATTTTCCTATAATAACTCCACACACAGTTGTATATCTCAAAACACATTTTTTCTAACTATGGCTTGCATCCAGTATTTATTCCTAATCTTCCATTGAACAGTTTGTCTCATGTTGTTACTGACAGACTTACAAAGTTACAGAAAGCTCAGGAAGAACTAATTGAGATGTTACAAAATGCCCAAGAAGATTACAAAGAAACAGCAGACATTGCAAAGCCCCTACTACCCTTCAGGTTGATGACAAGGTTTGGCTATCTACAAAAAATCTGAAAATGAACGTACCATCTTTTAAATTGGGTCAAAGATTCATAGGACCTTTTCAAATTTCTGCACAAATTAAACTAGTTGCTTTCCATATAAAACAGGTGGGGAACCTCAGGCCCCCGGGCCATTTACAGCCGTCGATGAACTTTTATCAGGCCCCCGGGCTGATTCTCAGGGACCGCATTCTTGGGCAGGGAGCGGTATTTTGATAGCCACCAGCTCATTAATTTCTTCTTGCTTCACTACTGAACACTGAAGGGCATGCAATGAAAGATTATGTCCTGACACCAGTACCAGAGTCAGGATGTACTTTGTGGGCAGAGTTTGTACAGCCCTCGAAGGATGGTATAAATATCCAAATGGCCCTTGGCAGAAAAAAATATTCCCCACTCCTGATTTAAAACTTCCTAACAGCTTGAAAATTCACCCTGTGTTTCATGTTTCTTTGCTCAAACCATTCAGTAAGAACCCATTTCTAGGAAGAATTCAGCCACCTCCTCCACCAGGAAAAAGTCCATGGTGAAGATAAGTACATTGTGGATAAAATTCTAGACACTAGAAGATGTAGAGAAAGATTACAATATTTGGTGCCATGACTAGAAGATAATTCATGGGAGCTGATGGGCAACGTCCATGCTCTCAGGCTTACAAGAGACTTTCATCAGAGACATCCAGAGAAGCCAACATCTGAGATGTCCAGAGGTCATCCTGGAGGGAGGGGAGCACTGGAAGGACTCAAACCTATCAGCTCTTGTGCACCAGGAGGCAGCTCTTTCCTCTGAGCTATTCAGCTCACTGGACAGTTCCTTGCTAACCCAAATACTAGTAACTGTGTAGTTCCTGATTGCCTCCACCCTGAGCTCTTCATTGGCACAACCCTGTGATCTTCTGAATGAACACCCTTCATAAATCTGGCAGTGCACTTCCGTCCTTGTGAGATTATTGAGCTCCCAGCTTTTAGTCAAGCTCCTTTCCACCTGCTGCTTATCTTCCTGCTACCCCTACTGGTTGCCATACCACTACTCCAACTCAGATTAGTCCATAAGAGATGTATTTTCATCCATTCTTCCTTGGAAAATTCTTCCAGTTCTGTGAGATTCCTGGGTTGTCTTGCATGCACTGCTATTTTGAGGTCTAGCTACAGAATTTCAATGTAGTTTACATCAGTAGATTTTGAGGGCCATTGTAAAAACTTCAGCTTGCACCTTTTGAGGTAGTTTATTTTAGATTTTGGTATGCGTTTAGGATCATTATCCATTTGTAGAAGCCATCCTCTTTTCAACTCCAGCTTTTTTACAGATGGTGTTATGTTTGCATCTTAGAATTTGTAGAAATGTCATTGAATCCATTCTTCTGTCTAACCGTGACTTGTTTCTCATGCCATTAGCTGCAACACAACCCCAAAGAAAAATTGATCCACCGCCATGCTTAACGGTTGGTGAGATGTTCTTTTCCTTAAATTTTGTGCCCTTTTCTCCATACATACCTTTGATCATTGTTGCCAAAGAGTTCTATTTTACCCTCATTGGTCCACAGGATTTGTTTCAATGTTCTTTTGCATACTTCTGATGCTGAATTTTATAGTGAGGATGCAGGAGAAATTTTCTTCTGATGACTATTCCATGAAGGCCATATTTGTGCAGGTGTCTCTGAACAGCAGAACAATATACCACAACTCTAGAGTCTGCTAAATCTTTCTGAAGCTGGGAAATTTGCATCACCTGGCCTTTCCTAATGATGATAGTGAACAAGACATAACCCTAACAGGCTAATTAAGGTTTGACCTGAACACACAAATCTCCAAGCTGCCCACATTTTTGTAATTTTATAAATGAAAAAAATGACAATATGCATATATTTCTTTCAGGGGAACCTATCAGGTCCCCCATGCCCTCCAACCCAGCAGCATTCACTTATTTTGAGTAAATTTCCTTCCTAACCATCCCCGTATAACATTTTTCTGTAAAAATGATGTTTAATAAAATGTGACAGTGTCACTGGATTTATATGTGAGGGGAGGTATGTGTCACACAGGATGCTCTCCTGTGTGAACTAAAACCTACTTTATCTGCCAGCATGTTATATGCTGGTAGGTTTACTGTTAAAGGAGGTGCGGTTTTATGGGAATGCCAAAGAGGGCGGGAGGCATTCCCCCTACCTCCCCTCAGGGTGTGGCTGAGCAATGTATAAAAGCTCAGTCCTGTTTTTTTTTCTCTGAAGTGTGCTCTGGAGAAGAAAGTCTCCAGACAGTATAGTGGAAGCTGCAGAGCTTACCACAAGGACTTTAGCAGTGCAGTTTATGCTACCGAGAGCGGGTGGAACCCACTCATCTATGGACTGAGTCATTGTTTGTTTTTTTATGTTTTTCCCGTTTAACCCAGAAGGGTCATGTTTACTTTTCCTGCGGAACCTGCATGAGTTTATGGCTGATAATAAACCAGCAGAAGGAAAACCTGAGAACGTGTGTCCTGAGTCTACCTCCTGGAGAGCCGAGCGAGTCGTCTTGCCACAGTTGGTGTGAGAGTGCGTGCAGGATTCCAGGAACACGTGTACCTGCTACAAAGACCGGTGGATGTCCTGGGTGAAGGCTGTCAGCCAGCCAGAGAAGTCCGGCAGCATGAAGGAGCTCGTTAAGCACCTGGTCCAGGCCCAGCAGAGCATGCAGCAGCAACACCTACAGAGCCAGCAGAGCATACAGCAGAGCATACAGCAGGCCCAGCAGAGCATGCAACAGCAGCACCAGGAGACGACCAAATTGTTGCTTCAGCAGATCCAATTGCAGCAAAAGTCGCAGCAGCAGCACCAGCAGGAGGCGCAATAGCAGATACAGCTTTTGGCGGACGCCATCCAGAGCAGGGCGGCCACCCCAACCCCAGGGCCGACTGATGATTCTCACGTCAGGAAGGCGGTAAGGCGGGCCATGCAGAAGATGACCCCTGGGGATGATGTAGAAGTATTTCTGACTGTTTTTGAGAGGGTGGCTGATCGGGAGAGACTTCCACCAGCACAGTGGGCAGAGGTTCTGGCGCCATATTTATCGGGTGAACCCCAAAAAGCGTATTTTGACTTGGCTCTGCAAGATGCTAAGGAGTATCCCAAACTAAAGACAGAGATCTTAGCACGTCTGGGAGTAAATATGGCAGTAAGAGCCCAGCGAGTTCATCACTGGGCGTATGCTAGCAACAAATCCCCTCGTTCACAGATGTTTGACCTACTGCATCTTGTTCAGAAGTGGCTACAACCGGACTCCTCCACTCCGGCCCAGATGGTTGAGCGGGTGGTGATCGACAGATTCATGCATTCCCTTCCCAAGTCAGTACAGACCTGGGTTGCCCAGGGTGATCCCCAGAACGCAGATGACTTTATCGGCCTGGTAGAGAGGTACCAGGTAGTTGAGAGATCTCTTGGGAAACCGGATGCAGTCATTTCTCCTTACTGGGATACCCAAAAGGGGGTGGGTTCACCACGGAAGGGGTCTAGAGCCACCACTGGGGGGCGTCACACTCCTATTGAAGGGGCCTTTAGAACAGTGGGGAAAGATATAGTTTGCTGGCGATGCCACAACCCTGGACATGTAGCCGCCAAGTGTCAAATATCCCCTGAGCCCATGGACTGCAGCCTAGGCAGACGGGTCTCCTATTATGCCTATCCAGCCTGTAGCGTGGAGGACTGTCGACCCGGCAAGGGACCGCAGGCGTGTACAGTATCCATTAATGGAATAAAAGTGCTTGGGCTGTTGGACTCCGGGAGTCTGGTGACCTTGATCAGAGCATCCCTTCCCCACCAGTTGATCCCTTCCAAAACCCTGGGTGTTCGGTGCATCCATGGTGACGCCAAGGACTATCCCGTGGCCACAGTAACAGTGGGGACAGACTGTGGTGCCCAGTCCCATGAAGTCGGGGTGGTAAAGGACCTGATACATCCCGTTATATTGGGCCGTGATTTTCCCTTATTCTGGGACTTGTGGGGGAAGGGAACTGGACTAAGTAGCATGGGGAAAAGTGAGATCCTTGAAGAAGAACCCCCGATAGAGTCTCAGAGAGAGGAGTTCCCACTGTGCGTCCTTGTCGGTGATGAGGGTGAGACGGTGACCGAGGAGACCGACCTACCTGCGTTAGATATGTCCAGAGAGAACTTTGGGACTGCTCAAGTTCGAGACCTGACCTTAAAAGGGGCGTTCGACCAGGTTACTGTATGTAATGGGGTTGCCCAAGAGCCGGGGGCCGACACCAGATTCCCCCACTTTGCAGTACAGGGGGAGTTGCTATAACGGGTGGCCAAACTGAGGGGCGGTGAGATAGTGGAACAGCTGTTAGTGCCGGGGCCATACAGACGACGGGTGCTAGATATGGCCCATTCACATGTTCTGGGGGACACCTAGGGGTCGAGAAAACTCAGGAGAGGATACTGAGGAGGTTTTATTGGCCAGGGTGTTATCGAGAAATTCAAAACTTTTGTAGGTCCTGCCCCACCTGCCAAATAACCGCTCCCTCCTCCCACTTCCGTAGCCCCTTAGTTCCACTACCTGTGATAGAGGTTCCCTTTGAGAGGATTGCCATGGACCTCGTGGGCCCCATAGTCAAATCAGCTCGGGGCCACCAATATATCCTGGTCGTCATGGACTATGCGACTCGGTATCCCGAAGCGGTTCCCCTAAGGAAGATGTCCAGTAAAAGTATAGCCCGAGAGTTGGTCCATATTTTTGCTCGGACAGGTCTACCAAAAGAGATTCTAACAGACCAAGGGACCCCCTTCATGAGCAAGGTGATGAAGGAGCTTTGCAGAGTCCTTCAGATAACTCAGCTGCGGACCTCGGTTTATCATCCACAAACGGACGGCCTAGTGGAACGCTTCAACAAGACCTTAAAGGCGATGCTCAAGAAGGTCGTTGAAAAGGATGGGAGAGACTGGGACTACCTGCTCCCATTTCTGCTTTTCTCGGTCAGAGAAGTTCCTCAAGCCTCCACTGGCTTCTCTCCATTTGAGCTCTTATATGGGCGGCATCCAAGAGGTCTCCTAGACATCGCCAAGGAAACTTGGGAGGCTGAAGTCACGCCACACCGGAGCATCATCGAACATGTCACCCAGTTACAGGAGAGAATGTCAAAGGTGATGCCCATCGTAAAGGAACATCTCCTCCAGGCGCAGGAAGCCCAGGCGAGGGTCTATAACCGGTCGGCGAGACTAAGACAGCTCCAGCCCGGAGACCGTGTTTTGGTGCTGATCCCTACCGTCGAGAGCAAGTTCCTCGCCAAATGGCAAGGTCCATACGAGGTGGTGGAGAAAATCGGCAAGGTTAATTATAAAGTCCACCAGCCTGGCCGAAGAAAGGCACATCAAATATATCATGTCAACTTGCTCAAGCCGTGGTGGGACCGTGAACCTGTGGAAACTCCTTGCCTGGGAGCAGCACCAGAAGGCAAGGAACCTTGGGAGGAGGTCACTATTGCAGAGACTCTATCACCGGCCCAGAAGCAACAGTGTCGAGAATTACTACAGCAGAATCGGGAGCTGTTCTCAGAGTTGCCGGGGCATACACAAGTGGTAGAGCATGACGTGCTGACAGAACCGCATGTACGAGTGAATTTGAAGCAGTATCGGATTCCGGAAGCACGCCGGGAGGTGATCTCAGCTGAGGTGAAGAGGATGTTAGACCTCGGGGTAATAGAGGAGTCAAAGAGTGGGTGGTCGAGCCCAATCGTCCTCGTGCCGAAACCCAATGGAGAGTGGAGGTTTTGTAATGACTACCGTCGGCTAAATGAGGTATCCAAATGTGACGCATACCCGATGCCCCGCGTCGACGAACTCATCGAGAGGCTTGGACCGGCGAGGTACATCACCACTCTTGACCTGACGAAGGGCTACTGGCAGATCCCCATGTCCCAGATGGCTAAAGAGAAGACGGCTTTCTCAACACCTGATGGCTGTTTTCAATACAAGTGGATGCCGTTCGGACTACAGGGGGCCCCAGCCACTTTCCAGAGGGCTATGGATCGGATCCTAGCCCCACATAAGAAGTATGCCGCAGCCTACCTCGACGACATTGTGGTCTTTAGCCCAGACTGGGCTAGTCACCTACCCAAACTACAGGCCGTTTTGGACGCGCTAAGGAAAGCAGGATTTACCATAAATCCGAGAAAGTGTGCCATCGGAAAAGAGGAGGCCAAGTACCTGGGCTATGTTGTTGGAAGAGGCGAAATAAAGCCGCAAATCAAGAAAGTGGAGGCAATTCAAACCTGGCCGCAACCGCTCTCAAAGAAGCAGGTGAAAGCATTCCTGGGAATGGTGGGATACTACCGGCGGTTTATCCCGAATTTCGCCACGATGGCCGCTCCACTAACAGATCTTTAAAAGGCACCAAATCAACCATGGTGAAATGGACGGAAGAAACGGAGACCGCATTTCAAAAGCTGAAGCTAACACTGTGCAAGCAGCCTGTCCTGGTCGCGCCAGACTTTAAAAAAGAATTTGTGGTCCAGACTGACGCATCAGAGGTTGGTCTAGGGGCTGTACTCTCCCAAGAAATAAATGGGGAAGAACATCCCATTCTCTATCTAAGCCGAAAGCTGTCCTCCTGTGAGAAGAACTACGCCATAGTAGAAAAAGAGTGTTTAGCCATAAAATGGGCCGTGGATACACTGAAATATTACCTACTAGGCCGGTTTAAATTAGTATCAGACCATGCCCCGTGGGATGGTTGAGGGAAAAGAGGGGAAAAAATGCTAGGGTAACTAGATGATTCCTAGAGCTTCAAGATTTTAACTTTCACGTGGAGCATAGGCCAGGGAAGTTACATGGGAATGCAGATGCCCTCTCTAGGATTCCCTGTCTGGTGTCAGAAGTTGCCCAAACCCCGGCTTTGGGCAGAGGGGGGGAATATGTGACAGTGTCACTGGATTTATATGTGAGGGGAGGTATGTGTCACACAGGATGCTCTCCTGTGTGAACTAAAACCTACTTTATTTATCTGCCAGCATGTTATATGCTGGTAGGTTTACTGTTAAAGGAGGTGCGGTTTTATGGGAATGCCAAAGAGGGCGGGAGGCATTCCCCCTACCTCCCCTCAGGGTGTGGCTGAGCAATGTATAAAAGCTCAGTCCTGTTTTTTTTTCTCTGAAGTGTGCTCTGGAGAAGAAAGTCTCCAGACAGTATAGGGAAGCTGCAGAGCTTACCACAAGGACTTTAGCAGTGCAGTTTATGCTACCGAGAGCGGGTGGAACCCACTCATCTATGGACTGAGTCATTGTTTGTTTTTTTTGTTTTTCCCGTTTAACCCAGAAGGGTCATGTTTACTTTTCCTGCGGAACCTGCATGAGTTTATGGCTGATAATAAACCAGCAGAAGGAAAACCTGAGAACGTGTGTCCTGAGTCTACCTCCTGGAGAGCCGAGCGAGTCGTCTTGCCACAAAAAGCATTTATATTGTTCCCATTTTCTGTGCTACTTAGGGCTTAGATTAGTCGAGAGGCCGTTGTTTTCCCCAGACTAGTCAGCCCTCTTTCCATGTTAACACCCACCTAATATAATTTTCAAGAGCTGTCGTCATCGCCAGCAACTGTAAATCTAGCACATGCTTGCCACGCATTTTGGCAGCGTCACTACACCTCTACAGCCAGGTGCACGCTTCCCAGCTTCAGAGATGCTCTGTGCATGATCGGAAAGCATCTTCTGAACCTCTAGTCACGTGCAGTGTGCTTTTAAAGCTGGAGAACCATACACCCAGCTTCTGAGGCGAGCATTGAGCATGACCGGAAGTTTAGAAACCCTCATTAGCATGGGAAATGTGGACAATATAAATGCTTTTTTTTAAACCCCATTTGCAACGGGGCTGATTTTTGTTTTTTCAATTCAGTTTATTCCTCCCCTTCTTCCCAGAGCCTTAACGCTCTTATTTTTCTGTCCACATAGGCATATGAGGGCTTTTATTTTGTGGGACAAGTTGTACTTTTGAATTACAACCTTAATTTTACCACATAGTGTAATCAAAAATGGGAAAAAGATTCCAATCGTGGTGAAATTGTGAAAAAAAACAATCTTTATTTTTATGAATTTTTTTTTACTGTGTACATTTTGTGGTGAAAATGACCATACAATATAATTCCCCTTGTCAATATGATTACGGTGATACCAAACATCTTCCTCCGATTTTTTAAATTATTTTAATGCTAAAAAAATCTGAAGTTTGCAAAAAGGTGTTTGGAGTTGTGTTGCCATTTTCCAAGACCCATAACATTTTTATTTTTCATCCAATGGAGTTGTCTGATAGCTTATTTTTTGAGGTGCGAGACCACATTTTTATTAGTATCATTTTGGAATAGATTTGACTTTTTGATCGCTTGTTACAGCATTTTTGTACAATTGTGCATACCAAAACAAAGCAATTTTGGCATTCTTTAATTTTTTACTTTTACAATGTTTATTTATCTGGTAAGTTGTTTTTATATTTTGATAGATCGGATTTTTCTGAAGGCGATACCACATATGTGTATATTTTCATTTTCTTAATATCTCTATTTTCAATGGTCTGAAAGGTGGGGACAATTGGACTTGCTGGTGTGTTTTGGACCACTGTCCTGCTGCATAACCCAAGTGTGCTTCAGTTTGAGGTCACAAACAGATGGTTGGTCGTTCGTCTTCAGGATTTTTTGGTAGACAGCAGAATTCATGATTCCATTTACCACAGAACGTCTTTCCGTTCCTGAAGCAACAAAACAGCCCAAGACCATCACAATACCACCACCATATTTTACTGTTGGTATGATGTTCCTTTCTTGAAATGTTATGTTACTACTATGCTAGATGTAATGGGACACACACCTTCCAAAAAGTTCAACTTTTGTCTCATCAGTCCACAGAGTATTCTCCCAAAAGTCTTGGGGATCATCAAAATGCTTTCTGGCAAACAGATGAGCCATTATGTTCTTACTGCTCAGCAGTGTTTTTCATGTTTGTTTATGAAGTTTAACATGGCAGGAGACAGGGCAGGAGACAGATAAAATATGCCAGATATTCAAACAAACAAGCTTCTTGTTTCATTGTACTACATTATTTATTTTTCATATCTCTTTGCTTCATCTATGCTTCATCTATGGCCTAGCATTTCACACAATTTCTTCAATGCCTGGATTTCCTCAAGCACCCCAAGCTCACTTTCCACCTTTAAACCTGTTACAGAAAAATAAGTTACCTGTCTCCTACAACCTGCATTAATGACAGAATTCCCTCACATCTCATTTAGTCCCTGTCCACAGCTGTCATTGCCCACATAAATAAAATATTTAACCTCTCTTTTTTCCCATTCCTGCTAACTACAGACCTATCTCTAATCTTCCCTTCATCTATAAACTCCTGAAAAGCTTAGTCCACTCTCATATGATATGCTATATCTCAGATAGCCTAAAGCCCCAGTCTCACACAGCGATCTCGCTAGCGAGATCGCTGCTGAGTCACTAGTTTTGTGACGCAGCAGCGAGCTCACCAGCGATATCGCTGTGTGTGACATTCAGCGACGATCAGCCCCCCTGCCGGGTATCGCTGATCGTCGCTGAAAGGCCAGGACATTTTTTTGATCGCTGGTCTCCCGCTGACAGGCACGCATCGCTGCGTGTGACAGGCGGGAGACCAGCGATCCGCTGGTAACCAAGGTAACCAAGGCGCGGGGCTGTGCCTAGAAACCCGCTGTGTACCTTGGATACCAGCTCCTGAAGCAGGGAGCTGGTAACCAAGGTACACAGCGGGTTTCCAGGCACCGCGCAGCGCCTGTAAACCCGATGTGTACCTTGGTTACCAGCTCCCTGAATCAGGGCGCTGGTATCCAAGGTACACTGCGGGTAACTAAGCGATGTTACCCGCAGTGTCGCTTGTACTGATCGCTGCCTGAGCTGCCTGTTTGGCAGCTCAGCAGCAATAATGTAGCGATACACCAGCGATCCTGACAAGTGCAATATCGTTGTCGGGATCGCTGGTGTATCGCTATGTGAGACCCAGGCTTAAAGGTTGAAGAAAAGAGTTATGGTCACACGTTGCATTTTTGAATTTTTTTTTTGCTAAGGCAAAACCTGCTCTCTTGGCAGTAAGAAATTTGTCTCAAAAAAGGAGGTTTTGCATAGTTTTCGCTGCTGCGCTTTTGTCAGGATATATTTGTCTCTTATGCATGCTAATAAAGTTTAGTGCAAAAAAAAAAAAATCTGATTCTACTTCATCAGGCTTTGGCACAAAAAAGCAGCAAATACCGCTTCCTGTGTTTTTTGCAGAATTTTTGAGCATTTTTTGCACCAACTCAAAAAACGCTGAAAGAAGTAACATGCTGCTATCTTCAAAAAACAAGGTTTGCATAAAATACAGAGAATAAAAAATTAAACCTGTGCATGATATTTCTGAAATCTCATACACTTTGCTGGTACTGTAAAATGCGGCTGAAAATTTGCATAAAAACGCTGAAAAAAACGCAACATGTGAACACAGCCTTACAATCTGGTATCCCCTCTTTACACTCTACAGAAACTGCCCTTACTAAAGTCTCTACCGATCTACTAACAGCTAAATCTAATGGCCACTACTCTTTACTGATCTCCCGGGTCTCTCGGCTGCATTTGACACTCTGGATCACCAACTCCTCCTCATTATGCTCAGTTACTACTATTACAAAGTGGGAATGAACAGGTGGGGATGAAACAGAGGGATAGTAAATGAAGACAATCCAAATGCAGCAGCCAAGGTCATCCTTCTGGCTAATCAGTACTAGGACGTGTCCGCTCTTAGCCAGTCCTTATATTGGCTGCCCATTCATTATAGGATCCAATTCAAATTACTTGTTCTCACCCACAAAGCTCTCCACAGTGCAGCGTCCCCCTACATCTCCTCCCTCATTTCTATCTATCGGCCTAACCACTGCTGCGCTCTGCAAATGACTTTCGACTAACCTCTGCACTAATCCGTACCTCCCACTCTCGACTCCAAGACTTCTCCCGCGCTGCGCCAATCCTCTGGAATGCTCTGCCCCAAGAAATTAGGACTATCCACAATTTGCATAGTTTCAGGCGCTCCCTCAAAACACATTTGTTCAAAGCGACAGTCATTCTATGTGTAAGTGTGCGTGTGTAGCCCATTCACTATCTCCATCTCATCCCTCAAGATGGCTGGCCCATCAATGTAAATACACCATTGTATATACACACACCTGTACTTTGTATCTCCCCCACCTCATTGTAAATTGTAAGCTCTCACGAGCAGGGTTGTCTTATTTTGCTGTAATTATTGTATTGTTAACGTTGTTACTCATGACTTGTGTTTTGAAACTGTTAAACTGAAAAGCGCTGCGGAATATGTTGGCGCTATATAAATAAAGATTATTATTATTATTAAATACTATTCATTATGCTTGCTTTCATAGCAACAAAATTTTCTGTAGCGCTTTACTGACATCATTATCCCTACTAGGGCTCACAATATAAGTTCTCTATTAGCATGTCTTTTGAGTGTGGGAGAAAATAGCAGTACTTGCAGGAAACCCATGCAAACACAGGGATGTTTGTTTGTTTTATAGCTGTTTTAGCTGCCAACAGTATTTAAAATGTGACTGCAGTGACCCAACTCTTTTCCATCCCCCATCTTGTCCCCAACCCACTCCTATCCCATTGTCCACTTACTGTTTAACCCACAATGTTCATTTTTGAATTTGCAGGTGGTTTCAAAGGAAACCAGAATATTTTGTTGTATCTTTAGCCGACTCCTTCACTTCTACCGTTATGTTATTGGTGTTCGTTGGTTGCCATATGGATCTGTGGTGCTGATGAATGTGACATATCATCATGGATTCTTTGGAAAGGGACAATTACTGTTCCATAGCCTGACAGGTTATTTAAAGTGAGAAAATAAAGAATGTGTTAAAATCTTTTCAAATCTCCTACCCAACTACTGAATAAATTATTTGTTTACCTTTGCGACAAGACAACCGTTACCACGATTAATGGAAAAATAACTTAGGGGAACATTAAGCACAAAAAGGACCAAAGAAATTAGAATGATTCCTAATCTCCTTTTCTTTGATTCGGTCATGTCTGACATTAGAAATAAATCTGAGAAATATATAAAGAAATCTCTATTTCCGCTTCTTGCTTTCCTGTGTGTGTCTGAAAAACAGATAGATACAGCAGAATCCACCTTTCTGCACCCTGTATGTAATATGGACTAAAGGTAGTTCAGCCAAACCGCATTGACCAAGCAAACAGTACCTCAGTCAGCCAATGGAACTGATCAGCAGGAGATTAAAGGGTATTCCCATCTCCAAGGTCCTATCCCAATATGTGGTAGATGTAATAATAATATTAGCAAATACCTCTAATTAGAAATGTAGTATAGTTCTTCTGATTTGCCATGTTGCTTACCCCATGTGCAGGGCATTGCAGGACTTTAGGTATCCATGGTGATAGTTAGTTAGTGGTTGTAACCATGGATATCTAAGCTACTGCCATGCCATGCACATGCGGTAACCGACATAGCGAATCATGAGAACTGTACTACATTTCTAATTGGAGGTATTTGCTAATATTATTATTACACCTACTACATATTAGGATAGGATCTTGGAAATGGGAATACCTCTTTACCCTATATGCTTTTGCAGGGTTTCTACAAGGCTGTTTCAGGCTCATGCAGAAAATGTTGCAGACCAACAGGCAGTAAGGATAACTATATGACTTGTTTAATTTAGATATTTAAAGGAACATTCCAGGTAAATTTGATACACAGTGTTAGGCCTCATGCAGTGCATAAGGGACCAGTGCATGACTCAAAGATTTAAGGAAGAAGTGAGAGAATACCTGTGCTTTGCCTGATGTATTCCTGTGAACCAGTGGAGTGCAACATCACTAATTAGACCACAACAAACAGTTTTGTCTTAACCGAAAGAAAATGTTATAAATGGCCAATCAGCATTATTTCCTGCTGCCAGATGAAATTTCTCAGCTAAGACATTGCACCTTAGGACACAATCCTCATCCAGGCTTCTGTGATACAAATGTGATAAATAAAATAACAAGATAAATATACAGTAGTTTAGTGCAAGGAAAACTGCTTCTCATCATTGTTTTTATGCTATTGTTCTAATACTTAATAAATACACAAGAGAGTAAGAAACAACAAATTCATGTCCTAAACGCTTTACTAGTTGTAATTTCTACCTACAGTTATTTATTATTTTTTTACAGTATGATTAAATATTTTTCATAATCGAAAAAGGTTGGGTCTTTCCAGATTATTAGCTATAGGCCGGGGACACACTTGCGAGTGTGATTTGAGAAACTCGCACGGGTCTCTCACATTAATACCCGGCACTCGGACCGGAGCGTTCAGCTGCATAGAAATACATGCAGCCGCACACTGCGGTCCCAAGTGCCGGTAGCAGTGCCGGGTATTGATGCGTGAGTTTCTGGCATGATACTCGCAAGTGTGACCCCGGCCATAATAATATTGTGGAGCATATACGTAAGAGAATTGCCTACAAACATGGATCTTTCACTGCTTGATACATATAACAAGTTAAAGGGTTATTCTCAGAGTTGCATTATTTTCCACAAGGCACATATAAACCACTTGTATTGTTAACATACTTTTGTTACAGAGCCTAAGCTCAATATAATGTTTCTTTCTTGTACCTTTCTTGTGTTTTTATTCATCTGTATGTGCCCCTAGGAGCAATCAGCTTCACAGTATAATGGGCATATTCTTATCTGCTAAAACTACATTTTCCAGTAGCACTTGCTTCTCCTCAGTGCTGCAGACCCCTCCCCCTATCCCTTTGTGCTCTTGACTAGCCCCTCCTCTCTGAGTTATCATAAAGCTGATCTAAGTGTAGAATTCACCTTATACATTTATGTACTCTCTGCTCCTGGACAGGACCCTGCCTGATTCATTTTATCTTCTGCCATTTACATCAATATGTATTCTACATCTTTGGCTGGCTCTAGAAGAGCTCAACGCTCCTGTAATCCTCCACAATGATATTGTAGAGTTGTGTTTGTTGCCTGGTGCTGATAGATCAGTGATATGAAACTGCAAATGCTGCACTGTTGGTGCATAAGGCAGAAGATAATCCTATGTTATATGCATCAATAAAGCTGCATTTGGAGTTTAATATCACTGGTCTTGCAGCAACAGGAAATAAACACAACTCAACTAATGTCAGCCCCCTCCATACAAAGCCCAATTCTGCAGTATATAATAATAATAATAATCTTTATTTTTATATAGCGCTAACATATTCCGCAGCGCTTTACAGTTTGCACACATTATCGTCGCTGTCCCCGATGGGGCTCACAATCTAGATTCCCTATCAGTATGTTTTTTGGAGTGTGGGAGGAAACCAGAGTGCCCGGAGGAAAACCCACACAAACACGGGGAGAACATACAAACTCCTTGCAGATGTTGTCCTTGGTGGGACTCGAACCCAGGACTCCAGCGCTGCAAGGCTGCAGTGCTATCCACTGAGCCACCGTGCTGCCCGGTATACATATATCCTTTCACCCCTTGTATACAGGTCACCCTGCAGTATATTGGTCCTCTCAGCCTCCAGTATACAGTCCATCCTACAGTATATCTCTTCTCTCAGCCCCCCAGTATACAGAGCCCATTGCTGCAATAAATCTCTCCTCTCAGTCACTGTTGACAGCTCATCCTACAGTAATTGCTCCTCTTCATTACAAGCACACCCACACACCAAAGCTTCCTACTCAGAGATCTACACTATGACATCATCCCTCACAGTAAAATCTCCATTCTATAGAAAGGACAACTATACTGGTGGGAAGCAGCTGAGAAAGACTGCATTGCACATGATTGCCCTGAGCTGGAAAGACTTTAGGATCCTTGGACTTTGGGTCCAATGGCTATTGTAGGGTAAATACAGCTTGATGCGTCATCCATAGGGGGCAAAATGTGCAAAATAGGGCAGGTTTAAAAATGGGTCATATTGGCATAAATAAATATGTGTACATTGCTAGATGACCACATTGTAACTTTGAAAATAACCCTTTAACTTCCAGCTGAAAAAAGTAATGGTCACGCAGAAATCCAACAAGTCCAATTCTGCTATTAATATCTTCGGTCAGGGTAGGGACACCTGTATACTTTAGATTATGGCAAGAATATTGATAATATTCTAATAAAACTTTACCATATATACAATATGAACACATGAGAGCATTTTTACATTTTCTGTTGCAAAATTATATAATAATATGTGATGCGAATACCAAGCATCATTATATATGAGAAAATCATTGCACAGATCTATGTAAGGTATTCCACGAAGTGTACATGTAGATTGTATTACCATTATAAGAACATTTTCTTTAATATATGAATCATGTAATGGAGGACTTAAACAAAATGTAATTTTGCTTCAACATTCACTATGTAAAGCAAAATGATATGCAAAATGAGACAAAAAAGCCGTTTGATGGGAAACTTTAAATATTCGGCATATAGGCATCAATCCATAACTCCATTTATCTATGTAACCAAAGTATGTGAATAACACTGTGCAAAAAGACATAAATTTGAAGTTTATGTTCTGTAAAGAACAAATACGGAAAAAATGCATCAAAATAATGAAAGATTGTTTATGTATTCTGGCATGAAGTGAGAATGTGTTATGAGTCTGACAGAGAGAAAAGAGGTGGGGGAGTAAGGGGAGAGCGAGAGAGAAAGCCTCACTCATGATAGATAGACATGGCTGACACTTCCGTATCCATTTTGCATGGTACACCAGTTGCGGCGTTGCTTGTTGCCGACAGCGCAATAAATCAAGGTCTGCCGGTGCTGTATCTACAGCTTATTACATTCGAGATGACAAATAAATAATAACCCGTGTCACGTCGGCCCTTTGCTCAGAGATTCAGCCTGAAACCTCTGGCTCATCGCTCTTGATCTTCAGTAAAAATGCTACAAACCAGGGAGTAGAAGGCCGTGAAGAAGCTGATCTTTTTGAGATGACCGTGGCATATACTGTATGATTCAAGAACCAAAGTTTTATGCAAAGGTGTCATTTGAAAAGGTCAAAGAATAAGAAAGCATACAGGGAAACAAAAAAGTAAAATGCTAAAATTGAGAAAATCATTGCAAATGTATGGAAGCACAATATACAGGGCCGGTGTCAGCACCCGGCATACCCGGGCAAGTGCCGGGGCCCTGAGCAGGCGCCCGTTAGCGGTGCCAGCTCCGCCACTGGGTCCCCCCCGCTTGCTCAGGGCCCCGGCAGCAGCCGGCGCAATACTTACCTCTCCCCGTGCCTCCGCTGCCGCAGCTCCGGGCTCCAGGGGGCGCCTGCGCTTCCTCTCTCACAGCAGCGCCGTTGAATGACATCATCATTCAGCGGCCGGCTGTGGCAGAGAGGGTGCGGACGCCGGACAGGTGAGGTGTCTGTGTCTCTGTGTGTGTGAGAGTGCTGCAGTGCTGTCTGTGTGTGGTGCTGTATGTGTGATGGTGGTGAGGAGGCAATGATGATGATGATGATGGGGAGGCAATGATGTTGATGGGGAGGCAATGATAATGGGGAGGCAATGATGATGATGATGATAATGGGGAGGCAATGATGATGATGATGGGGAGGCAATGATGATGGGGAGGAAATGATGATGGGGAAGCAATGATGATGATGTAGATAGGGAGGCAATGATAATGGGGAGGCAATGATGATGATATTAATGGGGAGGCGATGATGATGATGGGGAGGCAATGATGATGATGATGATGGGGAGGAAATGATGATGATGGGGAGGCAATGATGATGATGATGGGGAGGCAATGATGATGATGATGATGGGGAAGCAATGATAATGGGGAGGCAATGATGATGATGATGATGGGGAAGCAATGATAATGGGGAGGCAATGATGATGATGGGGAGGCAATGATAATGGAGAGGCAATGATGATGATGATGGGGAGGCAATGATGATTAAGATGGGGATGCAATGATGATGGGGAGGCAATGATGATGATGGGGAGGCAATGATAATGGGGAGGCAATGATGATGATGATGATGGGGAGGCTATGATGATGGGGAGGCAATGATGATGATGATGCTGGGGAGGCAATGATGATGATGGGGAGGCAATGACGATGATAATGGGCAGGCAATGATGATGATAATGGGTAGTCTTTCCACAGCGCCCTTTCCTGAGCCGTAACAGTGCATAATGCAGCACAGTGTAGAGGAGAGCTCTATATTTTGTATGGAGCATTATATGGGGACCAGTATCCTGTATGGAGCAATTTATGTGGTCCAGTATTCTGTATGGAGCATTATATTGGGTCCAGTATTCTGTATGGAGCATTATATGGGGGATGGGGGGTGACATCCTGCATGGGGTATTATATGGGTGATGAGGGGGAGACTATGTGGTGCCCATAATATTGTATGGAGGACTGTACTATCCAGTCTGTACTGTGCGCTGTGAGGATTTGGCGGTTTCTGAGCTATTGTAGAATTTACAATAGATATCACTCATGTAATGGAAGAAGTGAAGTGTTTGGCATTGTACTATACCCATATTTCTCTGCAGTATCTGTGCATCATGAATCGTGGTCTGTGTTAAGGGGGCCCACTGAGACTCTTTCGCCCGGGGCCCATAAAAACCTAGAGCCGGCCCTGTATACATGATATGACCACGTAAGTTTCTTACAATTCACAGATCTTGTTTTTTTCCTATACAAATTAATATTTTATAATTAAATAATATTAAACATTGCAAGGTTCCAGGCTGTCAGGACGGTAAGGCTTTTTGTGCGTTTTTGATGTAGACAAATTTCTACACCTACTATTTATATTAGGTTACTTGCCCTTTTTCATTGCATTTTTGTGTGCGTTTTTCTTTACATGACATTTTATTGCATTTTTGACTCTGTTTTTAGTCTCTGTTTGTTGGAACTGTAAGATTCGAGATTTTTGACCTAGCAAAAACATGCAGAGTCAAAAACACACCAAAAGCTCATCATGGGAACGTAGCCTAATAGGTTACATTTGATGACAGGTGCTGTGTCATGATCAAAAAAGTTGCCAACATTAAACTTGATATTGGAGTGAGTTTAATAGGAGAAACAAAAAGGACATAGTGCAACACCTTGGTAGTTTAGGTCCCAGCATGACTGGGTTTTAGCTTTCTGGCAGGTCTGGCACCAATATATATTTTTTTGTTAAGCACAACTTCAGGGTTTTTTTTTATTTCACCCCGGAGTGGTATTATTAATCCGCATTTCCTGCTCCTAGTGTTAAGGCTGGGTCTCACATAGCGATACACCAGCGATCCCGACAACGATCAGGATCGCTGGTGTATCGCTATATTATCGCTGCTGAGCTGCCAAACAGGCAGCTCAGGCAGCGATCAGCACAAGGACACTGCGGGTAAACATCGCTAGTTGCCCGCAGTGTACCTTGGATACCAGCGCCCTGATGCAGGGAGCTGGTAACCAAGGTACACATCGGGTTTCCAGGCGCTGCGCGGTGCCTGGAAACCCGCTGTGTACCTTGGTTACCAGCTCCCTGCATCAGGGCGCTGGTATCCAAGGTACACAGCGGGTTTCTAGGCACAGCCCCGCGCCTGGAAACCCGCTGTGTACCTTGGTTACCAGCGGATCGCTGGTCTCCCGCCTGTCACACGCAGCGATGCGTGCCTGTCAGCGGGAGACCAGCGATCAAAAAAATGTCCAGACATTTCAGCGATGATCAGCGATACCCGGCAGGGGGCTGATCGTCGCTGAATGTCCACACACAGCGATATCGCTGGTGAGCTCGCTGCTGCGTCACAAAACTAGTGACTCAGCAGCGATATCGCTATGTGAGACGGGGGCTTTATACTCACTTATATCTTCAGTGTTTCCTGGGCTGCTATTGTCTCGTTCTGTCATCTTGTGATTGCAGCTCCTGACTGACAGGCAGAGGTAACGGTCAATGAAAGTCTTTGAGAGCCTCATTCCGGCTACATTGATAAGTGACCACCAACTTACCCAGCAAACCCTGAAGCAATCCAGCAGGTCACAACCAGCAGAAAACATCCAGAGAGGTGCTGAGAACCAGAAGAAGATGGCAGCTGGTAACAGTGGTAAGTATATTACTAGGGGCAGGAAACTTACATTAGTGACACCAATTCAGAGGTAAAATACAAAAAAAATCTCTAATGGTGCTTTAAGGAGTCTTTCCATCCTAAACTTTAAAAGAATATGACATACAGTATACAGTGACATGTAAAAGTTTGGGCACCATTGGTCAAAATTACTTGTTATTGTGAAAGTATTACAGCTTGTAAATGCTTTTTGTAGCCAGACAAAAGTCTTTCAATTCTTGAGGACTTTTCATTCAATCTTCCTTGGAAAATTTTACCAGTTCTGTGAGATTTCTGAGTCATCTTGCATGCACTGCAATTTTGAAGTCTAGCTACAGATTTTCAATGATGTTCAGATCAGGGGACTGTGAGGGCCATTGTAAAACCTTCAGCTTGTGCCTTTTGAGGTAGTCTATTGTGGATTTAGATGTGTGTTTAGGATCATTATCCAATTATATTAGCCAACCTCTTTTCAACTTCAGCTTTTTTTTTTACAGATAGTGTTATATTTGCATCAAGAATTTGTTGAAATTTAATTGAATCCATTCTTCTCTCTACCTGTGAAATATTCCCCGTGCCATTGGCTGCAACACAACCCCAAAGCATGATTAATCCACCCCATATAGACACATATATACATATATATTTTATTTATTTTTTGCCTAAAATAAAACATATTCAACTTGCATAACTGTTCACAATAACAGAAATTTTGAGCAGGGGTGTCCAATCTTTTGCATGACACTGTATCTGTGTGAATGGGGGCTTTTTTGCAGATAGGTTAGGAGAAATACCTATTCAAAGGGAAACTGTGAAAAAGCAGTCCAATTTGCAGTCACAATGTTATAAAGCAAAGAAATCTGAGCAGATTTTATTTTACATAGTGTACAGATGGTTTCCATGGAGCTTGGACAAAATGGCTTTCCAGACCCTTGTCAAGAGTGCACACTGGTTACATTCCAGGAGAGGGGTTAACCCCTAACATCTCAGTCACCTCTCTCTAGCCCACTGATTTCTATAAAGCAGTTACTTGCTCATCTCCCTTCTCCTCCCTCTCAGCTCCTGACAAGCGGCTGTTGTAAACTTTGCAAAATCAACACCTTCACCATTGGCTGCATTCAGAGGTCTCTTAATCATAAATTTCACTGTCCTGAGTTGTGTGCTTATTCAAATGCCCTGTGTGATGCTGAGTCACATCTCTCGTCAAGACGTGAGTTGGGATTGTCAAGGAGTCCAAGGTGTAAAGCCAGGAGGGTACGTCGTAAACAGAGGGTAGAGACAAAGGCGTAGTCAGGTAACAATTTGAGGTAAAAATACTGGGAGGATAGCAGATCAGAGCAATAGGATAAGACAAACGGATGGTCAGAATGAGGTCCAAAGTCAAGCCGTGATAGATCAATAAGCAAGGTGCTAGGCACAGCGAAAACAAACCACAGAGAGCTGAAGCTACGGCTGGAGCTATCTGGAACTGCCAACTCAGTTAAATAGCTGAGCAATCAAGGGAATAGGGAATATCTGGTGAGAGCTCAGCACCTTCCAGTCTCAGGTTGGACGGCCAAGTTGTCAAAAATAGACAGATCAGCATGCCCCTGCACCAGACTGGACAACGGAGCTGTCAATCACTGGGCAGCCGCCCAAGGGCTCAAGAGGTAAGGAGGCCACTACTACCTCCAAAGTAGGAGGAATTGTGCATTATGATGAGCTGTCAAACTGCAAAGGAACCATATATTGATCTTTCACATGGGCTTTGTCTGTGTCTGCTCCTGCTGTTATCTATGTGTAAATACAGTGATAACAGTGTAGACTCCAGAACAAACCACTGATCGATGAATGTGATACAGTAGACCTTGTGCTGGATTTATGATTCTACTAATATTACAGCTCTGTGGATCACCAGAACTGTAACCTAGGAAAGATGTGTATCTTTGTACCGTGTTATCCAGTAGATTGAAAAATATTTAGAATTGAGAGTCCTCAGTGATTGATACCTTTTAATGGCTAACTGAAAAGATGGTAACAAATTGCAAGCTTTCAAGACTACTCAGGTCTTCAGATTTTGTATTAGTCTTTGCCTGATTAGGAGATCTGAGTAGTCTCGAAAGCTTGCAATTTGTTACCATCTTTTCAGTTACGGTAGCCATTAAAAGGGATCAACCACTGAGGACTCTCAATTCTAAAGATTTTTCAGAACTGTAACCTGTAACTCAAGGAGAAGAGCACGCCCACCGGAAAGCAGAAGTGAGGACACTGCAGAGCTCTGAGCTACCCTAAAGACAACCTGAGAATAACCTTATAAGCATCTACTTTTTCTAGGTATTTGGTCCAGTGGGTTGTCATATCAGTGACTGACTTTTTTTTTTAATGTGCATAAAGAGATAGTACTGATTATTTTATCACAAAACGATATATCATTTATATAGATATATTGATATATAAAAGTAAATGATCAATAAATATCTACGCTGTTATCCTCGCAATAGTTCGCAATCAAGTGCTTTAGGCCTCATTTAGGTGTCCATTTTGCACGTACATGTTCTATCTGTTATTTTCACGTGTACAACACATATCCATTATAATCTATGGTGTTATTCACGTTTGTGGTTTTACACGGACCGTGTCTGTGCAAAACTCCCAGAGACATGTCTGTTTTTTATCCGGTATCACAGACGAAAAGGGCCAGTACAAGTCTATGGTCTGTGAAAAACATGTTCAGCACATGGATGCCATCAGTGTACAATCAGCATGTTGTGCGAATTTAACATTGTAAAGAATCTGAGAAGGTCTGTAATTTGTTAACCCAAGGACCATAAAAAATGGACACACCAACCACACACTGATGGACACATTGATTCAAAATACTGATGACACACGGACCATACACTGGTGACACACTGATGATAAAAACCAACACACGGATCATACACTGATGGCACACTCATGGTTAAAACCGACACACAGACCACACACTGATGGTAAAAAACAACACATGGACCATACACTGATGATACACTGATGGTAAAAACTGACACACGAACCACACAATGATGATACACTGATCCATAACACTGATGACACAGTACGATTTTTTCATGTATGTGTTTAAACATGGATGTGTGAATGATGCCTTAAACATATAATGATCATCACTGCGCAAAATAAACAAAGCAAATATTCTATGTAATCATATAATCAAATATATATATAAAAATATAGATACCAGACTTGCACGAACATGCCTTTAACCCCATTTGTTACAGCAGTGAGTGGGTTAACCTTTTAACCACCTTCTACCTGACGATCCTAAATATTTCATATTTCTATTTCACTCTGACATTTGTAGATGACTAAAGTGTTACAAAAGAAATAAAATGCTGATTGAAGAGTTCGCCGTCATAAAGGTTACTGAATTGTAAATGGCCCTTTGAATCTTACTGTTAATAGGGACCCAGCTGTAAACAGCATGAAGTATGTGACGAGGAGGTCTGTGCAGCTCCTTCAGGAGTCGTTTCGACATTAATCACCGGATCACCAAGCCATGCTTAATTGCAAGTTGTATATCACTGGGATCCATGCTAAGCAGAAAGGAGCTCATTATGCTGCTGTATGGTAAGTGCTCTTGTACTGCTGTGTTTAACCTGCTCACAGCTAAGAGAGGGTTTACGTTGCCCATTTTCAAGGCATACTAATGCCATATGAATTTGCTGGGAACTGCACAGATGTCACTAATTAAAATATGTGTTTTGTCTAAGATTTTTTCATGATTTTAAAAGGGTTGTCCCTGATAGGGCAAGTTGTGCTTTCTGGAGAAACAGCCCTCGATTACCTAGAGCAGAGCTGTCCACTCCCTAATTGTTCCATATGAAGAATAGTGTAAAGGAATTTTCGACAGGCAATGTTTATCACTTATTCATCAGTTAGGTAATAATTGTTTGATCGCTAGGGACTCCATTAATGTGTCCCCAATAGTGATGAGCAAACGTGCTTTGATATTGTGTTATTGGAGCATGCTCGGGTATTATCCAAGTATCTTGGGCGTGCTTGTATAATATCTTTGAGTCTGTACGGCTGCATGTTTTGCAAAGAAGCATCAGCGGTGCCATTTTTGATCACCTTGGCTGTCAATCAGTTGTTTCAGCTGTCACGTGTCGTACTACTAGCAGTATCGCTCAGAGACGAGAGTCATGATGGCAGTAGCATGGCAAGTGACCTCTGATTGCCTGCAGTGGTCTTATGTTGGTTACTTATCAGTAAGGACTGGCAGCATCACTAGAGTTCTAGCTCTGGTCTGCAGTGGGAAGGAGAGAGGAGTATAGATTATTTTGTTAAAGGCCTGAGCTGACAATGAAAATCTGCAAGTGCCATTATCATACAGAATATGGCCGGGCTCCTGCTCCGACCAGAATGGATGCAGAGAGGAAAATGGCTTTGAGTCACAGATCACAATAATTCACAGGAATAGTTTTAATTATTTCATCTGAAACAAACAAAACTGCTTGGTAAGAAGTCTACATTAGAAGTCACAGGTGGTCTAACAGAATACAAACAGACCCTGTGTAGCCCGACGCTGCATTCATTCTCCTATTCATCCCTATTCATACTCTTATTTACACTACGTAGCTGAAGAAGGAGGTGATGGATGGCATCACAACTGTAGGACTGGAATACACAGAGCCTGTATAGAATCATATAATGGTAGAGTTGGAAGGGACCTCCTGGGTCATCTGGTCCAACCCCCTGCCCAAAGCAGGATTCACTAAATCATCCCAGACAGATGTCTGTCCACCTCTGTTTGAAGACTCCCATTGAAGGAGAACTCATCACCTCTCGTGGCAGCCTGTTCCACTCACTGATCACCCTAACTGTCAAAAAGTTTCTTCTAATATCTAATCTGTGTCTCCTCCCATTCAGTTTCATCCCATTGCTTCTAGTCTTTCCCTTTTGCAAATGAGAATAAAGATGATCCTTCTACAATGTGACAGCCCTTGAGATATTTGTAGACAGCTATTAAGTCTCCTCTCAGTCTTCTTTTTTGCAAGCTAAACATTCCCAAATCCTGTAACCGTTCCTCATAGGACATGGTTTGCAGACTGGGCACCATTCTGGTGGCTCTTCTCTGAACTTGCTCCAGTTTGTTGATGTCTTTTTTAAAATGTTTGTGCCCAAAATTGGACACAGTATTCCAGATGAGGTCTGACCAAAGGGGAGTAGAGGGCAATAATGACCTCACGTGATCTAGCGTCAGTTGCCATGCATACCCATGGATAATGATACGAGCTGTAAACGCTAATAGGAGTTGTCTATTATTTTCAATTTTAGTGGCATTAGAACAATGAAAGAATATTACTAAGATGGACCATCACATTAAGCAGCATCATTATTAATACTGTTATGGAATGTCTTATTTAAAAGAAAAATATCATAAGGCTATACCTGATGAAGAGACCTGAGAAGTCTGAAAAGTTTGCTATTTATTACCATCTTTTCAGTTAGCCATTGAAAAGTATCAACCACTGAGGACTCTAAAATTTTAATATTTTTCTACCTACTGGCTAACATGGAACAAAGATATATATTTTTCCTTTATCATTTAATAGGATGCATAGTGTGTGGCTTTACCATGTTTGTTCAGCAAACACGAAAACTCAAAATCTGTTTAAATATTTCTAGATTCACAACATAAATCTATGTATAGGCTGTACACAGTAACCACCCTGAAATGGTTAAAAAAAAACAGCACCAGTTATAATGAGAGGGAAGTAAGCAATCCAGAAAATAGGAGAATAGATTTGCCCTTCTTCTCTTCCAGGATTCCAGGAGACTGTTGTATATTTTGTTTTGACAAAATTATTGATTTAAATCCAGCACAATAGTACAGTCCTATTTAAAGGTCAGAGAAAGACAAATGAGTTTACACTTGAACAGTGCAAGCTTATCTGTCATGAAAGTGTAATGATGTCCTTATCCTGTGCTGCGCTCAGCACTACATATTTCACAGGGAAGTCACACCAGGCGCTCATTCTCCTTCCACACTTCTAGGTTGTTTGTTGGTGGGGGGAATGGGTAAGCAATGTCCGTAGATTAACAAACTTGTATAGACTTTCCTGCACTTAGTAAGTGAAGATTATTACTAGGTTCGGATATCTGGTTAATTACGTAGTTAACAATTATGTAACACCTGATAAAACTTCCGTTCATTACTGTTGGACTTAACTTCAATGAAACAAAATATTTACAGTGTCAACGTTTCGGTGTCTAATATGGAACCAAATTTTTTTGCCACAACGTGTTCAACGCATCATAAAAACCACTAATAGTCTACCGTGAATAGAATCTCATCACATCACTCATGCTGTACAAACAAATAATGAAGAGCAGCTTTCCCAGTTTACGTATTAAAAATTTACAGCCATTTTTGAGACATTTACACTTTTCTTCTCTTTAGAGCTCATTGCCTAGGAGACCGACCTCCACTGTTGTTCTGCATGTAAGTACAATGCTAAGGTTGGCCGGGATTAAGGGGTAACAGTGTGCTCTAATGATGCAGTCCAGCCTTAAAATGGTGCTTACAATCTGAATAAAAAAGATCTTGTAAGCACTGCGCATGTTCTGCTGTGTAGCAGTGGTGGTAGGTCTCCAAGCGAATAAATTGCATTAAAAATAACAAAAGTATTGATATCTCAATAACTATAAATTGCTAAGTGAATTTACAAGCACTATCCAACAATACCCATTTCTAAGGATGGGACTATGTCTTTAATCAACAGTTTAGAAGCACCAGTCATCAGGGTGAAGGATGATCAGCCAATAAGGAATAAAAGTGCCATTTTAACCATAGCATGGCTTGTCACATGACAATGGAACCAAGAGTGGATGTAATGATAAATTCTGCATGGCGCAATAAAGTATGTCAGTGCTATATAAGAAAGGGGAGATTAATTGTGTAGTATAGTTCCTTAATACTGTCTGACAGCATGGAGAGAGATTGAGGTCTCCCAATCTGTCCCCTGATGAACCCTGATACCTCGGGGGGAAACGCGTCAGGACTATGTTTAAGGGACTTCTGAAATTATAAGTGTCTTTGCTTCTTATACCATAGTTATGATGGGGATGTTTACATTCTGAATGATACCTTATTGGATGGTGGGATCCTTTGACACCACACCTGGGATTATATATGCTTTATTCTGATACCATATTGGATGGGGAAATTGCATGATGCCTTATGTTCTGGTGGAAATCTTTAATATCAGGTTGGATGGTGGAAATATCTAATACCAGATTGGATGGTGGAACTCTGAAATAAGGATCACCAATAATTGAAGTCTATACTTTAATGACACCATACTGATGTTGCCTTTCTGATACCATACTGTTGGTTGTTCTGTATAGGGGCGGAACCCACAGCATTCATTTAGTAGGGACATTGATGTGATGTATATACCTGCATGCCCTTGCTACACTTTAATATCAAGATCCCACTAGTAGTGGTGTATAATATGGGAACAAATATTTATATGTATTCCATGTTTACTACCCCCAATAGGAGGGAAAATATACATCAAATTGAAGAAAGTCCATTGTATGAAGTGATCTGCATATGTAGCATTGGTTAACCTACAATGGCAGAATTCCACAACGGTAATATTTCTCCCATTTAAGTATAAATGACGACATCATTTTTATTTTTAAACTTTAATGAACAGATTCTAATATCACTTAATCCATTTCAACACGTTAAACAATACTAGTGATGACGCTACGCAAGACATAGCAACCCCTCTTTTTTTTATTACTGAAGACGCTTTATCTTTAAAGAAAAACATGAAATGGCTGTGTTGTCAAAGAAAGAAAAAAAATGACTTCAGCTTTGCGATTCTGCAGTAAAAGTAATATTGCAAGAGCCAGTTATGTGACATAAAGCTCTGAGACCATTTGTTACAACACCAAAAATGTATTTCAAGCAAGCTGACAGATTTTTACCACTCTCAAGTGAATACAGGACATGCTGGTTTATTATGTAGAAATTGTTACCAGTCCACTAGTCAAACAAGTACAAAAATTACAACATGCAAAGGAGGTCAGAGCAAAACGCAGATTGAAAGCAACAACTGTGCAAAGATAAAACAATTCAAATAAAAGGCTATTTGTAACCCAAAATGTGAGCGTAATGGAGCTTCTTCATAGTCGTTAGTGAATGCACTAAAGAGAAAAAGACAACCATTTTCTCACAACTTTGAATAAATTAACAGCTGGGTTTCTCATGCCAATGTGATATGGCTCTACACACCCATATGACAAGGGGGAAAGCCTAGTTGTATATTACAGTTCAAGAGGAACAACAGAGGAATGGTATAATGCTCAGGAGTTCAATATAGCTCTTATACAGGTAAAATAAATAAGAAAAACTGACCGCTCCCCTACGAGGGTACTTCAACATCGGACGTCAGCAGAACAAAATCTATTAAAGATCAACACTGGAATCTAAGACAAAACATGCGGCAACATCCACATGTTTTACATGAAGATTTTGTTGTATAATTTCAACTTTCATACTTTGGATTTAAAATTCAAAATCTGTGGTGAAAATATGCAGCATAAATTATCAAATTGCAGATTTGTATTCTGTACTGCAGGTCAATTTACTTACAGATTTAGCCCTAATCTCAGTCATCTTCAAGTACAACCAGGCTTTCGTTTAAAATTTACTATGGGGATGATTCATTAAGGTGCTTAAACTAAAGAACATCTCCAGGATCCAACTTTTTCTCACCTGAAACTGCAAAACCACTTACTGTTTCTCCCTCTCAACAAACTTTCTCGACTCCAATCATTCTTGAATGTGGCAGCTAAAAACATTTTTCTGCCCAGCCGCTACACTGATGCCTCAACCTTGAGCCAGACATTACACTAGCTACCCATCTGCTACAGAGTACAGTATAAACTCATCACTCTCACCCACAAAGCACTCCACAGTTCACTACCATATATCTCCTCCTTCAATTCTATCTGCCTACCCATGCCCTCCATTGTACAACTCATCTAAGACTAATATTTACCATAATCGAAACCTCGCACTTCCATCTCAATAAATTCTCTCGTGCTTCCCCAGTTTTCTAGAATGCACTAATACCTAGGCCCCACATGTTTAAATGTGCTTTAAAAACACATCTCTTTAGACAAGGCTATCGCCTCACTTCACCATACTCTCCACTCTTCCCCCTGCTAATTTTTCCACAGAATCTGGTCTTCCCTTCTTATTTGTTTCCACACCTCCATGCACCCAACAGCACCTTGGTAACTGTACTTCGATACCGTCTGATGACCGGATCATGCAGCTTTATATCATAAACACTATAATAAAGATGGCTGGACCATAGACGACAAGCACTTTTTACCTATTGTGTCCCCGTTTCCTTATAGATTGTAAGCTTGCGAGCAGGGTCACTCCTCCTGTACCTGAACTATGTGTTACTTAGCAATGTCTGATGTTGTCTGGACATGTCCCAGCTTAATTGTAAAGTGCTATGGAATATGTTGGCGCTGTATAAATAAAATTATTATTATGATCAGTATTACTTCTCATCCAGTGGAAAGACAAAATGTACCTTTAAAGTGGATTGGTTGAAAACCATTTACTCCGAGGAATGGAACTAAAGAATGAACTTTTATTAAGACATTTTAGGAACATACAGTCAGGGCCAGAAATATTTGGACAGTGACACAATTTTCGCGAGTTGGGCTCTGCATGCCACCACATTGGATTTGAAATGAAACCTCTACAACAGAATTCAAGTGCAGATTGTAACGTTTAATTTGAAGGGTTGAACAAAAATATGTGTTAGAAAATGTAGGAATTGTACACATTTCTTTACAAACACTCCACATTTTAGGAGGTCAAAAGTAATTGGACAAATAAACATAACCCAAACAAAATATTTTTATTTTCAATATTTTGTGGCGAATCCTTTGGAGGCAATCACTGCCTTAAGTCTGGAACCCATGGACATCACCAAACGCTGGGTTTCCTCCTTCTTAATGCTTTGCCAGGCCTTTACAGCCGCAGCCTTCAGGTCTTGCTTGTTTGTGGGTCTTTCCCTCTTAAGTCTGGATTTCAGCAAGTGAAATGCATGCTCAATTGGGTTAAGATCTGGTGATTGACTTGGCCATTGAAGAATGTTCCACTTTTTTGCACTCATGAACTCCTGTGTAGCTTTGGCTGTATGCTTGGGGTCATTATCCATCTGTACTATGAAGCGCCGTCCAATCAAGTTTGCAGCATTTGGCTGAATCTGGGCTGAAAGTATATCCCGGTACACTTCAGAATTCATCCGGCTACTCTTGTCTGCTGTTATGTCATCAATAAACACGAGTGACCCAGTGCCATTGAAAGCCATGCATGCCCATGCCATCACGTTGCCTCCACCATGTTTTACAGAGGATGTGGTGTGCCTTGGATCATGTGCCGTTCCCTTTCTTCTCCAAACTTTTGGCTTCCCATCATTCTGGTACAGGTTGATCTTTGTCTCATCTGTCCATAGAATACTTTTCCAGAACTGAGCTGGCTTCTGGAGGTGTTTTTCAGCAAATTTAACTCTGGCCTGTCTATTTTTGGAATTGATGAATGGTTTGCATCTAGATGTGAACCCTTTGTATTTACTTTCATGGAGTCTTCTCTTTACTGTTGACTTAGAGACAGATACACCTACTTCACTGAGAGTGTTCTGGACTTCAGTTGATGTTGTGAACGGGTTCTTCTTCACCAAAGAAAGTATGCGGCGATCATCCACCACTGTTGTCTTCCGTGGGCTCCCAGGTCTTTTTGGATTGATGAGTTCACCAGTGCTTTCTTTCTTTTTCAGGATGTACCAAATTGTAGATTTTGCCACTTCTAATGTTGTAGCAATTTCTTGGATGGGTTTTTTTCTGTTCTTGCAGCTTAAGGATGGCTTGTTTCACCTGCATGGAGAGCTCCTGTGACCGCATGTTTCCTTCACAGCAAAACCTTCCAAATGCAAACACCACATCTCAAATCAACTCTGGCCCTTTCATCTGCTTAATTGAGAATGACATAACAAAGGGATTGCCCACACCTGTCAATGAAATAGCCTTGGAGTCATTTGTCCAATTACTTTTGGTCCCTTTAAAAACAGGGTGGCACATGTTAAGGAGCTGAAACTCCTAAACCCTTCATCCAATTTTAATGTGGATACCCTCAAATGAAAGCTGAAAGTCTGGACTTCAACTGCATCTGAATTTTTTGTTTCAAATTCATTGTGGTAATGTCTAGAACCAAAATTAGATAAATGTTGTCTCTGTCCAAATATATATGGACCTAACTGTACATTGAGTTTATAAGTGTTGTTTGATTTTTCTGTGCTCCTTTCCCTGCTTTACATAACGATCATATTTTGCTGTTGCATGCACTAACCCAAAAGATCAGCCAACTCATTCAGTGAATATTAACATTTTGTAAATGTGACTTTGTTTAAAAGCAGGGTACAATATATAGAGCAATGTTTTTTTTTCTTTTTACAATACAATCTTTACTTACTTGATAAATATAGAGGCTGGAGTGAATATCAATGTACTCATATCAGACACCATATAAAGCTGTCGCTACTAATAATTTCTTATTATGGAAAGACTGTACAAGGCAATCAATGCAGCAAAATGGCCAGCACTATCCATCAGGCCATCCATCACTTATTGATTACCATACCAATTAGTTGGTAGCTACAAAAGGTCTTTGTATACCGCTAAATTTGTCCACCAACTGCCAGCTAGGTTACTTGATTATCAATTTATGTGTTTGCAATGTAAACTTTATATCTCTGCTTAACAAAGAAAAAGATACTAAAAATAAAAAAAAGTGTACACAACATAACCCCTATCATATGTCAATGGCAGCTGCCAGTCAGAAGGCAGTAACGCCACATACATCAGTGACATTTGTCCTGCTGACCTTCCTTGACCACAAGTTCATACTGTCATTAGCATTTCCAACCCAAACAAAAAAACATAATGGGGAGGGATTTATGGCACATACATTAGGTGTACTCATTACCCCCAATAATAAAATAAGAATCATCCGGTCACACAAGCTTCCCATAGTGACGGCTGCCATGATTCTAGTCGCTATATACTGTAGAGTCCAGAGCCCTGGAAACTAGAGATGAGCAAATTTGTTCGGATTTTGGCCCCGAATCTGATCTTGACATATTTGGCCCATATTCAAACACTATTCGTGCCAAATGTATGTCTTATGATCGGTTCCGAACATATTCGGAAATTTCTACTCCCATTGACCCTAATGATGTTCAACTGCGTTCAACGAATATTGCAAAAACAATATTTGATGCCGATCGTATTTGGAACCGAATCCGAACAAATTTGTTCATCTCTATCGGAAAGCATTACATGCTAGACAAAAGCAGAAAAGTGCCAGCTTTAAACTGCAAATATATTAAGTTTTGCAGAAACTATAGTGTAGCACAAAAAGAATGAGCAGACTACACACATTGTGGCACAGTCGCACATACATAATCCTTTACAACTTTATCCATTTCCAAATAAATGACACAAGAAGAGTCAGAATTGGGGAACCTGCCACTGCTCCTTTTTACCAAGACAAACGTGACAGAGTTCAGAGACAGGAGAGGTTGGCCATAGCTAGACACACTGACACAGCTAGCATCATGCGTTATTTCCTTTGTATTAGATCGCTCCTTTCATCCAAGAAATATGAGGCCCCAAATGAATTGTACTTTGCTGCAGCTTCCTCTTCTCATTGAGACTAGTGCCAGCACCAGGCTGTATGTTAATGAAAACAGTTTGATAAATGAGCCTCTGATATTTTGCACACATTTTTCTCTCTGAAGTGCTCTAAACTGATGTAGCTCACAGAGAATAAGGCGCATTAAGTCATTATATCAATTTTTGTTACCCTGATGCTTCAGTCCCCGTTAAGAGCTGACAGCCAATATAAAGCAAGGCAAGGGCATGATACCACTCCATCCATCACACCTTGGCAAAGACAGATTGCCTATTACACAAAGAGAAGGGAGCACATACTCGCTTTGCCGTTTTATGCTCTCCAATTAAGGGATAACATTGGGACTCTCTCATAAATCTGCTAATTGCGACTGAATTAATTTAACACGTTTTGCCAACTGCTGTGGAGTATGCTTCAGAAAAGGAGAAGGGGGGCTGGAAAAGATTATGATAGTAGCAAAATCAAAGGAAAAATAGAAATAAAAATGTATTTTGGCAAAGGGAGAAGCTAAGATAATACAAGATAGCAGGGGTTGTGGAAAGAGATTGTTTAAATGGACTCTTGATATGCTGTGTTGGTGAGAGATGTCACAAGTACTTAGCTACCTGCTACTCCCCTGTCGATGACCCAACTCTTTCCATAAAACCAATCTGTCTCTGCTCATTTTATTTTTCTTGTTTCATTTTTGCTCCCCTGTGCAGCTATGCTTGATGATTATTCTTCTGAGATATTGTGACACTAAAAAAATGGATTGCTGTTCCCTCTTGACTACGGAAAGAAACCAACTATGTCTGCAAAATTAATTTACTCTAATGGAGGAGCTTGGTTTAAGAGAAATAAAATTAAGTGTTCTGCAGTGTTTCTAAAGAGCATGATAGTGAGTTCTCAGAACCAGGGTGTGTGTGTGTATGAGTGTGTGTGTATTGGCCAGAACATTAAAACCATATACTTAAAATTGTATAGATATCTCGTGATGCTGCCAAAAAAACTTTAACCTCTTGATGCACAGAACCATAACTACTAAGACCGCTGAAGGCGTCCCATGGTATCTAGCACCATGACGTGAGCAAAAGAACCTTTAAAAAGTAAGTAAACTTTCTGCATGTTTTTTATATTTAACAGGCACTTCAATTTACTGTATATTGGTGAGGGCTTGGGTTCTGAGACCCCCATCAATCACTGAACATACCTCTTAGAAGTGAGTAGATATAGAGATAGAACAGCACAGTTCCAGCGTGAGCACACAGAGTGTGATACAGATTTACTGGAAATTATAGGTTATAAAAGCATATGGCTTCTATTGAATCTGTACCCCATTCATTCATGGTCCAGTTCTGTCGCTGATTTGCCCACTATAGGCACTTTTGGTGGGGACAGGTTCAACATGGGCTCTCTGACTTGCTGTTCTGAAATCCCATACACACAAGTTCAATTGGACTGTGTATTAACCAGAATCACAGTTACATGAACTTTTTCAGCAATTTGTGCTACAGTAGCTGTTCTGTGGGGTCTGTCCAGGTGGTCCAGCCTTAGCTGGAATAAGTATCAATGAGCCTTGGATCCCATGTCCCTAGATGCGCAATATATCCCATTAATAGGTGCTATTGCAACAAGTTAAAAGTAAAATATATACCTGCATATATACACACTTGTGAATGTGTACAGTACTATGTGAAAGTTTTAGGCAGCTGTGTGGAAAATGCTGTAAAGCAAAATGCTTTCAAAGACAGAAGTATTAACAGTTTATTTTTATATGCTAACAAAATACAAACGGAATGAACAAAATAGTATTCTAAATCAAATCAATATTTGGTGTGACTGCCCTTTACCCTCAAAACAACATCAAATTTTCTAGGTAGATTTGTCATATATACACAATTTTTGAAGGAACTCGGCAGACGGTTGTTACAAACATCTTGGAAAACTAACGACAGATCTTCTGTGCATGAGGCTTGTGCAAATCCTTCTGTGTCTTCATGTAATACAAGACAGACTGGATGATGTTGAGATAAGGTCTGTGGGAGCCATGTCATCACTCCCAGGACTCCTTGTTCTTTACACTGAGGATAGCTCTTAATATCATTGGCTGTATGTGTGGGGTTGTTGTCCTGCTGCAGAAAAAAATTGGAGTGTCCCTGATGGTATTGTATGATGAATATGCATCTATCTGTATTTATCAGCATTGACGACACCAAGAAATCTGCAACATTGAGTATCATAGATGCAATAGTCAGCCAAGGCAACTTTGTGCAGAGGATAAAAGTCACATCATCCTTACTTCCCTTCTAAATGAGAAGTTGTCCAGTAGCGCTTTCAGCTCAAAACTGGCAGTAACTAGTGTGACTCAGCTAGACCCATCTATTGTTTGGAAGAATTCTGAACTTGTCTCTCTTTGGGCACATCTCGAACATCACTGGTCCGCAATAGCAAAGGGAGCTCCCAGCAGCGGATCTTGATGATTTACTTAATTGCAGTCAATCTGGCAGAACGTTCCTCAGACAACTATTAATAACCTCATTGATAACAACCAAGTCATGTTATTATCCATACTAAATAAATAATATCCATTTTTTCCTTATTTGCATATCAGTAACATGTCCATCTATCCTTTGATTTTCATAATTCCATGATTTTTCTTTATTGGTGTTGCAATTTCAATGTTGAAGAGTGTGTACATATATAGGAATGCATGACCTGTGCATTCCTGTGACCTCGTCTCCCAGTACTTACCTGCATGCAACCTCCGATCCTCACAAGATCTCCTTCTCTACACCCCTCTAATCTTCTCTTCCCACAATCGCATACAAGATTTCTGCCACGCATCCCCCTTACTCTGGAACTCTCTACCACAACATATCAGACTCTCGCCTACCATGGAAACCTTCAAAAAGAACCTGAAGACCTACCTCTTCCGACAAGCCTACATACAACCTGCAGTAACCACCGATCCACCAAACCGCTGCACGACCAGCTCTAACCTCACCCATCCCTTGTAGATTGTGAGCCCTTGTGGGCAGGGGCCTCTCTTCTCCTGTACCAGTTGTGAGTTGCATTGATTAAGATTACTGTACTTGTATTTATTATGTATATCCCTCCTCACATGTAAAACGCCATAGAATAAATGGCACTATAATAATAAATAATAATAATAATGAATCTCACAATGAACATCAGTTGTCAAGAGATCATCAAACTTTTGTACTAAGAAGAAAAAGGCTCTGAGAAAATGTGCGGCACATAAAGGATGCTCTCTTTTCAGTTACCTTGTCCTTAATATTCAGAGCATTCTTCAAAGCCCGTGGAGTGAATAAATAACCAATCGGAAAACAAACACAACAAATGGAATAGTAAGTTTTACAAGACACCTCTCAGCATTTTATGCTCTGTCTACAGAATCTCCCAGTTGCCCACTGCCTTTAATATCCACTTGGAAGAGGCTGTACATTAAAGAAATACAATACAAATTTGACTGGACTTGCTACCTCAGAGACAGCTTCCACTGCCGCATAAAACTAATTCCAGCTGTCACTTACTGTAAGTCAAATGACGAATATCGGTAATACCTGTCAGAGCAGGAATGCTTTAAAAAGAGTTATGCAGCTGTCAAGCATTTGATGACTTTAACAAGAGAAAAATAAGCGGAGAGAAGAGAAATACAGACAGTGCGGCAGCTATCCAGCCAGATACCCAAATCTACGACAGAGAGCTATTAATAAAATCAAATTACATTCTGTAACATAAAAAGGTGGGAAAGGGAACAAATAGAGACACGGAAAGGACATAAATAGGTGGACAAATAGATGGATATACAGACAGGCTAATTAAGATGTTGGGGAAAAGAAATGTGCTCAAGTAGAACACAATTAATGCTCAAAGTGTGTGCAAATATGTGACTTTTTATACTTCACACCATAAGTAAATATGTTAGCATGGCTCCATTGGGCAAAGCTCTTATCGGTTTCTACAACTTCACTACATCTTCTACAGGGAGTCTGTGGAAGCCTTAGAAACACCTCCTGCCGCATCATTGGCCAAATCTTCTCCTCACCCCATCCCCTACAGTTCTGCCTAGTCAGATAAACTGCTGCTCTATGGAAAGTCAGTGCATAGATAATGCAATTTCAGTGCAAATTCCACTAAAAAGTCTTATATCAGTGGTTGGTATTGTTACTTGGGGTCCAGGGTTCAAATTCCTCTAAGAGTTTCCTCTGGGTTCCCCGATTTCTTTCCACACTAAAAACACTGATAGGGAATGTAGATTGTGGGCCCTAATAATGATGATGTCTGTAAAGTGCTGGGGTATATGTTGGTGCTATATCAAAAGGCATAATAAATAATCACTAAAGTAAAAAACGGCCAGTGAGACGATACTTGTTGTATACATACTGAGGTAAGTGAGCTGTAGTAAGAAGTGAGTCGCTTCAATGGCATGAAACATACAGTAAGTGTTTATTTAGACTGCAGGAACAACGTACACAGAATTTGTTTTCAGCCTGTTATTATGGAGATACACAGTGCATTATACTCAAAATTACAGGACATACCATTCCATCATTTTTATATTTTGGTGGAGTTGGCATAACTTTTAAGCACTTCAGAATCCTGACATTCCAGAAATCAGTAACAGATAATAGAGATTACCCATGTGATAGTCTCACATGTATCATGCATGCCATCTGCAAAGTCGACTTTTTTTGTAAATCTAGATGCTGGTAACTTTTAAGACTAAAGCCCCTATACACTTTAAATAGTGATCGGCTGAGAGATGGTTTTACAGGAAGGTATCTCACTCAACTCTCCCATACACAGGATTGCGTGCTCTGCTGAGTGTTCCCGTGTTCTCTATGAGAAAGCCGCTGCTAGATATCTCTGGCGGCGGCTTATTACTTAGAGAACAAAAGAGAAAATAAAAATTTCAGCTCACCCATTCAGTTGATCCATGGCATGGTTAATCCTTGTAAAATTCTCTTCTGTGCAATCCTCGGTAGGGAAACCAGTTGTACTGTAGACCCTGGAGTTGCCCCCTCAATGTACAGATGGTCTCCTGGCTGCTTATTCCATCTTAATCTGTAACCCAGCTTAGCTTAGTTGGGATTACCTTATTCCTGAGAGATGTAAGGAAATGCTCCATGCAGTTTCATCCAGTTTTGCTCATTACTTGCCTTGTTCTGAGGAAAACCTATGGGTCCACACCCAGTGCACGGAACTGCCCAGGCCCAGGCAGGAACATAGAATCAGAAATGGATGATGGATGAGTAAGGCTTTATGCTGAAACACGTAGGATTGTCTATGCTACAAGCTGCTAACTAATGTTAGTCCTGGCCGTCTGCACACTAGAATTTTTTAATATGTATTCAATAAATTTTTTGAAATTTAAAAAAAATAAACATTTGTTTTTTCAAGTGCTGAATCCACCATTTCTGGTTAGAAATCAAAAGGATCAGAAGTCTGAAACCGGACATAGCAAATCATTATCTCCACCGTCTGACCCCATACACGCTGGACTGTAAGACTGTTGATATTGGTGAGTTTGGCTGATATTATAGGAGATTTTACATGTTTATACATTCAGAAATTGTGTGAAAAATTGGGTGCAAATTTTGCAGCTGATTTTCACTAAAATAAATTTGACATTCCACATCCAAAGTTACTGTATATACCCATGTATAAGCTGAGATTTTCAGCCCATTTTTTAGGGCTGAAAGTCCCCTCTCGGCTTATACGCGGGTCATATACGGGGGTCGGCGGGGGAGGGGGAGCGGGGGTGTCAGATCATACTCACCCCTCCGCCGGCGCGGTCTCTGCAGCCCCCCTGCTTCTCCCACGATCTCCGGCTCCTTCCTGCAGCTGTCACATGGCACCGCTCATTAAAGTCATGAATATGCACATATTCATGACTTTAATGAGCGGTAGCACGTGACCGCTGCAGGACTGAAGCGCTGCGGAGAGCGCCGGGAGAAGAGGAGAGGCGGAGGGGTGAGTATAATGATATTTACCTGTCCCTCGGTCCACCGCAGCGCACTGCTCCCTCGGTCTGACTCCTCTGTGTGTGAATGATCAGGCAGAGGGCGCGATGATGTCGTTAGTGCGCGCCCCGCCCCCTGCCAGATCATTCACACACAGAGGAGTCAGACCGTGGGAGCAGTGCACTGCGGTGGACCGACGGACAGGTAAATATCTCAGGTGCCGGGGTCCTGAGCGAGCGGTGACACCGGCACCTGCCCCCATTGCGCGCCGGTGTCACCGCCTGCTCAGGACACCGGCACCTGGCCCCCAGCGACGAGAGGTGAGTATGTCATTTTTTTTTTTTTTTTTTGCAGCAGCAGCATATGAGGCCTATACTATGGGGCATAATTGTGCAGCATATGGGGCATAATATGGAGCATATGGGGGCATAATATGGAGCATATGTGGGCATAATCTGGAGCATATGAGGGCATAATATGGTGCATATGGGGGCAAAAGCTGTGGAACATATGGGGCATAATCTGGAGCATATGGGGGGCATAATATGGAGCATATGGGGGCATAAACTGTGGAACATGTGGGGCATAATCTGGAGCATATGGGGGCATAATATGGAGCATATGGGGCATAATATGGAGCATATGGGGGCATAATATGGAGCATATGGGGGCATAAGCTGTGGAACATATGGGGCATAATCTGGAGCATATGGGGGCATAATATGGAGCATATGGGGGCATAATCCGTGGAGCATATGGGGGCATAATCTGTGGAACATATGGGGGCATAATCTGTGGAACATATGGGGCATAATCTGGAGCATATGGGGACATAATCTGTGGAACATATGGGGTATTATCTGGAGCATATGGGGCATAATCTGTGGATCATACGGGGGCATAATCTGTAGAATATATGGGGGCATAATCTGGAGCATATGGGGGCATAATCTGTGGAGCATATGGGGGCAAAATCATTTTTCACCCTAGGCTTATACGCAAGTCAATAAGTTTTCCCAGTTTTTTGTGGCAAACTTAGGGGGGTCGGCTTATACACGGGTCGGCTTATACATGAGTATATACGGTATTTCTTACCAAATCACACTGAATAGTGGCTTTAAATACACAGCATGGATAGTATTGTAGAAGAAAAGGTAATAGATTAGCAACATTGAATGACAATGGGGTTAGCACATCTACGTCAAAAACCAGAGTGTCAGGCTAAAATTACTAGATCGAAAAACAGACATCGGACTTGACCTTAGCAAGTTCTGAAAAGTGAGAGCATAGTCTTAAAGAGTAGAGGAATTATTTTAATTTTTTGAGCCTAATCTTGGACAAATTTGAATTAATTTTGAGGCCTACCGCGAGAAAATCTAACAAGCAGCAGTTTGGACATTCTACTGCTGGGCCACAATGTGATACCATATGATGTATTTGCATATGGACTAATTCGCTTTGCCCTTCCTGTGAATATTTCTGTTCCAGTCCGCTTTTCTCCTTGTTTCTTGGCATGGAAATATCATACTTGCAAAAATTATGTCTCCTGCAAAACAGTATGGATTAGGAAGCAAACTAGAGAAATAGGCATGTCACAGTTCTGCAAATGAGACAAAATCCCAGTCAACGTATGATAGAATCAGGTTCTTTGGAGCACAGTGCCTCTGAGAGGACTCCCACTATATCAGAAGAGCTTAAACCCAAAACTGACCATCGTTTGGGGCTCACTGACAAAAATCAACTCATTACAAGTGGACTTGCCTGTTACATGTGATCTAGTGAAATCTGAGAGAGAGTAAGAAGTGAGTAGAAAGTGGGAGTGGTGCATCTAATATTGAGAATGTAGCGACTCACCAGCGATCCCGACAACTATATGCACTTGTCAGGATCGCTGGTGAGTCACTACATGATCGCTGCTGAGCTGCCAAACAGGCAGCTCAGGCAGCGATCAGGAGAGCGACTATGCGGGTAATAAGCGACGCACGTCGCTTAGTTACCGGCAGTGTACCTTAGATAACCGCCCTGGTGCAGGGAGCTGGTAACCAAGGTACACATCGGGTTTCCAAGCGCCGCTCGGAGCTTAGAAACCTGCTGTGTACCTTGGTTACCAGCTCCCCTGCACCAGCGCGCTGGAATCTAACGTACACATCGGGTTTCCAGGCGCCGATGTTTACCTTGGTTACAAGCTCCGGCTGGCTGATCGGTGGTCTCCCGCCTGTCACACGCAGCGATGCGCGCTAGCCAGCGGGAGACCAGCGATCAAAAAATGGTCCAAGACATTCAGCGACGATCAGCGACACCCAGCAGGGAGGCTGATCATCGCTGCGTGTCACACATAGCGAGATCGCTGGCTAGGTCGCTGCTACGTCACAAAATCGGTGACGTTTCAGCGATCTCGCTAGCAATCTCGCTATGTGTAACTGGGCCTTAAGAGCCATCATCGAAGTTCTGTAATCTGTCACTGTAGATCAAGAAAACAAGATGAAGACTTAGGGAGTTGGTGTAAAATTAGACTTGTGGGGCTGCCCGAAGGGACTGAAGGTAAGAACCACTATGACTTTCTGGAACTTTCTTCTCAGAAACAGTCTTTCTCCTGTCTTTTATTTATCAAGAAATGCTGAATTATAATTTCATGACAAGAATTAAGAGATAAGTAGATGCCAAGGCCCTATCAATGTTCAAAGAGAAGCTCAAATGTTTCCCAAATTTTCATTGAATGCTCAGAGGAAAGAAAAAAATTCAGAAGCAAAGAGAATGGGCTGATCTAAGCAACTCAAAGATGCCACGTTGTATTCTGCAAAATTAAAGGTTATTAAAGGGGTTGTTCAGTTTTTTGGTAAAAGTCTGCAGTCACCCTATGTGTTTGCGGACTTCTGAATCCTTACAGTGTGCAGCATGGACGCTGTCAGGATTCTTTTATTGCCGATAAGATAAGACGGTCATATGACCTCAAGTATGCGATTTGCATTTTTGCGGCCACATTCTAACTAGATGTGCCTTACTTCTCTCAATATTAGGCTGGGATCACACTTGGGAGAAACTCGCACGAGTCTTGCACCTCAATACCTGACACTGCCGCCGGCACTCGGGACCAGAGTGTTCGGCTGCATGTATTTCTAACGCTCCGGTCTGAGTGCCGGCGGCAGTGCCAGGCAGGGCCGGCGTCAGCACCCGGCACACCCGGGCAAGTGCCGGGGCCCTGAGCAGGCGGGGGGCCCACTCGCAGCCTGGCTCCCCCGCGCCCGTTAGTGGAGGAGAGCGGTGTCAGCGCCGCCACCCGCCCCCGGCATCAGCTGTTACAATACTTACCTCTCCCGTGCCTCCGCTGCCGCAGCTCCGGGCTCCAGGGGGCGCCGGCACTTCCTCTCACAGCAGCGCCGCTGAATGACGTCATCATTCAGCGGCGGCTGTGGCAGACAGCGTGGGGACGCCGGACAGGTAAGACGTGTGTGTGTGTGTGTGTCTCTATATGTAGTGCGGTGCTTTGTGTGTGTATGTATGTATGTGTGTGTGTGTATGTATGTGAGAGAGTGCTTGTGTGCTGTCTGTGTGTGATGATGGGCAGGCATTGCTGATAATGGGGAGGCATTGATGATGATGATGGGGAGAAGATGATGATTATGGGCAGGCATTGATGATAATGGGCAGGCATTGATGATGGGGAGAAGATGATGATGGGCAAGCATTGCTGATAATGGGGAGGCATTGATGATGATGGGGAGAAGATGATGATAATGGGCAGGCATTGATGATAATGGGCAGGCATTGATGATGGGGAGAAGATGATGATGGGCAGGCATTGATGATGATGGGGAGAAGATGATGATGGGCAGGCATTGATGATAATGGGGAGGCCATGATGATGATGGGAAGGCAATGATGATGATAAGGAGGCAATGATGATGATGGGGAGACAATCATGATGATAATGGGGAGTCTTTCCACAGCCCCCTTTCCTGAGCCGTAACAGTGCAGAACGCAGTACAGCGCAGAGGAGAGCTCCATATTTTGTATGGAGCATTATATGGGGTCCAGTATTCTGTATGGAGCATTATATGTGGTCCAGTATTCTGTATGGAGCATTATATGGGGTCCAGTATTCTGTATGGAGCATTATATTGGGTCCAGTATTCTGTATGGAGCATTATATGTGGTCCAGTATTCTGTATGGAGCATTATATGGGGTCCAGTATTCTGTATGGAGCATTATATTGGGTCCAGTATCCTGTATGGAGCATTTGATTGGGTCCAGTATTCTGTATGGAGCATTATATGGTGGATGGGGGGTGACATCCTGCATGGGGTATTATATGGGTGATGAGGGGGAGACTATGTGGTGCCCATAATATTGTATGGAGGACTGTACTGTCCAGTCTGTACTGTGCGCTGTGAGGATTTGGCGGTTTTTGAGCTATTGTACAATTTACAATAGGTATCAGTCATGTAATGGAAGAAGTGAAGTATTTGGCATTGTACTATACCCATATTTCTCTGCAGTATCTGTGCATCATGAATCGTGGTCTGTGTTAAAGGGGCCCACTGAGGCTCTTTCGCCCGGGGCCCATAAAAACCTGGAGCCGGCCCAGGTGCCAGGTATTGAGGAGCAACACTCGCGCGAGTTTCTCGCAAGTGTGATCCCGGCCTTAGTGATTTGAGAAAAGTATGCCACGTCATGCATGAAAATTGTATACTAGCGGTTATGTGACCGTTTCTTTTCACTGTCAATACCAATATCCTGACAGTATGTGCACCTCGTGCTGTCAGGATTCAGAAGTCTGCAGGCACAAACTACAGACTTTTATCAGAATACTGGACAACCCATGCCACTTCTTGAAAAGGCCAGAATATAAGATCATCTGGCTGGAGCATCACTGCATCTTGAATTATACTGGAATATCTGATCATTAAACTTTTATTTTCTATATTGAAATGCTCGTCCTCAGAAACAACTGCGTCTGCCGCTATTACATTATGCAATAGCTGAGGAAGAACTTTACTTTACATTCCAAAAAAAGTGTGCTGTCCATTTCTGTATAGGCAATATGTTCCCCTATATAATGTCACAGGGAGGGTAAAATTCTCCTTGAATTTTCTTCTTTCTATTAAGTTTATTTCTTTCATTTGCTACCAATGTGTACATGACATGTTAGTAAATTTCGCTATCGGCTATAAATCTGTCTCGTGTTGGGGTGGAAGGGTAGGGTGGATATAGGATTTTTTCTTCATCGAACAAGAGGTAAGAAAACCAGATCACTAATTTTCTCAGTTCAGTCTGGAAGACAGAGAAGCGACACTGCTGGGGACAAAAGCAATCTTAAAAAGTGGATCCAGCATCACGGACATGAAATCTTCATCTTTATTGGTGCATATACAAAAAACATTTTTAAATCCAAGCATTAATTCATGTGTAGAAATGAATTAACACTGGGTGTAAAAATAATTTCATATACTCACCAAAAAAGAAGATTTTATGTCTGTGAAGTTGGATCCTCTGATTAATTAATAATAATAATTTTTATTTCTATAGCGCCAACATATTCCGCAGCAATTTACATTATAGAGGGGACTTGTACAGACAATAGACATTACAGAATAACAATAAACACAGATCAAAGTAGATACCAAGAGGAATGAGGGCCCTGCTCGCAAGCTTACAATCTATGAGGAAAAAGGGGAGACACAAAAGGTGGATGGTAACAATTGCTTTCATTGTTCGGACCAGCCACAGTGTAAGAATCGGGTGTTCGTGTAATTCTGCATGAACTAGTTAACAGCCAATGTATGTAACAGTACAGACACAGAGGGCTATTAAATGCATAAAGCGGGTGAGAACATAATACGAGGTACCTGATTATGGTAGAAATTTTTTTTTTTTTGAATGGGCCAACAGGGATAGTTAGGTTAATGCGTTGAGGCGGTATGCCAGTCTGAACAAATGCGTTTTTAGGGCACGCTTAAAACTGTGGGGATTGGGGATTAATCGTATTAACCTGGGTAGTGCATTCCAAACAATTGGCGCAGCACGTGAAAAGTCTTGGAGACGGGAGTGGGAGGTTCTGATTATTGAGGATGCTAACCTCAGGTCATTAGCAGAACGGAGGGCACGGGTAGGATGGTAGAGTGAGATGAGAGAGGAGATGTAGGGTGGTGCTGAGCCATGGAGTGCTTTGTGAGTGAGGGTAGTAAGTTTGTACTGGATTCTGTAGTGGATGGGTAACCAGTGTAATGACTGGCACAAGGTAGAGGCATCGGTATAACAATTGGTGAGGAATATGATCCTGGCTGCAGCATTCAAGACAGATTGGAGAGGGGAGAGTTTGGTAAGTGGGAGACCGATTAGTAGAGAGTTACAATAGTCCAGACGAGAATGAATAAGAGAAACAGTAAGAGTTTTTGCAGAGTTGAAATTAAGAAAAGGTCGAATTCTAGAGAAGTTTTTGAGGTGGAGATAACAAGAGCAAGCCAGTGATCGGATATGGGGGGTGAATGAAAGCTTGGAATCAAGTATGACCCCAAGACAGCGGGCATGTTGCTGGGGAGTAATGGTGGAACCACACACGGAGATGGCAATGTCAGGCAAGGGTAGGTTAGTAGAGGGAGGAAAAACGAGGAGTTCCGTTTTTGACAGGTTCAGTTTCAGATAGAGGAAGGATATGATGTTAAAGACAGCGGTAAGACAATCACTGGTGTTTTCTAAAAAGGCAGGCGTGATAACTGGTGAAGAAGTGTATAATTGGGTGTCATCAGCATAGAGATGGTACTGGAAACCAAATCTACTGATTGTTTGTCCAATAGGGGCAGTATACAAAGAGAAGAGGAGGGGGCCTAGGACTGATCCTTGAGGAACCCCAACAGTAAGGGAAAGATGAGAGGAGGAGGAACCAACAAAAGATACAGTGAAGGAACGGTCAGAGAGATAGGAGGAGAACCAGGAGAGAACGATGTCTTTGAGGCCGATGGAGCTGAGCATAGTGAGGAGGAGCCGATGGTCCACAGTGTCGAATGCTGCGGAGAGATCCAAGAGAATTAGCATGGAGTAGTGACCATTAGATTTAGCTGTTAGAAGATCATTAGAGACTTTAGTGAGGGCAGTTTCAGTAGAGTGTAAAAAGCGGAAACCAGATTGAAGAGGGTCGAGAAGAGAGTTATCTGAAAGATAGCGAATAAGATGGGTGTGGACCAGGAGTTTAGAGATGAAGGGAAGATTAGAGACAGGTCTATAGTTAGCGGCACAGTTTTGGTCGAGCGATGATTTTTTAAGTAATGGATGTATGATGGCATGTTTAAATGAGGAGGGAAAGATACCCGAAGAGAGAGAGAGGTTGAATATTTTTGTTAGGTGATAGGTGACAGCAGAGGAAAGGGACTGGAGGAGATGTGATGGAATGGGGTCACTGATGCAAGTTGTAGGGTGAGAAGATGCAAGGAGCCTGATTACTTCTTCTTCTGTGACTGGTTCAAAGTCAGAGATTGAGCTGGATGCAGTAGGGGAGGGAGGACAGTGCATGGTATGAGGGGATTGGGAGATAATTTCCTGTCGGATGTGGTCAATTATATTTTACTTCATGCAAGTTTATTGTTCATTTTGTGACATGTTATTATTACTCCTTTTCTTGTGAAGGGTGACCAATTTCAACTTTTATGCGCGTTCCCTGGTCTCATAATCTCACTTATGACTGAAAATAGCTAGTACTGGACTCAAAATTGTCTCCTGGGTTGTCAGAAGCATGAACTTTTCAGAAAACATATTTAAAGTGATCTAAAATGCTGACGATCTAATGGGATTTTGTGGGCTTGGCCTACCATGCCACCGCCTCTAGTTATACTAGAGGAGTCACTATTGTAGTAGTCAGTACTGCCCAATTTGAATTAATATGCAAATTGCCTCTTCAAACAAAGAGGACTTGTAATTTGAATTAAAAATTCATACTGATCCAGGTGGCTGGTATGGTATATCATTATTTGTGGTAGATTCTATAACTGCCTATTGACCATAGTCAACTTGTATTTACCTCTCCCTGCTGATGCTCTGTCCAAAGTGATCAATCTGGATCCAGTACCTATATTATTGGTGAGTGATTTTCATATAACCATGTATCCCAGTTAAGGACTGTCTTACACATACCAATCTCACTCCTTTACATTTGTTTAATTGTCGCAATAACTACCTGCTTTAGGAGGTGTAGAATGTGTTATATGCAATTATTTTTGTGCTGCTGCTGGGGTATATGTGGAGGCTGCTGCTGGGGTATAAATGGAGGTTGCTGCTGCTGGGGTATATGTGGAGGCTGCTGCTGCTCAATTTTTGCTTGTACAGTACATTTACCAGCATTGATTTGTATTTTAGTTCTGCAGACTACTTTCCTCAAATCAATATTATAACTTACCTCCCTAATGATGTATCAGATCATTCCCCATCACACTTAGCCCTAGACTTTGCTTCAGTCCATGGACACTGGGGGTCTGTATGTGGGGGAGACAGGGCAAAAACTGAGAACAAGGATGAATTCTCATCGCCACACAAAGCCACAAAGCTTTTGATAGAATGTCCTTTCTATAAATGAGACAAATCTGGGGCTTACTGCCAAGTCACATCAGTTCTATGCTCACAGACAAAAAAAAATGAAGTCTACAAAGACAAGAACATTGTACCTACTGTGAAGCCTGGTGGTGAGGGTGACTCGGTTTTGATTCAGGGCGGCTTAGCTGCATCTTGCACAGGTTGTCTTGAATCTGTGCAGAGTTCAATGAAATCTCATACATTATCAAGGCATTCTGGAGTGAAATGTGCTGACCAGTGTCAGAAAGATTGGTCTGAATCACAAGTCATGGGTCCTCCAACAGGATAAAGATCCAAAAACACACAACTAAAAACATTCAAGAACGGCTAAGTGCAGAGCACTGCACTAATCTCGTCTTCTATGGGCCCTGATATAAATAAATAATTTTGAACATCTATGTAAAGAGCTGAAACTTGCAATCTGGAGAAGGGGCCTTCATACCCGAGACACAAGTAGCAGTTTGCTCATGAGGAGTGGCCCAAAATGCTTGTGGACAGGTGAAGAAGTCTCATTGAGAGTTACAGATATTGTTTGTTTGCAGTGACTGCATCAAAAGGTTGTGCAACTAAATTTAAAATTCAGGGGTGGACACTGACAGTTTTGGGCCCCTGTGCAAGAAATGTGTTTGGGCCCCCCTCACTGCCTGGGTACGCTGCTTATGATGATAGCAATCTGGCCATGATTGCCCTCATTATTACTGCCCTGCAAGCAGGGGTGTGCATAGCAATTACAGGGCCCCATAGCAAAAGTTCTATTTGGACACATACACTAATATATACGGTATATATAAAATCTTCGTTAACATTCGGTTCTGTTGGTTCCAGTGCAGTCAGACTTGCTGTCAAGTGACGACTGGAATGTCAGCTATACACTGCAGACGTGACGTGGCAGACGCCTTAGGCCTCTTTCACACATCCGGCGGGCGCCTGGCGGCGCCCCCGGCATTTTACCGCAGCGCCGCATGTGAAAAGCTTTCACACTTCCGGCGCCCAAAATGCGTTTTTTTGCCGGATGATTTCTGATGCTTGGAGAGATAAGAAATCATCCGGCAAAAAAAAAAAACGTTACATGCAGCATTTTGTCCGGCCGCCGCAATGTACAGTCATGGCCAAAAGTTTTGAGAATGACATAAATATTATATTTTCACATGATCTGCTGCCCTCTGGTTTTTATGTGTGTTTGACAGATGTTTTTATCACAGACAGAAATATAATTGCAAACATATGAGTAACAAAAGCTTATATTGACAGTTAGAATGAGTTAATGCAGCAAGTCAATATTTGCAGTGTTGACCCTTCTTCTTCAGGACCTCTGCAATTCTCCCTGGCATGCTCTCAATCAACTTCTGGACCAAATCCTGACTGATAGCAGTCCTTCTTGCACAATCAATGGTTTCATTTTGTCAGAATTTTTAGGTTTTTGTTTGTCCACCCGTCTCTTGATGATTGACCACAAGTTCTCAATGGGATTAAGATCTGGGGAGTTTCCAGGCTATGGACCCAAAATTTCTATGTTTTGTTCCCTGAGCCATTTAGTTATCACCTTTGCGTTATGGCAAGGTGCTCCATCATGCTGGAAAAGGCATTGTTGATCACCAAACTGCTCTTGGAGGGTTGGGAGAAGTTGCTCTTGGAGGACATTCTGGTACCATTCTTTATTCATGGCTGTGTTTTTAGGCAAGACTGTGAGAGAGCCGATTCCCTTGGCTGAGAAGCAACCCCACACATGAATGGTTTCAGGATGCTTAACAGTTGGCATGAGACAAGACTGGTGGTAGCGCTCACCTTGTCTTCTCCGAATGAGGCGTTTTCCTGATGTCCCAAACAATCGAAAAGGGGATTCATCAGAGAAAATAACTTTACCCCAGTCCTCAGCAGTTCACTGCCTGTACCTTTTGCAGAATATCAGTCTGTTCATGATGTTTTTTCTGGAGAGAAGTGGCTTCTTTGCTGCCCTCCTTGAGACCAGGCCTTGCTCCAAGAGTCTCCGCCTCACAGTGCGTGCAGATGCACTCACACCTGCCTGCTGCCATTCCTGAGCAAGCTCTGCACTGCTGGTAGCCCGATCCTGCAGCTGAAACACTTTTAAGAGACGGTCCTGGTGCTTGCTGGTCTTTCTTGGGTGCCCTGGAGCCTTTTTGGCAACAATGGAACCTCTCTCCTTGAAGTTCTTGATGATGCGATAGATTGTTGACTGAGGTGCAATCTTTCTAGCTGCGATACTCTTCCCTGTTAGGCCATTTTTGTGCATTGCAATGATGACTGCACGTGTTTCTTTAGAGATAACCATGGTTAACAGAAGAGAAACAATGATGCCAAGCACCAGCCTCCTTTTAAAGTGTCCAGTGGTGTCATTCTTACTTAATCATGACAAATTGATCTCCAGCCATGTCCTCATCAACACCCACACCTGTGTTAATGGAGCAATCACTGAAAAGAGGTTAGCTGGTCCTTTTAAGGCAGGGCTGCAATGATGTTGAAATGTGTTTTGGGGGATAAAGTTCATTTTCTAGACAAATATTGACTTTGCAAGTAATTGCTGTTAAGCTGATCACTCTGTATAACATTCTGGAGTATATGCAAATTGCCATTAGAAAAAGTGAAGCAGTAGACTTTGTAAAAATTAATATTTGTGTCATTCTCAAAACTTTTGGCCATGACTGTACATTTGTGCCGCATCCGGACAAAACCGCATGCAACGCATTGACATGCGGCGCCATCCGGCGCTAATGCATGTCAATGCGAAAAAAGTCGCATGCGGCGCATCAGATTTTCAGATGCGGCGCTGCGGGAAAACGCCGGGGGCGCCGCAAGGCGCCCGCCGGATGTGTGAAAGAGGCCTTAGCTGGCACATGACAGCAAGTGTGCAAAGCGCATCCTCGTGGTTACAGGATTACAGCTAGAACCGGCAGAGTCCAACTATGTATATATTATATTGCATTATATATCTGGTATTGGGTAGTATGCTACAAATAAAAGAAGAATGGAATAGTGTAGTAGACTGCACTATTCCATAAAACAGTATCCAGTAAAAGATGTACTACAGGAAGAGCCCCCACACATCTCTCCCTACACATAATATGTGCCACTACATTGTCTCCCTATATTCAGTAGGAGATCCTACATAGGCCCCTATATGCAGTATGAGCCTGCACATAGCCTCCTATATACAGTATGAAACAGCAAAAAGCCTCCTACATACAGGGTGAGCCCTTACAGAGCCCCCTATGTACAGCATAAGCCCTCAGATCCCCATTTATACAGCATGAGCCCTCACATAGCCCCCTATATAAAGTATAAGCTCTCACATAGCCCCCTATATATAGCATGAGCCCTCATATAGCCCCCTATATATAGTATGCCATCACAAAGCCCCATATATTTATATAGTATGAGCCATCACATAGCCCTCTATATACAGGAACAAATCCCACACACATATTAAGAAAAAAAACCACACATACCTCGCTCCCATTCTCCTGATGCTCTGCTCCATTCTTTGCTGCATAAACTCACTCTCCACACAGCAGAAGTGATATAGTGACGTCATTCCGTCTGCTGCCTCAGTCACACACGCTGACTGTTGGCAGCAGCCGGTGGCTCTGTCCGACACCATTATATTCACCGCTACCTGCATCCTGAAGATGCAGATAGCGATGAAATGTGGATGCAGGGTCGCCATGTAGTGCGGCCTGCGTACCAGTGTTTTCAGGACTTTGGCTACTCGATCCGATTGCCACACTTTGCCCAGTTCTGTTGTACCCAGGCCGTATACTAATCTCTGTACTAGGTGTTATATACTAAAGTATGTGCACATATATACAGTGTTATATTATTATTATTTATTATTATAACGCCATTTAATCCATGGCACTTTACATGTGAGGTGGGGTATACATAATAAATACAAGTACAGTAATCTTAGACAATACAAGTTACGACTGGTACAGTAGGAGAGAGTACCCTACCCGTGAGGGCTTACAATCTACAAGGGATGGGTGAGGATACAGTAGGAGAGGGTAGAGCTGGTCGTGCAGCGGTTTGGTGGATCTGTGGTTACTGCATGTTGTAGGCTTGTCGGAAGAGGTAGGTCTTCAGGTTCTTTTTGAAGGTTTCCATGGTAGGCGAGAGTCTGATATGTTGTGGTAGAGAGTTACCGTATATACTCATGTATAAGCCGACCGTGTATAAGCCGACCCCCCTAATTTTGCCACAAAAAACTTTGAAAACTTATTGACTCGCGTATAAGCCTAGGGTGAAAAATGATTATGCCCCCATATGATGCTCCACAGATTATGCCCAATATGCTCCACAGATTATGCCCCCCATATGCTCCAGATTATGCCCAATATGCTTGAGATTATGCCCCCATATGCTTCAGATTATGCCCCATATGCTCCAGATTATGCCCCCATATATTCCAGATTATGCCCCCATATGATCCACAGATTATGCCCCCATATGCTCCAGATTATGCCCCCATATGCTCCAGATTATGCCCCCATATGTTCCACAGCTTATGCCCCCATATGCTTCATATTATGCCCCCATATGCTCCAGATTATGCCCCATATGTTCCGTTATCCCATAGCTCCATATATGCCCCCATATGCTCCAGATTATGCCCCATATGCTGCTGCAAAAAAAAATAAAAAATGACATACTCACCTATCGTTGCTGGGGGCCAGGTGCCGGTGTCACCGCTCGCTCAGGACCACGGCACCTAAGATATTTACCTGTCCTCTCTGCACCGCTGCATGCTGCGTCCTCGTCTGACTCCTCTGGCTGTGAATGATCTGGCAGGGGGCGCGGCGCGCACTAACGACGTCATCGTGCCCTCTGCCTGATCATTCACAGCCAGAGGAGTCAGACGAGGACGCAGCGCGCAGCGGTGGAACGGGACAGGTAAATATCGCTATATTCACCCCTCCGCCGGCGCGGTCTCTGCAGCCTCTCCTCTTCTCCCGGCGCTCTCCGCAGCGCTTCCTTCCTACAGCGGTCACATGGTACTGCTCATTAAAGTCATGAATATGTGCATATTCATGACTTTAATGAGTGGTGCTATGTGACCGCTGCAGGAAGGAGCCGGAGATCGTGGGAGAAGCAGGGGGCTGCAGAGACCGCACCGGCGGAGGGGTGAGTATGATCCGACACCCCCGCTCCCCCTCCCCCGCCGACCCCCGTATATGACCCGCGTATAAGCCGAGAGGGGACTTTCAGCCCTAAAAAATGGGCTGAAAATCTCGGCTTATACACGAGTATATACGTTATATGCACTGACTGAGCACTCCTGGACCAGGCAGCAGGATCTCACACATTATAGTGTAGCAGATATATATGCAGGATGTCCTGGAGCCGGGCACAGGATCACACACTGCATGGTGACTGTATATTGGTGTCTGCAATCTCTATCTGAGGATCACAGTGAGTTATTGCTGCGGCTTGAGCTTACATACAGATTGGGTGATGCTGGAGCCAATGACCCCACTGACAGAGTGACCTGATCTGTATGTAAGTGTAAGCTGGTGCAATAAATCTTACAGTGCCTGTGATAGAGCTTCTGATGAAACAAGACATGATGCTGGTATCAGCTGAAGCAATCTCACATCCTCCTGCCCCGACCCCCTGGCACTGCTGACTTCAGTTCTCCTCTCCGGCAGATTGATGCAGACACGCCCACACACACAGCCGGCAGTTTCTACAATACTGGGATGGTTGGCACTTGTACACATCTAAAGTACAGTATAGTGCCGGCAGCTGTCTACTGAAGCAGCAGAAATCTGGGGCCCCTGCAGTACTCCCTGGCTGCAAGGGCTCCCTCCACCTCTGGGACCCAGTGCAGTAGCTTCAGCTGCATATGCAGTAGGTCCGCCCCTGATTAAATTAAGGAAACCATTATTTTGATACAGGCCATTTTCAAGAGTTTTTTTGTTGAACTACAATTCAAAAGCAATGTCTGGTTCGCATTAGTTGACATACAGTAAATTTAACTAAAAAATTACTTTGGTCAGTTTCAAGTTTTTTTCAGTGACCATTGTGGGTTTTTCATACTTTACCAGAAGTCTAACAACAATTTTCATCCCCATGGGTAATCTGAAATGTGATCATCTGGTCACTCATACTATACACAGCAATACCATAATATTGCACTATTCAGTGTAATTTTTTTCTGCTATGGAGCTCACAGTGGAACACAGATATAATTAGGCTGCCTTGGTAACCTACTGCACCGCGGGTAGGAGCGAGTGAGGCGGTGATACGCATGAGCATCAGCACATTCCATTTAAATGCCACTTTCAGCTTTGCTCAGGCTACTGTTGTTAGCCACAGATGCTGACTATGTAATGTAGCCAGCATCTACCGCATGTGGAGGGAGCTCAGCTCCTGAGCCCTCTCCACACAACGCAAATCACCACAATTAAAAATATGAATGTGATTTTACATTTAGAAGTTGAAGAATAACTAAACTTCCACTTTATTCAAGAATTTTGTGCAGCATGAATAGTTATGTAAAGTTGCAGGTTACTTTATTAGGGTTCATCTATTACACAGCTTGGTAAGTGTCAATTTTTTTTTAGATTTTTTATATTTGAAAATAGAATATGAAAACATTACTATCATAGGCATAAAAATTGGAAGTGGATGTGTCATGAGTAACCCAAACAAGACACAAATCAAATACAGCCAAAACAATCTTCACCGTTTTCTTTAATATATGTGACAGGAAAAAGCTATAATCTATTATACAAAAAAGTAATTAGAGACAGCACACCAAAAAATATGAAAAAGAGTACCGTAAATGTAATGGTCCATTGTGGTGATAGCTTGAGAATTGTTCACACTATGGACTGAAACATCATCACAATGGGCCAATAAGCTTTATTATTTTTCATAAAGAGCATTTCTTGGTGTGCATAGAACTGATTTTTGTGTTTGGATGGTTTGGTTGCTGCTGAGGCTTGGTACCAATATTATTTTCTGATGTTGCTCCAGTTTTTTTTATTATATAATCTATGAAATTCTTATGTCCATATGGAAAGGGATTATCAAGATGAGACAACCGTGTAAAACAACAAGTACCGTGCACTACACAATAAAGACTTTGTACATCACTTATCCTTTAGTATTATTACAGGCTAAATCAAATATATACTCAATTATCAATATTGTACTTAAATATGTACTCACTTAATTATTACAGACTAAATTAAATAAGTACTCACTTATCACATACATGGCTGCTACTTGGTCAAGCGGCCACATCGGTGGTCTGTACACTTGCCTACTAATCAGAAGAGGCATCAGGGATGCCAACAGATAGAATATGATTAACCCTTCCCGACCTGTGACACAGCGTATGTGTCATGAAAGGATCGCGTTCCTGCGGGTCGGGTGACCGGGTCACTGAAAGGTCACCTGACCCGCAGGCACAAGACCCTTTGTGCTTCACCACAAGGGGGTTGGCTTAACCCCCACATGGCTATGATCGCTCTGATTGGCTATTAAAAGTGAAACAGTGCTCCCTATATTCCGAGCCCTGACGTGTACCCAAGCAGTGGTTTACTCCCACATATGGGGTATCAGCGTACTCAGGAAAAATTGCACAACAACTTTGGGGGTCTAATTTCTCCTGTTACCCTTGGGAAAAAAAATTGGGGAGTAAAAAAAATTATTTTTGTGGAAAAAAAAATGATTTTTTATTTTCACAGCTCTGCGTTATAAACTTCTGTGAAGAACTTGGAGATTCAAAGTGCTCACCACACATCTAGAGGAGTTCCTTGGGGGATCTAGTTTCCAAAATGGGGTCACTTGGGGGGTTTCTACTGTTTAGGCACATCATGGGCTCTGCAAACGTAACATGACGCCCGCAGACCATTCCATCAAGTCGGCATTTCAAAACGTCACTACTTCCCTTCCGAGCCCCGACGTGTGCCCATACAGTAGTTTTCTCCAACATATGGGATATCAGCATACTCAGGCCAAATTGGACAACAACTTTTGGGGTCTAATTTCTCCTGTTACCCTTGGGAAAATAAAAAAATTGGGGACTAAAAGATCATGTTTATGGAAAAAATATGATTTTTTTTTCATGCCCTGGCGTTATAAACTTCTGTGTAGCGCTTGGGGGTTCAAAGTGGTCACCGCACATCTAGATAAGTTCCGTGCGGTGCCTAGTTTCCAAAATGGGGTCACTTGTTGGGAGTTTCTACTGTTTAGGCACATCAGGGGCAATGCAAACGTAACATGATGCCCGCAGACCATTCCATCAAAGTCAGCATTTCAAAACGTCACTACTTCCCTTCCGAGACCCAACGTGTGCCCGAACAGAGGTTCCCCCCCACATATGGGGTACCAGTGTACTCAGGACAAACTGCAAAACAACTTTTGGGGTCCAATTTCTCCTGTTACCCTTGGGAAAATAAAAAATAGCGGGCTAAAAAATGATTTTTGAGAAACAAAAATGATTTTTTTATTTTCACTGCTCTGCGTTTATAAACTTCTGTGAAGCACTTGGGGGTTCAAAGTGCTCACTACACATCTAGATAAGCTCCTTGCGGTGTCTAGTTTCCAAAATGGGGGCACTTGTGGGGGTTTCTACTGCTTAGGCACATCAGGGCCTCTGCAAACGCAACATGACGCCCGCAGAACATTCCATCAAGTCTGCATTCCAAAATGGCGCTCCTTCCCTTCTGAGCCCTGCCGTGCGCCTAAACAGTGGTTTATGACCACATATGAGGTGTCTGTATACTCAGGAGAAATTGCCCAACAAATTTTAGGATCCATTTTATCCTGTTGCCCATGCAAAAATGAAAAAATTGATGCTAAAATAAAAATTTTGTTGGAAAAATTAAAATGTCCATTTTTTCCTTCCACGTTGCTTTAGTTCCTGTGAATCACCTGAAGGGTTAATAATCTTCTTGAATGTAGTTTTGAGTATCTTGAGGGGTGCAGTTTTTAGAATGGTGTCACTTTTGGGTATTTTCTACCATATAGACCCCTCAAAGTGACTTCAAATGTGAGGTGGTCCCAAAAAAAAATGGTTTTGTACATTTAGATGTAAAAATGAGAAATCGCTGGTCAACTTTTAACCCTTATAACTTCCTAACAAAAAAAAATTTGTTTCCAAAATTGTGCTGATATAAAGTAGACATGTGGGAAATGTTATTTATTAACTATTTTGTGTCACATAACTCTCTGGTGTAACAGAATAAAAATTCAAAATTTGAAAATTGCGAAATTTTCAAAATTTTCACCAAATTTCCATTTTTTTCACAAATAAACGCAAAAATTATCGACCTAAATTTACCACTAACATGAAGCCCAATATGTCACGAAAAAACAATCTCAGAATCGCTAGGATCCGTTGAAGCGTTCCTGAGTTATTACCTCATAAAGGGACACTGGTCAGAATTGCAAAAAATGGTAAGGTCATGAAGGGGTTAAAGTGCTTTGGTCATTTGGCAATAGACTACTGAAGTGGCAGCTGGATCAGTGTCCTACGAATCAATAGCTTAACTATTTATAATTTATAAATGAAAAATTTGTGTTAGAATGAAAAAAAGGGTCTCAGTCTGTAATGCTGAGATTTATGAAGTACAATGAAGAGATATGTTTGGCTTTTCATATAAGGACAGATATATGCCCCCACCCCATTAGCTGAAAAACTAGTATATTTTCATATGTACTGCATTGAGGGTAATAAATTAGAAAATAAATGATGCAGGAGGAAATGAAATATTTAAAAGAAAATTCTAGTGAACATTATTTTGGCTTACGATTATAGGAGTGTAAAACAGGCCCCTAAGTGAGTCTTTAGCTGATCAAACTCTTTGAAGCGGTTGTAATTTAAAGCAAGAATTATTATTGATGAATGGCTCGGGAAGTAGAAACTAATAGCTTGACATAAAACAAAATTACTAAACATTTCCTTTAAACACATATTTATTCACAAATGGAAGAAATCAGATTTACGCAGTATTATGTGTAGTTTGAACAGAGCCTATATTGCACTAAAAGGCGCTGTCATCAGAACACTATAATTGAATGTGTTTACAATTGGTTCTGAAATGAAATAGAACATACATCCAAAAGGTGATCACATCGTCTACTCAGCATTTCGCCAAGCAAAAACATTTAAGAACAACAAAAAGGTATTCAAAGGAACCACTGTACACCTATAATGAGTAGACATAGTAATGCTCGCTAGGTATACCTCTTTATAGAAAAGCAAGGTATGCATTGAATTTCTGTACATGTAACATAGTTAGCAAGGCCGAAAAAAGACATTTGTCCAGTTCAGCCTATATCCCGTCAGAATAAATCTCCAGACCTACGTCCTTCTAAAGAACCTAATAACTGTAAGACACAATATTGTTATGCTCCAAGAAGACATCCAGACCTCTCTTGAACCCTATACTGAGTTCGCCATCACCACCTCCTCAGGCAAGGAATTCCAGAGTCTCACTGCCCTAACAGTGAAGAATTGTCAAGAGGAACGGGCCCAAATTTCGACCAACTTTTTGTGAGAAGCTTGTGGAAGGATATCCCAAATGTCTGACCCAAGTCATTCATTTTAAGGGCAATGGTACCAAATACTAAAGAAATGTATGTAAAGTTTTGACTTTGCATTAAGTAATAAAAATGACTTAAACATTCTCTCTCTCATTATTCTGGCATTTGGCAAATATTAATAATTATGGTAATCCTAATTGACCTAAAAAAGGAAAGGTTTATTCCGATTTCATTTCAGATATTGAGAAAAACATCAATATGTGTCTTTTTATATAGTGTAAACTTCTGGTTTCAACTGTATATATACAGTGAAGGAAATATGTATTTGATCCCTTGCTGATTTTGTAAGTTTGCACCCTGACAAAAGACATGAACAGTCTATAATTTTAAGGGTAGGTTAATTTTAACATTGAGAGATAGAATATCAAAAATAAAATCCAGAACATCATATTTTATAAATTATATAAATTTCTTTGCATTTTGCAATGAGAAATAAGTATTTGATCCCTCTGACAAACAATACTTAATATTTGGTGGCAAAACCCTTGTTGGCAAGCACAGCAGTCAGACGTTTTTTGTAGTTGATGATGAGTTTTGTGCACATGTCAGGAGGAATTTTGGTCCACTCCTCTTTGCAGATCATCTCTAAATCATTAAGATTTTGAGGCTGTCGCTTGGCAACTTGGAGCTTCAACTCCCTCCATAAGTTTTCTATGGGATTAAGGTCTGGAAACTGGCTAGGCCACTCCATGACCTTAATGTGCTTCATTTTCAGTCACTCGTTTACACTGCTCAAAAAAATAAAGGGAACACTCAAATAACACATCCTAGATCTGAATGAATGAAATATTCTCATTGAATACTTTCGTTCTGTACAAAGTTGAATGTGCTGATGACAAAAATCACACAAAAATCATCAATGGAAATCAAATTTATTAACCAATGGAGGCCTGGATTTGGAGTCACACACAAAATTAAAATGGAATGTAATGTTTAAAACAAGTCAAAATGATGCTCAGTAGTGTGTGTAGCCTCCATGTGCCTGTATGACCTCCCTGTGCCTGTATGACCTTCCTACAACGCCTGGGCATGCTCCTGATGAGGCGGCGGATGGTCTTCTGAGGGATCTCCTCCCAGACCTTGACTAAAGCATGAGCCAACTCCAGGACAGTCTGCTGCAACGTGACGTTGGTGGATGGAGCAAGACATGATGTCCCAGATGTGCTCAATCGGATTCACATCTGGGGAACGGGCGGGCCAGTCCACAGCTTCAATGCTTTCATCTTGCAGGAACTGCTGACACACTCCAGCCACATGAGGTCTGGCATTGTCCTGCATTAGGAGGAACCCAGGGCCAACTGCACCAGCATATGGTCTCACATGGGGTCAGAGGATCTCATCTCGGTACCTAATGGCAGTCAGGCAACCCTGGCGAGCACATGGAGGGCTGTGAGGCCCTCCAAAGAAATGCCACCCCACACCATTACTAACCCACTGCCAAACCGGTCATGCTGAAGGATGTTGCAGGCAGCAGATCGCTCTCCATGGCGTCTTCAGACTCTGTCACGTCTGTCACATGTGCTCAGTGTGAACCTGCTTTCATCTGTGAAGAGCACAGGGCGGCAGTGGTGAATTTTCCAATCCTGGTGTTCTGTGGCAAATGCTAAGCGCCCTGCAGTGTGTTGGGCTGTGAGCAGAACCCCCATCTGTGGACGTCGGGCACTCAGACCATCCTCATGGAGTCGGTTTCTAACCATTTGTGCAGACACATGCACATTTGTGGCCTGCTGTAGGTCATTTTGCAGAAAATCACAATTTTAATTCCATTTTTTTGCATGAAATAAGAATTTGATCACCTACCAACCACCAAGAATTCTGGCTCTCACAGATCTGTTAGTTTTTCTTTAAGAATCCCTCCTACTCTGCAAGCATTAAATGTATTAATTGCACCGGTTTGAACTCATTCCCTGTATTAAAGACGCATGTCAACACGCTTGATCAATCCCCACCAAGACCAAAGAGCTGTCTAAGGACACCGGGGACAAAATTGAAGACCTGCATAAGGCTGGGATGAGCTACAGGACAATAGGCAAACAGCTTGGTAACATAGTAACATAGTTATTAAGGTTGAAGGAAGACTGTAAGGTTCTGTGTACATGTTCCTGAAACTCAGTTTGTTCGTCAGCCATTTTACTTTCTGTCTTGCTGCAGCTATCTTGCCCTCAGTCAATATGGAGTTTCCAGCTTGCATGTTCCCGCCCTGATTCTCTCCTTTTGCTTCTTAAGCAGCCACAGCTGAGCAATCAGTGCTTCAGAATCTAGCCTGCAGTGAACCTGTGACCTGACTCCTGAAGCCTTGGACCTTGTACTCCAGCTATTCCTACTGAGGAACTCTGAAGCACTTGTGGACTCTGAACCCTGCTCTTTGAAAGACCCACGTTTGCATGGACTTACGGTAACAGAGAAGAAGATCCTGAACCTGTTGTGGAGAGTGATTGCTGAGCTTAGATTACTCTGGCCTGCTGTGTCTCCTGCTTCTGTGTCTGCAAACTGTGTGACTATTTTTGCCAACTTGTATGAAGTAATACAAGACTTTCTATATCAAACCTGTGTCTCACGTATTTTCATCGCACCCAAGCACAAGACGCTATATGAACTGTACTACACACATTACAAGATTCTGAAGCCAAACGTTAGTGTCTGCTGGGTCTGGAAAGGCTGTGTCTGCTGTAACTGTGGATATCGGATGTCCGGTTGTACTTTCTGTGATGACAGTGGTTGTGACTTCTCACAACCATTCCAGGTGAGCAATTCCCTTAAGTGTTTTTTTTTCTGCAGTGTTACCACAGGTAAACACTATTGTTTTTTTTTTTTCTCTTTTCTCTTTTTTGTCTGCTGTAACTGTGGATATCAGATGTCCGGTTGAACTTTCTGTGATGATAGTGGTTGTGACTGCTCACAACCATTCCAGGTGAGCAGTTCCCTTAATTTTTTTTTCTCTCTACAGTGTTACCACAGGTAAACACTATTGTTTTTTTTTTTTTTCCTCTCCTCTTCTTCCAGTACTCCTGTCTTAAAAGATCTGGAAAATGGAGGCCCGCATAAAGGAACTTTGCGGAGTGACTGATAATATCCTTGCAGATTTACAGAATATAAAGACCCGTTTTTCAAACCTACAGGACCTCACTAATCACAATTTGCAAGTGTTTGGACAGACTGCCCAGGATTTGCGAGCCAGGATTGAGGTTCTAGAGGAGCGAGGCCAGGCTCCTGCCGTAGCCCCGAGTTCTGGGATTCCCAAGTTGCCCCCTTTTCGTTTTGGCGGTGAACGTGAGAAATTCAGGGGATTTATTAATCAATGCAATCTTTTTTTTTCTGCACATGCTTCACAATTTCCCACTGAACGATCTAAGGTGCTTACTATAATTATGTTGCTTACCAACAAGGCTTTGATGTGGGCAAACCCTCTGATTGAGACTGAGGATGATTGTTTGAATCACCTTGATGCTTTTATTTCAGCCATGGGGCAGGTGTTTGATGACCCCAATCGAGGTGCAACAGCTGAAGCAGCCATGTTAGCTTTGCGCCAAGGTAAGCACTCGGTAGCTGAATATGCCTTGGATTTCAGGAGATGGGCCCTTGATACCACCTGGGACAGTTCCGCCAAAAAATCTATTTTTCGAAAGGGGTTATCTCCACTGATTAAGGATGAACTTGCTCGTGCCGACCCTCCCACTGCGTTAGGTGACTTTATTAATTACTGCATCCGTATTGATACTCGTCTGACTGAACGCAGACAAGAGAGATGGTTCGAAAGCAATCGCACTAACCTTTTCCTACCTTCCTCTCCAGCTAAGGAACCTTTGAGTAGGATTACACGGGAACCTGAACCTGAACCCATGCAGGTAGACTCTTTACAACGACAGGTTAGTGATGCACGCAAGGAACATCGTTTTAAGGAGAATCTATGTTTCTATTGTGGTAAGTCAGGGCACTTCATTATAAACTGCCCCAGCCGTTCTCGTAAGACTACTGCAGCACTCATTCACTGTGAGTGTTGCGAGAGGGGATCTGTCAGGTCCGAGCCTCAGGCTCCAGAGAGATCTGCAGCAACAGATCTTGATTTCTCGGACTTAAACTCTGTTACCTCTGAGGACGTTGACTGTGTAAATGCTGCCATTTTTCAAGTTTCCTCAGCAGTGTCCCAGCTGAGTTGTAAGAAAAACAATTCTCATTGCTTTCTTTCCATCAAACTCTGGGTTGACTCAGCTTGGGTGTCTAGCTCTGCTATGATCGACTCAGGGGCAAGTGGAAATTTTATGGATGTCTCCTTTGCTCTGAAACAGGGGATACGTTCAGTGAAGAAGGCTACTCCAGTACAGATGGAAACTGTGGATGGCTCCCTGCTGACCTCTGGACCAGTGGATCAGGAAACAGAGCCTTTGAGGGTTCTTATGGGTAAAGATCATCAAGAGAAACTGTCCTTTATGCTTATCTCTTCTCCCCACTTTCCCATTATTCTAGGGCTACCATGGCTGCAGGCTCAGAATCCTACCATTAACTGGGAGACCAAGGAATTACACTTTCCAGAGAAACAGATGAGTCCAAAAGTTTCAGCTTGCTCTGTTCCTAAAGGAACCATGTCAGTCCCTGAACTACCAGCTGTATACCAGGACTATGTGGATTTATGTGACAAGAAGAACGCTGACCAGCTTCCTCCTCACCGTCCATATGATTGTCCAATTGAATTATTGCCTGGAGCAGAGATACCTTTTGGTAAGATCTACCCCCTGGCGGGGCCCGAGCTAAAGGCTTTAAAGGATTACATAGACGAAAATCTAGCCAAGGGCTTCATACGCCCCTCTTCATCTCCTGCAGGTGCACCCATCTTCTTTGTAAAGAAGAAAGATGGATCTCTGAGACCCTGCGTAGACTATAGGGAACTCAATAAGGTTACTATTAGAAACCGTTATCCATTGCCTTTAATCCCTGAGTTATTGGAGAGAGTGCGACATGCCAAAATTTTCTCTAAACTAGATCTTCGTGGGGCCTATAACTTAGTCCGTATTAGACCTGGGGATGAATGGAAGACTGCATTCAGGTCACGCTATGGACACTTTGAATATCTAGTTATGCCTTTTGGTCTGAGTACCGCCCCAGCCACTTTCCAACACTTGGTGAATGACATCTTCAGGGATCTCCTAGATACATTCGTGGTGATTTATTTGGATGATATTCTAATTTTTTCTAACTCCACAGAGGAACATCATGGACATGTGAGAATGGTCTTGGAACGTCTAAGACAAAATCATCTTTACATCAAACTTGAAAAGTGTAAATTCCATAGGACCGAAATTCAATTTCTGGGGTATGTACTGTCTACACAAGGAATTAGTATGGATGGAAGCAAAACCCAAGCCATCAAGGATTGGCCAAGTCCTAGAAATGTGAAGGAGGTACAGCGCTTCATCGGGTTTGCCAACTTCTATAGACGTTTCATTAGAAATTTCTCTGAGGTAGTGTCACCTATCACCCAACTTACCCGGAAAGAGTCTAGGTTCTCCTGGACTCCCCAAGCCCAGGAAGCATTTTCCCGTCTAAAAGATAAATTTACCACTGCACCTATCCTAGTACATCCCAACCCCAAGCTTGCCTTCATAATAGAGGTGGATGCTTCAGACTGTGCCGTTGGAGCTATACTCTCTCAGAGAACAGGTGAGAAGAATGTCTTGCATCCCTGTGCCTTCTTTTCCCAGCAGTTGTCTTCGGCTGAGAGGAACTACGATGTGGGCAATAGAGAGTTGTTGGCCATTATTGCCGCCTTCAAAGAATGGAGACACCTTCTTCAGGGAGCTGCACAGCAAATAGTCGTCCTGACAGACCATCGTAACCTTGAATTTATCAGGTCGGCTAAGTGCCTGACTCCTCGCCAGGCTCGCTGGAATCTTTTCTTAAACCAATTTAATTTTATCATTTCTTATAGACCAGGATCGCGCAATGGAAAGGCTGATGCACTCTCTAGGATTTACTCAGCAGAGACACGTCCAATTACTCCTCCTAAGACTATTCTTCCTGACTCTAGATTCCTAGGAGTGATTCATAATCAAGACCTACTTAAGGACATCAAGGAAGCATACCATGCGGATCCCTTTTTGGCACAACCCCCAAGGGACGTAAGTCTTGTCTTTAAGAATGGTGTGTGGATTCAGGGACAACGCCTGTATATTCCTGAAACAGTCAGATTGAGAGTATTGCAACTCATTCACGATTCCAAGATAGCTGGGCATAGAGGAATTCTAAAGACACAGGAATTTCTTTCTCGTTTCTTTTGGTGGCCCACTTGCAGGAAGGATGTTTTAAACTTTGTCACTTCATGTGAAGTCTGTGCAAGATGCAAAACACCTCGCTTCTCACCAACTGGTCTGTTACAGCCTCTTCCCACCCCGTCCCGCCCGTGGGGATCCATTTCTATGGACTTCATTGTGGAGTTACCAACCTCTCAAGGGAAGAACACCATTCTAGTGGTGGTTGACCGTCTAACAAAGGCAGCTCATTTTATCCCTTGTGTCGGCTTACCCACTGCAAAACAGACATCAGATTTGATGATTAAAGATGTGTTTCGCTTACATGGAGTACCGGATGAGGTTATTTCGGATCGAGGGGTGCAATTCACTTCTAGGTTTTGGCAAAATTTCTGTGCAGCATTGGACATTAAAGTAAACCTTTCTTCTGCTTTTCATCCCCAGACTAATGGACAGACCGAACGAACCAATCAAACCCTGGAGCAGTATCTCCGCTGCTTTATCTGCCACCTACAGGATGATTGGGTGGATCTACTTCCATTAGCTGAGTTCTCTTATAACAACTCTCAGAGTGCCTCCACTAAGCAGTCTCCTTTTTACTCTAATCTAGGTTATCATCCTAACATTCTACCACGATTTCCCATAGAAACGCCTTTACCAGCAGTGGCTGAAAGAATCACGTCTTTACAGAAGAATATGGATCTTCTAAAGGAGAATCTGGAATCGGCTCAGGAAAGGTACAAGAAAGCAGCAGATAAATTTCGTAAACCTGCACCAGCTTTCAAGGTAGGAGACTTGGTCTGGCTGTCAACCAGAAATCTTAAGTTAAGGATTCCATCGTCTAAGTTGGGACATAAGTACATTGGACCCTATAAAATCAGTAAAATTATAAGTGCCGTTGCTTGTCGTCTTCAACTGCCCAGAACTATGAGAATCCACCCTGTCTTTCATGTATCCCTACTAAAGGCTGCGACACCCAATACGTTTCCTGGACGTTCTTCTCCTTGCCCTGACCCAGTGCTAGTCGATGGTCAGGAAGAATTTGTGGTGGAAAGGATTTTAGATTCCAGGTTGTATAGAAATCAGTTACAATATCTGATTAAATGGCAGGGCTACCCAGTGGAGGACAACTCATGGGAACCAGTCAATAACGTTAATGCTCCTCGCTTGCTCCGTCAGTTTCATCAGAGGTACCCACACAGGCCTGGTCTGAGGTCATCCGGAGGTTGTCCCTAAGGGGGGAGTAATGTAAGGTTCTGTGTACATGTTCCTGAAACTCAGTTTGTTCGTCAGCCATTTTACTTTCTGTCTTGCTGCAGCTATCTTGCCCTCAGTCAATATGGAGTTTCCAGCTTGCATGTTCCCGCCCTGATTCTCTCCTTTTGCTTCTTAAGCAGCCACAGCTGAGCAATCAGTGCTTCAGAATCTAGCCTGCAGTGAACCTGTGACCTGACTCCTGAAGCCTTGGACCTTGTACTCCAGCTATTCCTACTGAGGAACTCTGAAGCACTTGTGGACTCTGAACCCTGCTCTTTGAAAGACCCACGTTTGCATGGACTTACGGTAACAGAGAAGAAGATCCTGAACCTGTTGTGGAGAGTGATTGCTGAGCTTAGATTACTCTGGCCTGCTGTGTCTCCTGCTTCTGTGTCTGCAAACTGTGTGACTATTTTTGCCAACTTGTATGAAGTAATACAAGACTTTCTATATCAAACCTGTGTCTCACGTATTTTCATCGCACCCAAGCACAAGACGCTATATGAACTGTACTACACACATTACAAAGACTTTAAGTCCATCTAGTTCAACCCATATCCTATCCTAACCTGCCCTAACATGTTGATCCAGAGGAAGGCAAAAAAAAACAAGTGGCAAACAGTAAGCTTCACATTGGGGAAAAAAATTCCTTCCCGACTCCACATACGGCAATCAGACTAGTTCCCTGGATCAACGCTGTAAACGCTGGTGAGAAGGCAACAACTGTAGGCTCAATTTTTGAAATTGGTAGAAGCCCAGATGACTATTAATCTTCTTCAGTCTGGGGCTCCATGCAAGATCTTGCCTTGTAGGGTAAGGGTGATTCTCAGAAAGGTCAGGAATCAGCCCATAATTACACAGGAGGACATGATCAATTGCCTGAAGAGAGCTGAGGCCACAGTCTCAAACATTACTGTTAGAAACACAGTACGCCATCATGGATTAAAATTATGCAGGACATGCAAGGTTCCCCTGCTCATGCTAACACATGTCCAGGCCCGTTTAAAGTTTGCCAATGACCATCTGGATGATCCTGAGAAAACATGGAAGTAGATCAAATGGTCAGATGAGACCAAAATAGAACTTTTTGGTATCAACTCCATTCGCTGTTTTTGGAGGAAGAAGGATAAGTACAACCCTAAGAACACAAATCCAACCATGAAGAATCGTGGGGGAAACATCAAATTTTGGTGGTGCTTTTCCGCAAAGGTGACAGGATGACTGCACCGTATTGAAGGGAGGATGGATGGGGTCATGTGTCACGAGACTTTGGTCAACAACCTCCTTCCCTCAGTAAAAACACTGAAGATGGGTTGTGGCTGGGTCTTCCAGAATGACAATACTCCTTAACACACAGCCAGAGCAACTAAGGAGTGGGTGTATAATTAGCGTTTCAAGGTCCTGGAGTATAGCGGGGGGGAAGGAATAAATTCCAACGAAGGACAACTAGCAACTGATTGTAAGAAAAAAGGCAAAAAGCTTTATTAAAAGATATACAAAAAAGCAGATAAAAGATAGCAGTGAAAACATGGGTATACTGAGGAAACCCTTACACAAAAAGGCAGACTGGATACTTATGGGAGTTAGCTAAAACACACAAAGTAACAGCTAGTATACATAAACATAATGAGCACTATGTAATAATTAAAGACACAGCTGATTGCCTAAGTAATGATCGATGTGTATAATAACACAATCCTTAAAAAAGGCCTAAGATAAATGTCCAAATATACAAGTGCACACATTATGTTAAAAATTACCTCAAGTGATAGAGAAACAGCGTAATGTCCCACAGACCCTGCCTGCCACCCCTACATACGTTTCGGATGTGATACCTTCATCAGGGACCAGGCAGGGTACGTAGGGGTGGCAGGCTGGGTCTGTGGGACTTTACGCTGTTTCTCCATCACTTGAGGTAATTTTTAACATAATGTGTGCACTTGTATATTTGGACATTCATCTTTGGCCTTTTTTAAGGATTGTGTTATTATACACAATCTTCGAGTATTTTTCCATGTGGATACATTTATAGATCGCTATTTAGATGTTTGTCATATATTTTTACAAGGTCCTGGAGTAGCCTAGCCAGTCTCCAGATCTGAGCCTAATAGAAAATCTTTGGAGGGAGCTGTAACTCAATGTTGCCCAGCGACAGCCTCAAAACCTAAATGATCTGGAGTAATCCTGTATGGAGGAGTGGGCCAAAATCCCTGCTGCAGTGTGTGCAAAATTGGTCAAGAGATACAGGAAACATCAGACCTCTGCAATTACAAGGAAAGGTTTCTGTACCAAATATTAAGTTTTGTTTTTCTATTGTATCAAATACTTATTTCATGTTATAAAATGCAATTTAATCATTTAAAAATCATACAATGCGATTTCTGTTTTTTATTTTTAGATTCTGTCTCTCACAGTTGAAATGTACCTACAATAAAATTGACAGCCTTCTCCATTCTTTGTAGGTGGGAAAACTTGCAAAATCGGCAGTGTATCAAATACTTTTTTCCCCATGGTATAAGCTAGAAAACCCACAAACAAGACCCTATTTTAAAAACTGTCCACCTCACAGTATTTATAAATCACTTTCAAAAGAAAAAAATGAAAAATTATTATTTTTTTTACTAAAATGATGCTTTAGCCCCAAATTTTTAATTTTCCCAGGATAAATTGGATAATGGACTCCACAATTTCTTGTGCATTTTTTCTGCGCACGCCATATTGCATTTGCAGAGCCTCCGAAGTGTCAAATCAGCAGAAACTCCCCACAAGTGATCTAATTTTATAAACTACACCCCTTGAGAAATTTAACTAGTGGTAGGATGAGCATCCATAACTAGAGATGAGCTAATTTTTTTGGATTTTGTCCCCAAATCAGATTTTGACATTTTCGAGCCATATTCGAACAATATTCGTGCTGAATATGATCAGTTCCGAACATATTCAGTAATTTCTACTTCCATTAACTCTAATGATGTTCGGCTGTGTTTGACTTATACTGCAAAAATAATATTCGATTCCGATCGTATTCAGAACCGAATCCGAATAAATTCGCTTTCTATCCATAACTCACTATTGCATCAGATAATTTTATTATATTGGGTTCTGAAAATGAAATATTACACTTTTTCCATAAACAAATGTCCATTTAACTGCAAATTTCTTATTTTCACAAGGGTAACGAGAAAATGGAACCCAAGATTTGCCATGCAATTTCTCTAGAGTACGATAATACCCCACATGTGGGTGGAAACTACGTTGGGCACAAGGTAGGGCTTGTAAAGGAAGGAGAATTATTTGACTTTTGAAGCACAAGTTTTGCTAGAATAGATCGGAGGCGCCAGGTCACATTAGGAAAGCCTCTGAGGTGCAAAAAGAAATAGCAAAATCTTGCACAAGTTAGCCCATTTTAGTAACTATATCCCCCTGAGGTATTCATCTAGGTGTGCCGTGATCATTTTAAATCCACAGGTGATTCATAGAAAGTTATGTCATTGTACTGAGATAATGAAAAATTGCATTTTTTTCACTAAAATATTGTTTAAGCTGCAAGTTTTTAATGTTCAAAAGGGCTAATAATAAAATGGAACACATAATTTGTTACGCACCTTCTTCTGATGATACCCCATATGTGTTCAGAAACTATATTTCCACCACAGTGTAAATCACAGAAGGGAAGGAGCGCCAAATTGGAGCACAGATTTTGCTGGAATAGTTTGCAGGTTCCATATCATATTGGTACAGTCTTTGAGGTGCCAGGACAGCAATACCACCATGTTATGCTAGATCAGCTACTTACTTGGGATAATAGGTAAATCTAAATTTGCAACTGACCCTACCAGTTCCTGTACAGTCTAGAGATCCTGAACCCGTAGTCCCTAGTGGTTCCTGAGTGACCAGAGATCACCCTAAGCACAGACTAGATGATAGAAACTTGGACCTATGCTGCCTGAAAGGCCGTTGAGAGCACCTACAAAAAGGGAAAGTGTGCTGAAAAAAGGAAAAGATCCCAGAGTGAGTAAAATAAATTATGAAATACAAAATAAAGAATAAAGTACATACTGTTAGAAAATATTTTGCTTACTACCTAAAAAAAACAGAAGGTAGGTACAGAATAAAGAACAGAAACAGCAAGGAGAAAACCCATAGCTGGAATTTCACTGACTGGCTTTAACCTATAGCAAAATGGCTGAACATCCACAAGAAACTATCACCAGCAGGGAATGCTAATAAGGAGGCACACTCTAAAGCCGCACCCGAACGTTCATAGGGCAAACAAATGAAAACACCCATGTTATGCTAAAAAGACTTCAGCCAGAATAACAGATCCTAAAAGAAAAGTTGCGTCTGCTGTGGCTTGGCAGAAAAGCCGAACACAAAGCACAGGCTCAATGGTTCAAATCTAGGAGCTTAACACCCCATAAATGACCCCAATCTACAGTAATTATCATATATTAATTACTAAATAACTGAATTCCTTGTGTTTGCTCCCTCTACTAAACTCCCCAGCAGTACGCCCTCTGTTTTGGGCTATACTTGACTCCGAACTTTTCTTCAATCCCTACATCAAATCACTTGCCCGCTCATGTCACCTGCACCTCAAGAACATCTCTAGAATTCAACCTTTTCTTACCTTTGACTCTGCAATTGCAAAACCTCTTCTTGCTGTTCTTATTCATTCTCAATCAGATTACTGTAACTCTCTACTAATCAGGCTCTCTCTTTAAACCCTCCACCCTCCATTACATCCTGAATGCAGAAGCGTGGATCATATTTCTGCCCAACCTCTACACCGGTGCCTCTATTCTGTGCCAGTCATTAAATTGGTTGCCCATTCACTACAGAGTCCAATATAAACTTATCACTCTCACCCACAAAGCTGTCCATAGTTCTGCACCATCCTATAACTCCTCCTGTATCTGTTTGCTAACCTACCTGTGCCCTCTGTTCTGCTAATGACACAAGACTAACATCCTCGATAATCAAACCTCACATTCTGTTCTAAAAAAGACTTCTCGCGTGCTGCAAAAATTCTCTGAAATGCACTACCCAAACAATTATATTAATTCCCAATACCCACAGCGTGGCCTAAAAACATATTTATTAGACTGGCATATCAACTCCCTGCACTTATTCAACTATTCCCGTTTTGCCCTTCCAAAATTTTTCCTCCAAATCTGGTCCCTCGAAGCGTCTGTTTTCATCCCCTCCATGTACTTAATAGCAAACTGTACATGTACTTGTAGTGATACTGGTTTAAGACTGGTTCATGCAGCATTATTTGAATACCCTATTTATGATGGATGGACCATACATGTCAAGCACATTTAACCTATTGTGTACATCTCTATTTCCTCATAGATTGTAAGCTTCCAAGTAGGTCCTCACTCCTCTTGGTATCTGTCGAATTTTGTATTACTCTGGAATGTCTTTACTATCTGTAGATGTCCCCTCTGAATTGTAAAGTGCTGCGAAATATGTTGGCACGATAGAAAAAAAAAATTATTATCTAGTCCTCAAAATCAATCCCTGGACATGACTGACAGCATAGATAATTCTACCTGCTGGGGATTGTATAAAAAGCTATTAATTACATTCAGGAAGGTGCAATTACAAGATCCAAGGCCAGTCTAAAAGATCCAGTGCAGGTCTAGTCTGTGGGAGGAGATACTCCACAGGGCTAGTCCTGCCTCATTAGCAGGTACAGAATAAAGGTTTGTTCTTGATATATTGCAGCATTAGTAAGTTACACCAAATTTCTCTTATAAGATATATTGCAAAGTCGTTTATTACCCAGTTTACTATTAATTTATGAAATAAAAAGTAATTGGATGGTTAATCTTTAAGGCCCAGTTAAATTTTCACATTAAAAGTGCAGTATAACAATAGTGAAAAACCATCTCAGAAACAGCCAGTGTGAACACATTCTTGGACCAGGTCAAATAGCAACTTTATGGGACAAGATTTAACCACAGAACTGTCTCCTCCCAATTACTTTATAGTTCTCAGGCGTCACATGACAAACATACATTTCAAATACTGTTACCAAAATTTTAATGACCCATAGAAGTTACACCATATTTGTTCCAAATCGTATGTGCTGCTTTCAGCCTTTGTGATAAAAATTGCCAAGCAGACCCAATCTTACAAACACCTTTGGACGTGTGTAGGATGCAGGTGACTGAAGTTGTTGAGTGGAGCTAGACCGCAGAGTTAAATAAGAACAATATACGCATTCTGTATTTTTATTTTTTTTTTGCATAGAGACTTTCCAAGTGGCAAACTTCTGAAGGCAGTGACAGGAGAGCAGGAGGAAGGAGGGGTGTGAATGTGTGTGCATATTCACACACTGCTTTTGTGTAGTGGAATCATTAATTAAGATGTGCCTGGATGCTGATAATGGGAAGCTGCAGTCAGCTTGCTGGCTCAGTGTTGAAGTAAAGACTGTAGAAAAGGGGGAGCCTCCAGTGGCACTGCCCTGTTGGTGTTGATTATGTATGATTAATGGTTTAAAAGAAACAAAAAAAAAGAAAGGTCAACGTCTGAGTTCAGCGCAGAGCAGCTAGACGGGGAGTAATTAAAATCCCTGAGTAAGCATGATTAATAAGCGATAAATGCACACAGAGCTGTAAACAAGATGCAACCAGATGGTTGGTATAAAGTGCATTTTTCAGGGAAAGCAATTTTTCCTCTGCTGTGACTCATCCTCATTCTTTGCTGCCCAATCACAATAGGGTTTTCATCCAGTTCCCATAGAAAGAGTAACTGAAATAAAACTTGAGAAAGACAGAAACAAATTTTACAACAAAAGTTTTTAACAGGACCCATCAGATCTCCTGATATGTCTGAATTTGTCATAGGGAATACTAAAATACTACATCCTAGATATAACTGAATGAAGTATTCCAGTTGCAAATTTTTATTCACTAAATAGTGAAATGCGTTGAGAATAATAAAACACGGATTTTGGTAAGAACCTACCTGTAAAATCCTTTTCAGCGAAGAAGGAAGGGAGACACAGTCATTACTAGTGGGTAGGCGGAGCCCACATAGGATAAACACACTCAGATTAAAAAGTGTTGACCGGCCCCTCCAGCTATATAGGGCTCCTCCTACTCCAGCTCTCCAGTCGTACCCAAGCTTAAGGAAGAGCAAATATCACCAGCGTAGCAACATAACCCCTTCTGAAGGACTTCAGAGAAAAAACAAGAAGACAGGTTATGCATATAGCCGAAACAACCACACAGTCCAGGTACTACTCACTGAACCTGACCACTGCGATGAGCTGGCAATGCTGGAACAGAGCCTTAGCGCGCCGACCTCAGCCCAGATAATCGCTATCAGAAAAGGGTCACGCCGCATCTGAAAACACAACAACACACTTCTGCCATGGGAGGGAGCTGTGTCTCCCTTCCTTCTTCGCTGAAAAGGATTTTACAGGTAAGTTCTTACCAAAATCCGTGTTTCAGCTGCAGATGAAGGAAGGGAGACACAGTCATTACTAGTGGGACGTCCCAAAGCAGTCCAAAAATAAGGGTGGGCAAAAAAACAAAAGAGGAGATACCCAACAACCTAGATAAATGCGCAAATAGCGCTAACTATAAGTTCACAAGAACTTTTAAACTACAGCCGCCTGCAGGACCCTACGTCCTAAGGCCGCATCAGCGGAAGCACTAACGTCCACCTTATAAAATTTCGTAAATGTGTGGACGGAACGCCAGGTCGCCGCCCGGGAGAGCTGAGCTGCCGAGGCTCCTTGATGAAAAGCCCACGATGAACCCACAGCCCTTGTGGAGTGAGCTCGAATCTTAATCGGGCAAGGTTCGCCCTTAAGTCGGTAAGCCTCTAAAATGGCCGACCGAATCCAACGAGCTATAGAATCCTTGGAAGCTCGTTGCCCACGTCGACTACCTGCTGGAATCACAAACAGAGAATCCGACTTCCGAAAATTTTGAGTAATGGACAAATAGAACTTTAAAGCCCGCACCAAATCCAATGTGTGCAAGGCTCGTTCTTTCGCATTCCTTGGCTCCGGACAGAGCGAGGGCAACACAATATCCTGGTTAACATGAAACTGTGATACTACTTTAGGTAGAAAGTCGCCACGTGTGCGAAGCACTATGCGATCTGGGAGAAACTCCAGAAAAGGAGGCGAGCAAGAGAGAACCGCCAACTCAGAAACCCTTCTCAAAGAAGTGACCGCCACTAAGAAGGCAACCTTCCAAGAAAGCAAAGAAAGGCTAACAGAGTCCATAGGCTCAAAAGGCCCATGTTGAAGAGCCTCCAAGACAAGATTGAGCCGCCAGGGAGACACAGGCGCCTTCCGCGGCGGAAACTGACGGGTTACTCCGCAAAAAAAGGAACGTACGTCCCTATGCAAAGCGATAGCCTTCCGAAATAACAAGGACAGAGCAGAAACTTGCCCCTTCAAAGTGCTAACTGCCAAACCCCTGTCCAGCCCGTACTGCAAAAAGGCCAACAAATTGGGAATGGAAAAACTCCTCGGGTTCCTAGAAGAACCCGAACACCACAAAAAGAAGGCTTCCCAAGTCTTATGATAAATTCTAGTGGTAGCCGGACCTCTGGCAGCTCGCACAGTGGCAATGACTTCAGCTGAAAAACCTTGACGGGTCAAGATTTCGGTCTCAAGAGCCACGCCGTCAAACGCAGAGACTTCAGGTCCGGGTGATGAACGGGCCCTTGGGTTAACAGGTCCGGGCGAAGAGGGAGTGGAAGTGGAGGCGCTGCCAGAAGCGACACCAGCGTCGAGAACCACGTCCTCCTTGGCCAATCTGGGGCTATCAATATAGCCGGGACTCTCCCCAGTCTGATCCGACGCAAAACCAGAGGAAGTAAGGATATCGGCGGGAACACATAAATTAGCTCGAAATGGTCCCAAGGAGCCACCAGAGCATCCACCGCCACAGCCTTCGAGTCCTTGTACCTGGACATGAATGTCGGTAACTTGGCATTGAGCCTGGATGCCATCACATCCACTTGGGGAGTTCCCCAACGGGAGCACAGCAGCGCAAAAATTTCCGGATGAAGACTCCATTCTCCGGGATCCATCTTTTTGCGACTCAGGAAGTCCGCTGTGATATTCTGAACTCCTGGAATGTGAATCGCAGAGATGGCTGGCACCCTGGCCTCGGCCCATACCAGGATTCGAGACACTTCCATCATGAGCCTGAAGCTCCTCGTTCCACCTTGATGGTTGATATACGCGACCGCCGTCGCGTTGTCTGTCTGCACTCGGACTGGTAGACCGCTTAAAGGGACCGTCCAGTGTTGGAGGCAAAGAAAAATTGCCCTCAATTCTAGGATGTTGATCGGCAGGACAGACTCTTCCAATGACCATACCCCCTGAATCCAAAGACCGTTCCAGACGCCCCCCCAGCCCGTCAGGCTGGCATCGGTGGTTATGATCGACCACCTTGTAGGAAGGAAGGACTTCCCCAGGAATAACGCTTCCGGACGTAACCACCATTCTAGTGACTCTCTCACCCTGTCGGAGATGATGACACTGCAATCCAGTGAAAACCGTGATCGATCCCAACGGTTCAAGATGAGCATTTGGAGAGCCCTGGAATGAAATTGGGCAAACGGAATTGCTTCCATTGACGCCACCATCAAACCCAGAAGGCGCATACACCTTCGAAGGGACATTGCTGTCGCAGACTTCATACCCTGCACATGGTGAAGAAGACTCGCTTGCTTGTCTGAGGGCAGAGACACCACTGCTCGTACCGTGTCGAACTGCATTCCCAAAAACAGGATTGACTGCAACGGTTCCAGGGACGACTTCTCCCAATTGATCAGCCACCCGAAGTCCTCCAGGAGCTGAAGGGATAAATCGCGAGCCGTCACCGCCTCCTCCTTTGAGGACGCCACAATCAAAAGGTCGTCCAGATAGGGAAGAATCGTAATCCCCTGTCTTCGCAGAATCGCCATGAGAGGAGCCAGAATTTTTGTAAAAACTCTGGGTGCTGAGGCCAGACCGAATGGCAGGGCCACAAGCTGGTAATGGTCCTGACCTATGGCAAAACGCAGGAAGCGTTGGTGAGCCCTTCCGATGGGGACATGCAAATAAGCGTCGCGAATGTCGATTGACACCAAAAAATCGTTCTGTGACAAGGCCGCCACAACGGAGCGAAGTGATTCCATGCGGAATTTTTGGGTGCGGACATGCCGATTTAATCTTTTGAGATCCAGAATGGGACGAAATTTGTCCTCATTTTTGGGGACTACAAAGAGGTTGGAATAAAAACCTCTTCCTTGGTCCTCCGGTGGAACTGGTACCACCACACCCTTCTGTAGAAGGGAATCGACCTCCCGTAGTAGAGCGGCAATTAGCCCGGGCTCTGACGGAATGCGGGATAGGCAAAAACTGTCTGGGGGTCGAGAAAGAAACTCTATGAAGTAGCCTGCGACACGACCCGCGTCACCCAGGTGTCCGACACGCGGGAAGCCCAAGTCGGCTTGAACTGGAGCAGGCGACCTCCCACTCGAGAGCCCTCGAGTGAGACCCTGGCGTCAGTCCGCTTTAGCGGGCTTTTTGTCAGCTTCCCACTTGTCTTGGCGGAAGCTTGTTTCCAGGGAGTGCGAGATTTCTGAGCGCTCTTTTTTCCCGAAAAAGAGGGATGACCCGATCCCCAAGAGGGCTGACCAAACCGTCCCCTGGACCGAAAGGACCGCCGACTACCACCGGCACTAGGCCTGCCAGACGCTGAAGCCACAGCTCTTCGTTGCGGTAAAGCCGTTTCTTTTGCCTTTGCTTTGGCAATCAGCTCCGTGAGGCCAGATCCAAATAGCTGACCACCTTTGTAAGCTAAAGAAAGCAAACCTTGCTTGGAAACCGCGTCTCCGGTCCACTGTCTAAGCCACAGAGCTCTCCTGACTGTGATCGCCGAGGATTGTACCCTTCTTGCCACAGCTCACATTGATGTGCCATCCTGGATGAGCTATACTACCTGAGCAACTTCTTTGGGTTGTAGACATCGCCTCATGCTACCTCTAGGAGTGAGAGCAATGACAAAAAACGCAAACGTGACCAAAACAACAGCCAAAAAGGATGAGAACCAAAGAAATGGTCTGTGGTAACTCTGTGCATAACCACTCCTTTATAGGTGGTGCCCTGCTAATTGCCTATCATGTCTACCCGTTGTCTGTTCCATTTGCACAACAGCAGGATAAATTGATTCACAATCAGTGTTGCTTCATAATTGGATAGGTTGATTTCATAGAAGTGTGATTGACTTGGAGTTACATTGTGTTAAGTGTTCCCTTTTTTTTTGTAACAGTGTATATTGTGGCACATTTTCTTAAAAACTTTTGTGTATTATTGCCACTGGAAATGTATAAAGAAATTAACAATTGGAAGTTATCACTTCCTTAGTCAATAGAGCGTCACTGCAAAATCAGATTCAACAGAGATTAAAGAGGTGGTCCGAAAGTAAACCTATTTTAATCCTAAATGCCTATTTCATGTAATAATCTAATCACTTTTCTAATAGAGTATAATAAAAACAAATCCCTACCATTCCCTCTCCACACTATCTGCTATATTTTTTATACTTCCTCAGATGCCTCTTCATTTGAGAATCACAGGGCATGTTGGTATAGCCAAATGAAGCATCATCAGGGGCAAAAGCTGCAGCCTATACACCCCTGCGTGAAAGCAAGCATCACCATTGACTCTGGTTTCAGGGCTGGGATAGCCCCTACTCTACCAATCATGCATCAGTTGTCAATTCCGACATATGCGCAATAGATTCTGTGAGTACCTCTCGAATACTGTGACCCCCAGCTCTCTTCAATCAATTTACAATTGTAAAAGTTCTCAGTAGCTTCTGCAACAGTGCACCATGAGTGAGCTACCTCGTCGGCTCTGAGTAGAAGTAATGAGTCAGCAACAGAGCGCACTGTCAGTGCGTATTGTAAAATTACCCGATTCTGCAGGAAAAGCAGAGACCAGCGTCACCCCCACAAGTAATGATGACAAAGTTTCTTCCAAGTACTGATGATTCTGTCGCTTTGTCCCACTGTTAACTCTTATCTGTGCACTCTTGAAACAACAGAGCCAAAAAAAATACCACACTTTGCAGGTAGATACTGGGGATATAAAAAGTTACAACCTTTAATATCTCCTATAATCTGTACAAATCCATTGAGAAACAAACTGAAATCTTTTGAGGTGGAGACTAATACTTTATTGAAGTCAAATTTGAATCTTGGACAGCATTTAGTCTTTTTGGGTAGGAGTCTATCAGCTTGGCACATCTAGAACTGGCAATCCTTGCAGTAATTTCACATCTATCAGTTTGAAAGGGCATCTCCTATGTTTAGCACCCTCTTCAGGTCACCCACAGATTTTTAATTGGATTCAGGTCTGCGTTCTAGCTGGGCCATTCCAAAACTTTGATCTTAATATGGTGTAGCCGTTCTTTGGTTAAGTTGGAGGTGTTCTTAGGGTTATTATCATGCAGAAAGGTGAATTTCATCTTCAGGTTTTTAGCAGAGGCCTGAAGGTTTTGATGCAATATTGACTGAAATTTGGAAAAATTCATAATCTCCCCACCTTGACTAAAGCCCCAGCTTCAGCTGCCAAAAATAGCCCCAAAGCATAATGCTGCCTCCAACATGCTTCACTATGGTATTTTGTTCTTTTAGTGATACACAGTATTGGATTTGCACCGAACATACTTTTTGGAATTATACTTTTTTCTTGGTGAAAAGGCTTCCATCTTGCCACTCTACAACACAGGCCAGACATATGAAGAATATGGGAAATTGTTCTCACATGCAGTACACAACCAGTACTTACCAGAAATTACTTTAGCTCCTTTAATATTGCGATCTATCTCTTGGCAGTCTCCTGGACTAATTTTGTTCTTGTCTTTTTATCAATTTTTCAGGGATGTCCAGCTCTAGCTATTGGCACTGTTGTGTCAAATTTAAGCCACGTATTCCTGACAGTCTTCACATTTTTCCATTGTATACCCAATGCCTTGGAATTTTTTTTGGTACACTTCTCCTGACTGATAATGTTCAACAATGAGATGCTTTTGCTGCATTGTAAGTTATTTAAATATTATGGCTTTTACTGACTAAGAAAATGTCAGGAAAATCCTGGAACACCTGAACTTTATATAGGCTTAATTATAATCACTGTAAGTGATGGAAGCTGTGTAATGTCTATTATGTAACATGAGTTTACATTTGATTGACTAATTTTGAACACAACCACATCCCCAATTTTAAGATGGTGTTCACAATTATGCAACCACAATATTTTAGCTTTGTTATTTCTCCCCTCAAAAGAATTTCAGTTTATTTTTCAATGGATTTGTGCAGATTATGAGTGACATTAACCCCTTTATTCCATCTGACGTACTATTCCGTCCATGTGCCCAGGGACGTAATTCCCAAGGACGGGATAGTACGTCACATGCGATCAGCTGCGCAACCGGGGGGAGCGCAGCTGATCGCGGCCGGGTGTCAGCTGATTATCACAGCTGACACCCGGAACTATGTGCATAACATGATTGCATTGTACCGGGGGCATAGGGAAGCATCGCGCAGGGAGGGGGCTCCCTGTGTGCTTCCCTGAGACCTTCAGAACAGCGCGATGTATTGCGCTATTCCGAGGGACCCATCTCCCTGCAGGACCCCGGATCCAAGATGGCCGTGGGGTCCTTTCGGGTCCTGCAGGGAGGCGGCTTCCTCAGTTCCTGCTGAGAGCTGGCGCTGAGAAAGCCTGCAGCACTGCCTGTGAGATCTCTGGTCTCACAGAGTGCTGTACAAACTGTCAGACCAGCGATCTGACTTTATACAGTGATGTCCCACACTGGGACAAAGTAAAAAAGTTAAAAAAAAAAATAAAAATAAAATGTATAAAAAAAATCCTAAATAAAGAAAAAAAAATTATCCCCAATAAATTAATTTCTTCATGTAAATAAAAAAAGTAACAATAAAAGTACACATATTAAGTATCGCCGCGTCCGTCACGACCAGCCTAATAGACCTGTCCCACTAGTTAACCCCTTTAGTGAACCCCTTAAAAAAAAGGCAAAAAAAAGATTTATCATCATACCACCGAACAAAAAGTGGAATAACATGCGATCAAAAAAGCCGTATTTAAATAAACATGGTACCGCTGAAAACGTCATCTTGTCACACAAAAAACAAGCCGCCATATAGCATCATCAGCGAAAATATTAAAAAGTTATAGCTCGCAGAATAAGGCGATACAAAAATAATTATTTTTTATATATAAAGGTTTTTATTGTATAAAAGCGCCAAAATATAAAAAAAATGATATAAATGAGGCATCGCTGTAATCGTACTAACCAGAAGAATAAAACTGCTTTATCAATTTTACCACACACGGAACGGTATAAACGCCCCCCCAAAGAAATTCATGAATTGCTGGTTTTTGTTCATTCTGCCTACCAAAATCGTAATAAAAAGCGATCAAAAAATGTCATGTGCCCAAAAATGGTACCAATAAAAACATCAACTCGTCCCGCAAAAAATAAGACCTCACATGACTCTGTGGGCCAAAATTTGGAAAAATTATAACTCTCAAAATGTGGTGATGCAAAAACTATTTTTTGCAATAAAACGCGTCTTTTAGCGTGTAACAGCTGCCAATCATAAAAACCCGATATAAATAGTAAATCAAACCCCCTTTATCACCCCTTAGTTAGGGAAAAATAATAAAATTAAAAAAATGTATTTATTTCCATTTTCCCATTAGGGTTAGGGATGGGGCTAAAGTTATGGTTAGAGTTGGGGCTAAAGTTAGGGTTGTGATTAAGGTTAGGGGTGTGTTACGGCTAGGTTGGTGGTTAGGGTTATGATTAGGGTTGGATTAGGGTTAAGGGTGTGTTGGGGTTAGAGATGGAGTTAGAATTGGGGGGTTTCCACTGTTTAGGCACATCAGGTGCTCTCCAAACGTGACATGGTGTCTGATCTCAATTCCAGCCAATTCGGCGTTGAAAAAGTCAAACGGTGCTCCTTCCCTTCTGAAGTCTTCCATGTGCCCAAACAGTAGTTTACCCCCACATATGGGGTATCAGCGTACTCGGGAAAAATTGCACAATAACTCTCGGGGTCCAATTTATTCTGTTACCCTTGGGGAAATAAAAAATTGGGGGCGAAAATATCATTTTTGTGGAAAAAAAATGAATTTTTATATTTATGGCTCTACGTTATAAACTTCTGTGAAGCACTTGGGTGTTCAAAGTGCTCACCACACATCTAGATAAGTTCCTTTGGGGGTCTAGGATCCAAAATGGTGTCACTTGTGGGGGGTTTCCACTGTTTAGGCACATCAGTGGCTCTCCAAACGCGACATGACAACTGCGGATCATTCCATCAAAGTCTGCATTACTAAACGCCACTACTTCTATTCCGAGCCCCGACGTGTGCCCATACAGTAGTTTTCTCCCACATGTAGGGTATCAGCGTACTCAGGACAAATTGGAGAACAAGTTTTGGGATCCAATTTCTCCCGTTACCCTTGGGAAAATAAAAAATTGGTGACTAAAAGATCATTTTTGTGGGAAAAAAAATAGGCATTTTTATTTTCATGCCCAGGCATTATAAACTTGTGTGAAGCACTTGGGGGTTCAAAGTGGTCACCACAGATCTAGATAAGTTCCTTAGGGGGTCTAATTTCCAAAATGGGGTCAATTGTGGGGGGTTTCCACTGTTTAGGCACATCAGGGGCTCTACCAACTGAACATGACACCCATCAAAGTCTGCATTACAAAATGTCATTACTTCCTTTCCAAGCCCTGCTGTGCTCCCAAACAGTACTTCCCCCCACATATGGGGTATCTACATACTCAGGACAAATTGGACAACAACGTTTGGGGTCCAATTTCCTTGGGAAAAATAAAAAATTGGGGACTAAAAAAATTATTTTTGTGGAATTTTTTTTTTCACACCCAGGCATTATAAACTTTAGTGAAACACTTGGGGCGTGAATGTGCTCACCACAGATCTAGATAAGTTCCTTAGGGGCTATAGTTTCCAATATGGTATCACTTATGGGGGGGTTTTCACTGTGTAGGCTCATCATGGTGTCCAGCCAAATCTGCATTGAAAAATTCAAACTGCGCTCCTTCCCTTCAAGCTCTGCCATGCACCCAAACAGTGGTTTACCCCCACATACTGGGTATTAACGTACTCAGGACAAATTGCACAATCATGCTTGAGGTCTTGTTACCCTTGGGAAAATAAAAATTGGGGTGAAAAGATCATTTTTGTGGAAAAAATATGATTTTTTAATTTTACGGCTCTACGTTATAAACTTGTGTGAAGCACTTGGGGGTTCAAAGTGCTCACCACAGATCTAGAGAAGTTCCTTAGGGGGTCTAGTTTCTGAAATGGGGTCACTTGTGGGGGGTTTCCACTGTTTAGGCACATCAGGGGCAATCCAAATGCGACATAGCGTCCAATCTCGATTCCAGCCAATTTTGGTTTAAAAAAGTCAAATGGCGCTCCTTCCCTTCCGAGCTCTGCCGTGCGCCCAAACAGTGGTTCCCCCCAGATATGGGGTATCAGCGTACTCACGACAAATTTGACAACTTTTATGGTCCAATTTCTCCTGTTACCCTTGGGAAAATAAAAAATTGGTGACTAAATATCATTTTTGTGGGAAAAAAATAGGATTTGTTTTATTTTCATGCCCGGGATTATAAACTTGTGTGAAGCACTTGGGGGTTCAAAGTGCTCATCACAGATCTGGATAAGATCCTTAGGGGGTCTAGTTTCCAAAATGGTGTCACTTGTGGGGGGTTTCCACTGTTTAGGCACATCATGGACTCTGCAAACTGAACATGACACCCATCAAAGTCTGCGTTCCAAAACGTCACTACTTCCTTTCCAAGCCCTGCCGTGCACCCAAACAGTGTTTTCCACCCACATATGGGGTATCAGCGTTCTCAGGACAAATTGGACAACTTTTGGGGTCCAATTTCCTTGGGAAAAATCAAAAATTGGGGACTAAAAAATCATTTTTGTGGAAAACATTTTTTGCACACCCAGGCATTATAAATTTTAGTGAAATACTTGGGAGTTCAAAGTGCTCACCACAGACCTAGATAAGTTCCTTAGGGGGTCTAATTTCCAAAATGGTGTCACTTGTGGGGGGTTTCCACTGTTTAGGCACATCAGGGGCTCTCCAAATGCGACATGGCGTCCAATCTCAATTCTAGCCAATTTTGGATTGAAAAAGTCAAACGGCGCTCCTTCCCTTCCAAGCCCTGCCGTGCGCCCAGACAGTGGTTTTCCCCCACATATGAGGTATCGGCGTACTCTAGAGAGATTGCACAACAACTTTTTCTGTCCATTTTCTCCTTTTACCCTTGTTAAAATAAAAATTTTTTGAAAAATATCATTTTTGTGACTAAAAAGTTAAATGTTCATTTTTTCCTTCCAAGTTGCTTCAGCTCCTGTGAAGCACCTGAAGGGTTAATAAACTTCTTGAATGTGGTTTTGAGTACCTTGAGGGGTGCAGTTTTTAGAATGGTGTCACTTTTGGGTATTTTCTGCCATATAGACCCCTCAAAGTGACTTCAAATGAGAGGAGGTCTCTAAAAAAAAAATGGTTTTGTATAATTTGTTGTAAAAATGAGAAATTTCTGGTCAACTTTTAACCCTTATAACTTCGTTACAAAAAAAAATTTGGTTCCAAAATTGTGCTGATGTAAAGTAGACATGTGGGAAATGTTATTTAGTAACTATTTTGAGATGATACACCCAATAATAAGGACCCTGTGGGTGCCTGCTCAATGCAATATCATATGTACAGAGCGCAATGTATTAGCGTCATAGAATCATAATTAGGTCCACAGAGGGCTTCCATCATTATATGAACTGACTATATTGTATTGCTCATAGCGCTGTTGTAACAATAGACAAGAAAATGTGCATTTAAATAAACAGATCATGGTAAAATTTACCCATTTTAGTAGCAGGTTGTGATAACCACAGGTGTCCAGGAACCCTGACGCGCGTTTCGTGAGCCTGACGCTCACTTCCTCAAAGGAGGGCCCCCCTTTGAGGAAGTGAGCGTCAGGCTCACGAAACGCGTGTCAGGGTTCCTGGACACCTGTGGTTATCACAACCTGCTACTAAAATGGGTAAATTTTACCATGATCTGTTTATTTAAATGCACATTTTCTTGTCTATTGTTACAACAGCGCTATGAGCAATACAATATAGTCAGTTCATATAATGATGGAAGCCCTCTGTGGACCTAATTATGATTCTATGACGCTAATACATTGCGCTCTGTACATATGATATTGCATTGAGCAGGCACCCACAGGGTCCTTATTATTGGGTGTATCATCTCATTCTGAGTTATATATACAACTATTCAATATATATGCACAATGCTGTAATTTTATTGATATCTGTATTTTTTGTATACAAATAAATTTGATATATTTTTTGAGATACTTTTTTTGACTTTTTTGTTCTCCAGTAATTCTCAGTTACATTATAAGTCAGTATCCTATGGTTTGCTATTTTGTTTTTTTTTTCCCCTTATAACTATTAGTAACTATTTTGTGTGATATATTTCTCTGTTTTAAGGGAATAAAAATTCAAAGTTTGAAAATTGCTAAATTTTTGCCATATTTCCATTTTTTTCATAAATAACCGCAAGTTATAACGAAGAAATTTTACCACTATCATGAAGTACAATATGTCACGAGAAAATCCAAAGTTATAGCCTCATAAAGAGACAGTGGTCAGAATTGTAAAAATTGCCCCGGTCATTAACGTGCAAACCACCCTTGGGGGTTAAGGGGTTAAAGGTAGAAAAAGTTGTTGGTAAAATGTATTTACATGACAAAAACGTGTGATTTTAAAAGGAACTTTTTATATTCACTGTGTATGTGTAATTGGGATTTTTAACCGCATTAGTTCCGTATATACTCGTGTATAAGCCGAGATTTTCAGCCCATTTTTTAGGGCTGAAAGTCCCCCTCTCGGCTTATACGCGGGTCATATACGGGGGTCGGCGGGGGAGGGGGAGTGGGGGTGTCGGATTATACTCACCTCTCCGCCGCCGCGGTCTCTGCAGCCCCCCTGCTTCTCCCACGATCTCCGGCTCCTTCCTGCAGCGGTCACATGGCACCGCTCATTAAAGTCATGAATATGCACATATTCATGACTTTAATGAGCAGTACCATGTGACCGCTGTAGGAAGGAAGCGCTGTGGAGAGCGCCGGGAGAAGAGGCTGCAGGGACGCGCGGCGGAGGGGTGAGTATATGCTATATTTACCTGTCCCCGTGCCACCGTTGCGCGCTGCTCCCTCTGTTCTTGCTGTAAATGATCAGCAGAGGGCGCGATGACGTCGTTAGTGAGCGCCGTGCCCCCTGCCTGTTCATTCACTGCCGAGGACCAGGAAGAGGACGCAGCGCTGCGGTGCAGAGAGGACAGGTAAATATCTCAGGTGCCGGGGTCCTGAGCGATCGGTGACACCGGCACCTGTACCCCAGCGACGAGAGGTGAGTATGTCATTTTTTTTTTCTTGCAGCAGCATATGGGGCATAATCTGGAACATATGGGGGCATAATATGGAGCATATGGAGGCATAATATGGAGCATATGGGGGCATAATATGGGGCATAATCTGGAACATATGGGGGCATAATATGGAGCATATGGAGGCATAATATGGAGCATATGGGGGCATAATATGGAGCATATGGGGGCATAAACTGTGGAACATATGGGGCATAATCTGGAGCATATGGGGGCATAAACTGTGGAACATATGGGGGCATAATCTGGAGCATATGGGGGCATAATATGGAGAATATGGGGGCATAAACTGTGGAACATATGGGGGCATAATATGGGGGCATAAATGTGGAACATATGGGGGCATAATCTGGAGCATATGGGGGCATAATCTGGAGTATATGGGGGCATAATCTGGATCATACGGGGCATAATCTGTGGAAAATGTGGGGGCATAATCTGGAGCATATGGGGGCATAATCTCTGAAGCATATTGGGCATTATCTGGATCATATAGGGGCATAATCTGGAGCATATAGGGGCATAATCTGTGGAGCATATTGGGCATAATCTGTGGAGCATCATATGGGGGCATAATCATTTTTCACCCTAGGCTTATACACGAGTCAATAAGTTTTCCCAGTTTTTTGTGGCAAAATTAGGGGGGGTCGGCTTATACACGGGTCGGCTTATACATGAGTATGTACGGTATGTTGTTTTTACAATTTATTTTACATATTGCTGAGCTTCGAGGAAAAAATTCTTTGTACACTATACCTAACCTATATTACAGATTGCAAATTTAGGCACACAATTGTTTAAATTTGTAATTGGAAATGAGAAACATTCATGGAAATTAATGATGTTAATGCAACTTACAGTGGCTTGCAAAAGTATTCACTCCCCTTGTCATGTTTCGTGTTTTATCACCTCACAGCATGATCTTGCCACCGGGATTTTTTTCCTTTGCCTCGACTCGGACCATTTTCCCTGTCCCTGCTGCCGAAAAACAACCCGACAGCATGATGCTACCATTACCATGTTGTTATGTTCTTGGGGTCATGTGCTGTGTTGGTTTGGTGCCAGACATAGCATTTACCTTGGTGGCCAAAAAGTAAAATTTTGGTCTCCTCTGCCACAGCACCTTCCTCCAGATATTTGGCAAGTCTCCCACATGTCTTTTGGTAAACTGAAAATGAGCCTTACAATGTTTGTGTTTACAGTACAGTCATGGACAAAAGTTTTGAGAATGACACAAATATTAATTTTTACAAAGTCTACTGCTTCACTTTTTCTAATGGCAATTTGCATATACTCCAGAATGTTATAAAGAGTGATCAGCTTAACAGCAATTACTTGCAAAGTCAATATTTGGCTAGAAAATGAACTTTATCCCCCAAAACACATTTCAACATCATTGCAGCCCTGCCTTAAAAGGACCAGCTAACCTCCTTTCAGTGATTGCTCCATTAACACAGGTGTGGGTGTTGATGAGGACAAGGCTGGAGATCAATCTGTCATGATTAAGTAAGAATGAGACCACTGGACACTTTAAAAGGAGGCTGGTGCTTGGCATCATTGTTTCTCTTCTGTTAACCATGGTTATCTCTAAAGAAACACGTGCAGTCATCATTGCAATGCACAAAAATGGCCACAGGGAAGAGTATCGCAGCTAGAAAGATTGCACCTCAGTCAACAATCTATCGCATCATCAAGAACTTCAAGGAGAGAGGTTCCGTTGTTGCCAAAAAGGCTCCAGGGTGCCCAAGAAAGACCAGCAAGCGCCAGGACCATCTCTTAAAAGTGTTTCAGCTGCGGGATCGGGCTACCAGCAGTGCAGAGCTTGCTCAGGAATGACAGCAGGCAGGTGTGAGTGCATCTGCACGCACTGTGAGGCGGAGACTCTTGGAGCAAAGCCTGGTCTCAAGGAGGGCAGCAAAGAAGCCACTTCTCTCCAGAAAAAACATCATGGACAGACTGATATTCTGCAAAAGGTACAGGCAGTGGACTGCTGAGGACTGGGGTAAAGTTATTTTCTCTGATGAATCCCCTTTTCGATTGTTTGGGACATCAGGAAAATGCCTCATTCGAAGAAGACAAGGTGAGCACTACCACCAGTCTTGTCTCATGTCAACTGTTAAGCATCCTGAAACCATTCATGTGTGGGGTTGTTTCTCAGCCAAGGAAATCGGCTCTCTCACAGTCTTGCCTAAAACACAGCCATGAATAAAGAATGGTACCAGAATGTCCTCCAAGAGCAACTTCTCCCAACCCTCCAAGAGCAGTTTGGCGATCAACAATGCCTTTTTCAGCATGATGGAGCACCTTGCCATAAAGCAAAGGTGATAACTAAATGGCTCAGGGAACAAAACATAGAGATTTTGGGTCCATGGCCTGGAAACTCCCCAGATCTTAATCCCATTGAGAACTTGTGGTCAATCATTAAGAGACGGGTGGACAAACAAAAACCTAAAAATTCTGACAAAATGAAAGCATTGATTGTGCAAGAATAGACTGCTATCAGTCAGGATTTGGTCCAGAAGTTGATTGAGAGCATGCCAGGGAGAATTGCAGAGGTCCTGAAGAAGAAGGGTCAACACTGCAAATATTGACTTGCTGCATTAACTCATTCTAACTGTCAATATAAGCTTTTGTTACTCATATGTTTGCAATTATATTTCTGTCTGTGATAAAAACATCTGTCAAACACACATAAAAGCCAGAGGGAAGCAGATCATGTGAAAATATAATATTTGTGTCATTCTCAAAACTTTTGGCCATGACTGTAGGTGAAGGCCTTTTTTCTGCCCACTCTTCCATAAAGGCCTATAGAGTGTATGGCTTATTATGGTCGAATTGGCTTATTATGGTCGAATTGACAGATGCTCCAGTCTCTGCTTGGGAACTCTGTGACTACTTCAGGGTTACCTTTCGTCTCTGTGCTGCCTCTCCGATTAATGCCCTCCTTGCCTGGGCTGAGAGCTTTGGTGGGTGGCCTTCACTTGGTAATTTTTTTGTGGTTCCATTTATTTTTCATATTAATGATTTGATGGTGCTCCGGGGGATAATCATAGATTGGGATTTTTTATTTTTTTTTATAAAGGCCCCGTTACATGCTACGATATTGTGAACGATATCGTTGCAACGTCACCGGTTTGGTGACGTTGCAGTGATGTCGGAACGACATTGTTGCGTGTGACAAGTAGAACGATCAACGATCAGTCGGCTGATCGTTAATCATTGCAGAATGTACTGGACCATAAATCTATCGTTGGTCTCCCGCTGGGCAGCACACATCGCTGGTGTGACATCGGGAGACCAACGATCAGCGAGCTCCCAGCGCCGTACAGAAGACACTGGGGACTGGTATCCAGGGTAAACAATGGGTAACTAAGCGCCGCACGGCGCTTAGTTACCCGCTGTTTACCCTGGATACCAGCATGCTCGCTGGTCCTGATCGGTGGTGAGTCTGCCTATGTGACAGCTCACTAGCGATCAGTTAATGATGTCCCAGCGATCCCATCCATGTCGGATCGTTGGTGGGATCGCTGGGATATTGAAGTGTGTAACGGGGCCCTAAACCAACCCTGACTAGTACTTCTCAACAACTTTGTCACTGACTTGTTTGGCGATCTCCTTGGTCTTCATGGTGTTGTTTGGTTAGTGGTGCCTCTTGCTTAATTGTGTTGCAGCCTCTTTGGCCTTTCAGAAAAGGTGTGTATACACTGACAGACCATGTGACACTTGGATTGCACACAGGTGCACTTCCTTTCACCAAGCACGTGACTTTTTTTTTTTTTATATAGCGCTAACATATTCCGCAGCGCTTTACAGTTTGAACACATTATCATCACTGTCCCCGATGGGGCTCACAATCTAGATTCCCTATCTGTATGTTTTTGGAGTGTGGGAGGAAACCGGAGTGCCCGTAGGAAACCCACGCAAACACAGGGAGAACATACAAACTCCTTGCAGATGTTGTCCTTGGTGGGATTCGAACCTAGGACTCCAGCGCTGCAAGGCTGCAGTGCTATCCACTGAGCCACCGTGCTGCCCTTATGAAGGCTATTGCTTGCACCAGAAATGATTAGAGTCTTCATAACAATAGAGGTGAATATATATGCACGTCAATTTTTAGTTACTTGATCCCATAAATTTAATTTATGCCTATATTTTAGTCACTTCACTAACTTAGACTATGTAGTGCTGCTGCAACCCACACAAATTGGATAAAAAAAAGTATTTAAACACAGGCTGTAATATAGCAAAAAGCCAAGGGGCGTAAAGGTGAATACTTTTACAAGACACTGTACCTTATCTTTGATGCAAGTTTGGTGCAACATGCAATCCTCAGTTTTCTCCACCTTTACTTACAGCATACTTTTGCATTAAGCAACTGTGTATAAACTAATAGTTTTATAACTTGTCTAGTCTTAACAAGAACTGTGCTGCATGCCTAAATTTCACTCAAACAATCTTTTAGAAGACTTATATGAAAAGTGAACTACTGAGTCTCATGTCGGAGTAGTGCCATCCCATATCTAGCTATACAAAAAAGGAACAAAGTATAAGTAAAATAGAAGGTATATTGCTTTTCTAAAACAAGTAAATGCTCCCATTCGCTTCCAAACTCCTGGAGCTGCATGTCCACGCTGAGCTTTCCTACCACTTCTCTTCTAACTTGCTCTTTGACACTCTACAATCTGGTTTCCGCCCCCATCACTCCACTGAGACAGCCCTGACCAAAATTACTAATGACCTACTTACAGCCAAAGCGAACAGACAATACTCTATACTCCTGCTTCTTGACCTGTCCTCTGCTTTTGACACAGTTGACCACTGCCTTCTACTACAGATTCTTTCCTCCTTTGGCGTCAAAGACCTCGCCCTATCCTGGATCTTCTCATACCTTTCCAACCGCACATTCAGCATCTCCCACTCACACACTACCTCCTCGTCCCACCCTCTCTCCATTGGAGTCCCCCAAGGATCTGTTCTAGGACCCCTACTCTTCTCAATCTATACTCTTGGCCTGGGGCAACTCAAAGTCCCACGGATTCCAGTACCACCTTTACGCTGATGACACTCAGATCTACCTCTCTGGCCCAGACATCACCTCTCTGCTATCCAGAATCCCGGAGTGTCTATCAGCCATATCCTCCTTCTTCTCCTCCCGCTTCCTCAAACTCAATGTGGACAAATCTGAACTCATAATCTTTCCCCCATCCCACAGATCTTCCTTACCTGACCTATCTATCACAATTAACGACATCACGCTTTCCCCCGTACCAGAAGTCCGCTGCCTCGGAGTAACCCTTGACTCTGCCCTGTCCTTCCAACCGCACATCCAAGCTCTTTCTACCTCCTGTCGCCTTCAGCTCAAAAATATTTCAAGAATCCGTCCTTTCCTCAACCCTCAATCTACTAAAATGATTGTGCACGCCCTCATCATCTCCCGCCTCGACTACTGCAACACCCTTTTCTCTGGCCTCCTGCTAACACCCTCGCACCTCTCCAGTTCATCCTTAACTCTGCTGCACGACTAATTCACCTCTCTCCTCACTACTACTCCGCTTCTCCCCTCTGCAAATCTCTTCACTGGCTCCCATTCCCTCAGCGTATCCAGTTCAAATTACTAATACTGACCTACAAGGCCATCTATAATCTGTCTCCTCCTTATATCTCTGAACTAATCTCCCGATATCTTCCCTCACGTAATCTCCGATCCTCCCAAGACATCCTTCTCTCCTCCACACTTATTCGCTCCTTACCCAACCGCCTCCAAGACTTCTCCCGAATATCCCCCATCCTCTGGAATTCTTTGCCCCAACACGTCTGACTATCAAACACATTCGGATCCTTCAGACGGAACCTGAAAACCCACCTCTTCAGGAAAGCCTACAGCCTGCAATGACCCTGCTACCTCCTCACCACTACCGGAGATATCGCCTCAACCAACACCGGAACTGCTGCGACCCCCCGACCTACTGTCTCCTGCCTCACAATCCTGTAGAATGTAAGCCGAAAGGGCAGGGTCCTCTCCCCTCTGTATCAGTCTGTCATTGTTAGTTTGTTTACTGTAAGTGATACCTGTAATTTGTATGTAACCCCTTCTCATGTACAGTACCATGGAATCAATGGTGCTATAGAAATAAATAATAATAATCTTTATTTATATAGCGCCAACATATTCCGCAGCGCTTTACAGTTTAACAGTTTCAAAACACAAGTCATAGGTAACAACGTTAACAATACAATAATTAAAGCAAAATAAGCCGACCCTGATCGTGAGAGCTTACAATCTACAATGAGGTGGGGGAGATACAAAATACAGGTGTGTATATACAATGGTGCATTTACAATAATGGTCCAGCCATCTTGAGGGAGTGAGGCATGGATGGAGATAGTGAATGGGCTACACATACACACTTAAACATAGAACAACTTTGGTTAGTGAATGTGATAGGCCACTCTGAACAAATGTGTTTTGAGGGAGCTCCTGAAACCATGCAAATTGTGGATAGTCCTAATTTCTTGGGGTAGAGCATTCCAGAGGATTGGCGCAGCGCGGGAGAAGTCTTGGAGTCGGGAGTGGGAGGTACGGATTAGTGCAGAGGTTAGTCGAAAGTCGTTTGCAGAGCGCAGCAGTCGGTTAGGCCGATAGATAGAAATGAGGGAGGAGATGTAGGGGGGTGCTGCACTGTGGAGAGCTTTGTGGGTGAGAACCAGTACTTTGAATTGGATCCTATAATGAATGGGCAGCCAGTGTAAGGACTGGCGAAGAGCGGACGCGTCCGAGTACCGATTAGCCAGATGGATGACCCTGGCTGCTGCATTAAGGATGGACTGGAGAGGGGATAGTCGAGTAATGGGGAGGCCAAGTAATAGAGCGTTGCAGTAGTCCAGGCGGGAGTGGATCAATGCTACAGTGAGGGTTTTTGTTGTTTCCATGGTGAGAAAAGGGCGGATTCTAGAGATGTTCTTTAGGTGTAGACGGCAAGAGCGGGCAAGAGATTGTATATGGGAGGTGAAGGAGAGATTGGTGTCAAACATAACACCCAGACAGCGAGCCTGCTGCCGGGGTGTTATTATGGTGCCGCCCACAGAGAGGAAAATGTCAGATTTAGGGAGGTTAGTAGACGGCGGGAGCAGAAGGAGTTCAGTCTTGGAGAGGTTAAGTTTCAGATAGAGAGCGGACATGATGTTGGAGACTGCGGACAGACAGTCGGTGGTGTTCTGTAGAACAGCGGGGGTAAGGTCGGGGGATGACGTGTATAGTTGTGTGTCATCGGCATAAAGATGGTACTGAAAGCCAAATCTGCTGATGGTCTGTCCAATTGGGGCCGTGTAGAGAGAGAAGAGAAGGGGGCCAAGGACTGAGACCTGGGGTACACTGACAGTGAGAGGAAGAGGAGATGACGTGGAGCCAGAGAACGAAACACTGAAGGAGCGGTCAGAAAGATAGGAGGAGAACCAGGAGAGAACATTGTCCTTAATACCTAGTGACTGGAGCCTAGAGAGTAGGAGACGGTGGTCAACCGTGTCGAAAGCTGCAGAAAGGTCGAGAAGAATGAGCAGAGAGTGGTCGCCGTTACGTTTTGCTGTAAGAAGGTCATTGGTCACTTTGATGAGTGCAGTTTCAGTCGAATGTAGGGGGCGGAAGCCGGACTGTGAAGGGTCTAGGAGGGAGTAAGTGGAGAGGTAACGGGTGAGGCGGGAGTAGACTAGGCGCTCCAAAAGTTTAGAGATGAAGGGGAGATTGGAGACCGGTCTGTAGTTGTTTGTGCAGGAAGGGTCAAGAGCGGGTTTCTTTAGTAATGGAGTAATGATGGAGTGTTTGAAGGAGGATGGGAAAATGCCAGAGGAGAGTGAGAGATTAAAGATTGTAGTTAGGTGAGTTGTGACAACTGGAGAGAGAGACTGGAGGAGATGTGAGGGGATGGGGTCGGTAGTGCATGTAGTCGGACGAGAGGAAGAGAGGAGTCTGGAGACTTCTTCTTCTGTGATGGGATCAAATGTGGAAAGTGAGCCAGGGGAAATGCAGGGTGGGATGGGAGTCACAGCACTTGGTGGTTGAGAGCAGATTTCCTGACGGATAGTATCTATTTTTTCTATAAAGTGGGAGGCCAGGTCGTCAGCACAAATGTCTGTGATAGGGGCTTGTGCTTTTGGCCTGAGGAGGAAGTGAAAAGTGTCAAAAAGTTTCTTGGGGTTGTTGGCTAGTGAGGAGATCAGTGTGGTGAAGTAGGTCTGTTTGGCGAGGTGAAGGGCAGCATTATAAGTTCTTAACATGAATTTAAAGTGGATGAAGTCTTCTGGTGTGCGGGTTTTTCTCCAGAGGCGTTCAGCACTCCTAGAGCATCGCTGAAGAAGTCGAGTTTGCAATGTGAGCCAGGGCTGTTTTAGGCTAAGTGCACACGATCAGGAATAATTGCGTTTTTTTCGCGGTTTTTCCGCGGTTTTCCGCGGTAAAAACGCGATAAAAACGCAAGCATTAAGCATCCTATACATGTTAATTGATTCCGCATGTTTTGGCCACATGTTGCGTTTTTTTCCGCGAAAAAAACGCTTTGCGGAAAAAATAGCAACATGTTCATTAATTTTGCGGAATGTAAGCGGTTCATGTGCGGTGGTACCCAGGGTCTGGAGGAGAGGAGACTCTCCTCCAGGCCCTGGGTACCATATCCCTGGTAAAACAATAATTAAAATAAAAAATAATGATATTCTCACCTTCCGGCGGCCCCCGCAGACTTCCCGCGGCCCCCGCAGCCTTCCCGCCTTCAGCGACGCTCCCGGCAACTTCCGGTCCCAAGAGTCCTTTGCGAGAATCACCCAGATGGCATAGCGGTCTCGCGAGATGTACGTCATCGGTGTGATTTGTCGCAAAGCATCCTTGGGACCGGAGTTGCCGGGAGCGTCGCTGAAGGCGGGAAGGCTGCGGGGGCCGCGGGAAGGCTGCGGGGGCCGCCGGAAGGTGAGAATATCATTATTTATTATTTTTTTTTTTTATTTTTACATTAGATCTTTTTACTATTGATGCGACATAGGCGGCATCAATAGTAAAAAGTTGGTCACACTTGTCAAACACTATGTTTGACTCGTGTGACCAACCTGTCAATCAGTTTTCCAAGCGATGCTACAGATCGCTAGGAAAACGCTAGCATTCTGCAAGCTAATTACGCTTGCAAAACGCTATTATTCTGGCGGGAATCAGCATACAAAAAACGTGCGTATTTCCTGCGGGAGAAGTGCGGGATTGCCGCGGAAATTTCCGCGGCAATTCCGCAACGTGTGAACTTAGCCTTACTGTGTGTTTGGAGGTTCTGAGGGTGAGCGGTGCTACTTGGTCAAGGGTGCTTTTAAGAATGTCATTGTAGTGATGAACAGCCAGATCAGGACAGGAAAAAGAGGAGATTGGGGACAGCGATGAGTGTAGGGAGTCTGAAAGTGTCTGAGGGTTAATGGCTTGTAGATTTCTGAATGTGTGGTAGGTAGGAGTGCGCTGGGGTGGTGGAGGATTTGTGAGCGTGAAGGAGAGAATGTTGTGGTCAGAGAGTGGAACCGCACTATATAATATAATATAAACAATAATAATAATAATAAAAATGTCTGATTTCCTGAAACTAAAAGAAGACAAACCCTCCTCTTACAGTTGAAATCCAGATAAGAAAGTACTGCCTGTGCTTGTGTGCTATGGCAGCTTTCAGGATAAATAGATGCAAACATAATAGGCTCCAGTAGTTTGTTAGAAGTCTTGCTCTTACTCAACACCTGTGCATGTAATCAAAGAAAACCCACACTGCCCCTTCTACATTAGCACTTCTTGCAAGTTGCATTTGAAAAGCGCCAAACTCATCTTTGTTTTCATGGCTTTTATGTAAGGTGCAGTGAATAGCTACAGCATGACAAGGTTCAGGAGGCCTTTCAAGTTTCCGTCCTCAGGTCTCTTCTTCCCACCCTGTGACAGGAAGAATAGAGGGATCAGCGCTAGTGTGAGCAAAAGGGACTTTAGACAGGTGTCAGCCCAGTCCCATAAGCAGCCTGAGAGACGACTAATCAGTGTGGTTGTTATATTACCCAGCCGATCCAACTTATTTTCCCTGAAAAACAATTACTGGGTTTTGAAGCTTACTCTACATATCCCTGCCTGTCACTATATATTAGAGCAATGTGCGACAATAGTCAGCGGGAAAGCACTTTCAAAGGGGAGAAAAGTGAGGCAGGTTTATCCACCAGTAATGTAATTGTTAGACTGAGGAGGAAGGAAAGAGTCAAATTACTCCACAAATGGGTATTTCCCATTTGCTTATTTTTCATTTTTCCTGACAGGTTTATATATTCTTGGGCTTAAAATATCTTCAGTAATACCTACACTATACACATGCTGGTACTCATTTGGGGCACAGAATGTTTTTTACCTTTTCATAATAGAGACTGAGAAAAGGCTAATTTGGGCATCAACAGAAATGTCTCCCCACAAATGTTCAAAGATAGAGCTATTTTTTCAGAAAACTCCACTTATAACATCCTCCCTTCACAGGTTGGATGTAGGTACTATGCCCTGCTCCTGTCAGAGGAGGAGCGGCTATGATCCACCCGGAGTGCACCGCTTGGCCACGACAGATGCAGCAGAGCATGCGCAGAAGTTCCAGCCACTGAACCATCAATGGTTTTTATCATTTAAATGTTTATCTTCATGTACATTTTTTTTAAATGGACACCTCCAATCTATTCCTATTCGGATCTTGCTGTTTTTTTTTTCCGCAGTTTAATCAGTCCACAAAAAACATTGACATATGAAGAGTTCCCTAGAAAGTCATAAGAACATATTCTAAACCACGGATAGATCACATCTGTGATTCAAAGACATCTGAATTAGGCTTATGAGAGGAACTGTCTTTGTTACCCGTAGCAATCAATCAGCGCTCAGCTTTCATTTTATTAAGCTATTCTGGTAAAATAAAAACCACACTGTAGTTGCTATGGGCAACAAAGACAGGGTTTGGAGTCAGGAGAGGACAAATAAGGGAAATAAATCTGTAACCCATACAGAACTGAAGGATGGAGGATTAGAAAGCTTTACTTGGCTTTAATGACACCTATTGATAGAATATTAGAAATTTCAGCATGCAGAATACCACGTCTCCTCATATCAGCTCTGCATCAATGGCCATTAGCAGATCACTGAGGAGTTGATGAAGTAATTAATGTTAACTAAAATAGGGAGCGCATGAAGCCTGGAGAAGCAGGGTGGTTCTTGGAAATGTAGTTTACAGTGGTCACATGGGCAGCACTGAAGAACCACACACTTCAATCTAAGCAGACATACAGCTGTGGAGAAGGTGGAGCCAGAACAGATGTAAAAAAATATAGCCAGTGAGTATATAAAGGCTGTGTAAGATTATTTTAGGGATTTAGAGATTATCAAAATAAGAATTTGGAAAAATAATAGATTTTGATTAACCCCTTTAAGACAGCCTACTGGACTTACAACTCCCAACAGAGCAGGAATTTAAATACATAGAAAACAAATGGAGCTAAATCTTGGAAAAGACACCTATACATCAATCTGCTGACTCTTTCTGCTCTACCACATTCTGCTGGCAGGTCAGCCCACTTGTCCAGGTTCATTAAGGCTGTTAATTTTTTTTTTACTACAAGTACAATATGCTCGGGAAGGATGAGCGTGTTAAACAGTTGGTTGTTCCAGACCACAGACACTTTTCTAGAACAGTTCTCTTTAGAATATATATGGCCCATTAAGTCAATATTTTCTTGTGAACACAGACCCCATGGCCAATAGTCGTTTTATGAACTTTTGTTTTTCCTACCCTACTTTCAAGAGCAATATAGCTTTTATTTTTCCGTTCAAATAGCCGTATGAGAGCCAGACATGTGACTCGAATCAAGGATCACCAAGCTACGACCTCTGTATACCTCTGTTGTTTGTGTGTGTAAATTTATATGATAGGTCTTTTTCTTTATCCCTGTTTGTGTTACCTTATTAGTCTGATTGGTGTATTACGGTACACTACTACTCCCCTCTTCCCTCGGTGGGGGAAGGGTACAGACTGAGGGCGGATTCAGGAGCTAAGGCAAGGTACATGGCCCTGGCATCTTCACCATCAGAAGTAATCCGGGGAACAGGGCGAGCTAGGGTGCCCCTAGTGTTAGAGACAGGGAAGGAGCCCCTGGTCCCAGGACACATGACAACATTGTCGTGACACAATCACTGGAGGACATCATGGTCATAAGAATAGAAGGAAAAATGTGAAGAGGAAGACCAGCAACCCAATGGCTTCATACAATCAAGATAACAGTGTAGAAAACCCTAGTAGACCTATCTAGGCTTGCACAAGATAGCTCTTCCCACAAAGTGTTGAGCCATCGCCATAGTTCGATATCAAGCTAAAGGCCATTAATAATAATACAACCATCTCTATGCTGATGACACCCAATTAAACATATCTTCTCCTGATATTGCCCCAGCATTACTACAAAATACCACTCATTGTCAGTCCACTGTCAATAACATCATGTCCTTCCTATATCTAAAACTGAATGTATCAAAAAATGGACTCCTTGTGTTTCATGCCTATACTAACCTTCCTAAACCCAATATTAACATTTCAGTGTGCTGTTCTACCATAACTCCCAAGCAGACTGCCGGCTGTCTCTGGGTTATAGTTGACTCAAATCTTTCCTTCACTCTCTATATCCTTTACTCTCTCTATCGCTCACTCGCTCATGTCATCTGCACCTCTAAAACATCTCTAGATTTCGACCTTTTATTACCTTTGAAAAAACGCTTTCTGTTGCTCTTACTTATTCTCATCTGGACTATTGCAACGCTCTACTAATCGATCTACCTCTTTCTAAACTCTTCACTCTCTAATCAAGCCTAAATGCAGCAGACAGTATCATATTTCTGTCCAAACGCTACAATTATGCCTCCACCCTGTACCAGACATAGCACTGGTTTTCCACTCACTGAAGAATACAATATACACCTATCACCCTCATTCACAAAGAACTCCAAAGTTCTGCACCGCCCTACATCTCCTCCCTCATCTCTGTCTACCACACAACCTCATCTCTCCATTTAACTAATGTCATAAAAATAACATCCTCTATAATTCAAACCTCCCACTCCTTTTGTGTAGAGATGAGCAAATTTGTTCGGATTCCGTTCCGAATAGGATCGGAATCGAATATTGTTTTTGCAATATTCGTCGAACACAGCCGAACGTCATTAGAGTCAATGGGAGTAGAAATTATCGAATGTGTTCGAAACCAATCATAAGACATACATTTGGCACTAATATTGTTCGAATATGGCTCAAATATGTCAAAATCAGATTTGGGGACAAAACCCGAACAAATTCACGCATCTCTACTCTTGTGCTGCACCAGTGCTCTGGAATGCACTATGCAGTACAATTCAATTAATTCCCAGTTTCCAAGTGTGTTTTTAAGTGTTCTTTAAAACCACATTTCTTTATACTGACCTCATCTCACTAATCTAACTATTCCCACTTTGCCCTTCCTACATTTTCCTCAGAATCTGGTCCCTTGTATCATCTATTTACAAACCCTCCATTCACTCATTAGCACTCTACTGGTGACCAGTTCATGCAGCGTTATTTAAATACCCTATTTATTATATTCAAGGCTAGAACATATAATAAAAGCACATATTACCATTTACACTTTGTACCTCCCCTAATTTTCATAGATTGTAGCTTGTGAGCAGGGCCCTCACACCTCTTGATATGTGATAACTGTGTTACTCCGTAATGTCTTATCTTGTTTGTACACGTAACCTCTGAATTGTAAAGAACTGTGGAATATCTTGGAGTTATAAAAATAAAATTAGTATTATAAATTATTATAGTTTGTGTGACACTAGTCACTTCTCACGGCTAAGCCGTGAGTCAGAGTTATCAGGGAGTCCAAGGTCAGAAACCAGGAGGGTACGTCATAAACAGAAGGAAGAGACAAAAGCGAGCGTAGTTAGGTAACAATCCGAGGTCAGAGTACCGGGAGGATAACGGATCAGAGCTGAAGGAGTTAAACAAGCGGATGGTCAGAACGAAGTCCAAGGTCAGGCAACAGATCAAGCATATAGAATAATAATAATAATCTTTATTTTTATATAGCGCTAACATATTCCGCAGCGCTTTACAGTTTGCACACATTATCATCGCTGTCCCCGATGAGGCTCACAATCTAGTTTCCCTATCAGTATGTTTTTGGAGTGTGGGAGGAAACCGGAGAACCCGGAGGAAACCCACGCAAACACGGGGAGAACATACAAACTCCTTGCAGATGTTGTCCTTGGTGGGATTTGAACCCAGGACCCCAGCGCTGCAAGGCTGCAGTGCTATCCACTGAGCCACCGTGCTGCCCTAGAACTCAGGTCACAGGGAGCACAAAGCACAAACCTCACAAGATGAATGTAGGTCTGCCAGTGGTCTGGGAAAAGCTGCTCAGTTAAGTAGGCATGGCTATTAACCGGGATAGTGAACACCTGAGACAGCCAACGCCACCCAGTCACAGATTGGCTAGTCGAGCTGTCAATAAACACACTGACAGCTAAGCGCACCTCTGAACCAGACTGGATGGTCATGCTGTGAGAAAGTACTGACAGCTTCAGCACTGTGCAAGATTGGATAGCCAAGGTGTCAGTAACTGCATCCCAGACACCCTGATGGGTGGAACCGTGACAGTTTGCTTTGGCTTTTTATCCTAAGTCATGAGAAAAGGTATGTTAAAGGGTCGATATTGACTTTTAGGATTGCTATCCCCAATAGGTGGCAGTAGAGTGTAAGACCTATTCCTGTGTAAGGAGGCAGTTCGCATATTAGACCTTCTTGTGTGGAACAAACAATAAATTGGCATTATTGTCTTGTTTCCTTCCTAAAAGGTTTTCTATTTTTTGGATGTGACCAAAACAATAACTGTCATTCAAGCTAAGGGCATCCTAAATCATACTTACCAATACATCTCGCTTCTTTTGGCCTGGAGCATGCACAAATTTGCAGGGATAGTTTCCAAACATTTGAGTTAGTCCAGCAAATTCAGGACAATTTGCAACTGCGTCTTAAAGTGTATGCAGTTAGTCTTAAACGTGGACAGAGCAGGATAAAGATCTATCTAATAAGGACTATTTACCACTCTGCCACATGATGCAGTGATAAATCAGAGGAACATAGAACCCTTTATAGATATAAAATCATAGTTTAGAGTTATGATTTCTGGACACGGTAATGGATCCAGGTATTTCATCTGAAATTTTCGGAGTTTAAAAGGTAACTGCTACCAACACACCTGTTGATAACTTCATGGTAAAACTAGTAAGATGTATATCTTCGTACCGTGTTAGCAGTAGATAGAAAATATTAGAGTTGAGAGTCCTCAGTGGTTGATACTTTTAATGGCTAACTGAAAAGTGGTAACAAATTGCAAGCTTTCGAGACTACTCAGGTCTCTTCATCAGCTGAACTAATACAAAATCTGAAGATTCAGACTGATGAAGAGACCTGAGTAGTCTCGAAAGCTTGCAATTTGTTACCATCTTTCAGTTAGCCATTAAAAGGTATCAACCACTGAGGACTCTCAACTCTAAATATTTGGTAAACTAGAAAACTCTGGACAGAGTGTGAAAATAGCGTAGGAATAAACATGGAGCAATTATTTTCAAACACACAAAATGGATCAAAGCATGTTGAGCTAATAAAAAAAAATTGCTCCTTGCATAAAGTGGTCACACAATCCATAGCAGGCCTATCAATGTCTGGTGCAGAGGAAACTACACATTGAACTGTTCAAAAATGCAGAAATTACAGATTTAATACGGGCTGCTACGTATACCTACAAGGGTTGTTTAAGGGAACCTGTCAGCAGGATGTGCTCAGTAAACTACAGACAGTGTCAGGTTGACGCAGTTATCTGATTAAAATTATACCTTGGTTGATTAAATACTTCTCGTGGTTGTTTAATCTTATTTATAGTTTTCAATTGAGATTCTCGTGCTTCGGAGCAGCCTTTGCGGGGGTCTTCATGTGGTGCTCTGCTTAGCTATTCATACTGATTGAAGTGATGCCTTTGTTGGTGAAACCCGTCTTGTGGTTGGTTAATCTTTATTTACAGTTTTCAGTTAATGAGATTCTCGTGCTTCGGGGTGGCCTGTGGGGGGTCTTTCTCCAAAAAACTGAACATAATATGTTTTGAAAAAAAAATTTACACTCAGAAGGCAGGCGGCAGCTGTACTGTAGCATGATCGCATCTATAATGTCCATTTTGCTAGAGGAAAAAAAAAAATTGTCTCTACCAATCGCCGATAGATGCTACTGCACAGACGCGGCTGGCTCCATTTTGAGAGAGAATTTTTTTTTTCGGAATAAATTTATATCACCAAATAAAATAATTAAATGGACATTATAGATGCGATCATGCTGCAGCGCAGGTGCGTTTGCTTGCTGAATGTGAATTTTTTTTATTATATTCAGTATGTAAAATAGGGGGCAGGTAACTGAGGGATCAGTGACCTGTAATAAGCCATACAGATGAATACCTAAGCAGAGCATCACATAAAGACCTCACCACGGGCCGCCCCGAAGCACAAGAATCTCAGTAACTGAAAACTACAAAAGATTAAACAACAACCACAAGACAGATTAGATCAACGCAGGTATAATTTTAATCAGTATAACGGCGCCAACCTGACATTGTCTGTAGATTACTGTGCACAATCCTGCTTACAGGATCACTTTAAATATAGGGGCAAGCAAAGTATGCATGACTAGATTCATCCTATAAGCAGGAGCTGTAATGGTGGCAAAGACATGTCGTCATGGATGAAATAAAAGGAAAAATAGAGAAGAGTATAGCTAAGTAGCGCATACACTCTGGTGATTATGTATGTAGGTCTGGTTGTGAAATCAGTTAATACGAAATTTGTATTGGAATCCTTAGGAAAAGCTAAATATGTAAGAATGGAAGTTTAGCCAAAAGAATGTTGGCTGATAAATTGTTATCTATGACTTGCATTGCTTTTAGGGCAGCGAAAGAATCCCTGCCTGAATTATGCAAGCAAAAAAGTCTGGAGACAAACAGTTACAACCGCTGTTCACAACAACTCTACATGTTTCAACCGTGTTTAAAACAGCAGTGTCCACATAAAGATCTGTCTGTGAACAGATTCCAGCCATTTGTGCTGTGATACAGGACCCTGCTTGTAATGCTGATATAAATTATCTCTACCTACTGTTTGGTCCCAGCATGGAGTCATTCTGTGAACTATACACTCACCTTCTAGTAAAGCCAGGGCCTGTGACAAACTCATGAAAGGGGACTCTGTTTTATTTATGACCACCAGTAACAAGGTCTGGTCAAAGTTCAGGGTGAGGTCAGCAAAGAGAATAGCCACTGACTTAGAGACAAAAGACTACAGGATCTGTAAGGGCAAACCTGTATGTTCCTTCTTTCCACAGGATGAGAGGTGGCTGAAGCCAAGGGTGAGGACACAAAACTGCACAGCTGTTATAACAATTTACTAACTTTGTTGCTTCCGGACAGGGTGTGAAACCCATCAGGGCAGCTGCACATTGCTATTAAAGAACTTTAATCTACAGATATACCAAAATGCATACTATTGTGCACAAGCTGTAACCTCAATGCCACACCATTGGCCCTAGCAGAGGACTATACCACTGCCTTCTCATCTGTCCTCCGAATGGCCACTCCAAATGGAAACTAGACTAAAACAAGGATATTAGAGAAAATATTGATGCTAGAAAGGATCACACTGTTCAGACACAAAACTTGCTTGTACACAACGTCCTCCAACATTTTTACTGTCATGGATCTATTTAATTGCAGAAATTTTCGTGGCTGGAATTACGGGTTATAGGTTAGATATTGGTCTCAAAGTATCTGCTTCAAATGATACCAAGCTCAATATTTTAGGTGCAATATTTGGGGGGCCCGCACCAAGTGAAGCCAGGAAACGGTATGAAAAGTTTTACTTCCTGATTGTATGAGAGGAGTGGGAAGGAGAATTCTAATAGTGACATGAGGAAGAGAGATCACAGCCTGTTACTTTCATCCCTACTGAACGACCTCTAGTGACCCCAATGGTGCATACAGGGACCACTTTTAGGGAGTTTTTTTTTTTTGCAAGATGAGGACTTGCACATGTAAGCACCCGCTGTGCCTAATTACAGCATTTGCTGACTGCCTCAAATGTTTACTGGCATCTGCATCATGAAGATTTTTGGAATACTTTGTTCTGGTGAATGTGTGTACAGATGTAGGCATGAACTTTCACATTTTGGAGGTATTATGTGTCTTATGCAACCACTAATTTTGAACAAAGTCAGTTGCACAGCTACTAAATAAAGGAATAAGAAATTGACTTAAAAGAATCACTGCCAAAAATTGTTTACTTGCCTAAATATGTATGTAATGTGTATGTAATGTAGTGTAAGTGCTACATAGACTTACACTGGAAAAGTGGATTCCGGCTCTCAGATAAACCCCGGAGTGATCCTGATGAGGCGGAGTTTCCGTCCACTGGCAACAAAGTAGGACGGGGTTTGGTAAGGACATTATTGAACTTCCACTATACTGCAAAGACAATAAAATATTCTTCAGTACTTCCTTAATGATTAATATTCTTATAGTGAGGTGTGTGTGTGTTGAAATTTGCCCTATATGCTGGGCTCTGTACGTGGCATATAAACACACACACATAGTGTAGGTGGCAACTATATAAATATTCATATATGTCTGCTTCTATACACCTAGAGTACTTATAGCAGATAGAATCCATGTAGACGGTCACCTGTATGTGCTTGGTTACTCGAAATGTTTTCTAGATCAGTCAATGTAGCCAATTAATTTATCAATCCATATTCTTTTCTGCCATAACAAATTTCCTTCATGCCAACATAAAAAACGTGTCCATTGTGCACCGGATCCCGGCTCTCCTCCACAGCCGGTGCAGCTGTGTAATTATATTTCTTCCCCTGACAACTTGCATGATTGTTTTAGTAACAGTATATTACTTCGTTAGTACTTTCCAATATACGTTATTTTTAAACTGTCACTTTCGCCCGGCTCGTCCCGATCCTAGGCTCGTCTGTTTATCATAACAATCATTAATAACTGTCACTCTGCGCCATCAATTTAACAAACTCCCTTCCTCATTAGCATGTTCCAGCATTTGTTCCGTGGAAGGCCTGATTCCTTCCACAACAGGCCAAGCCAATTACTTTGGTGAAATGGAATCGCATTAATCAAAACTTAACAAGCTGGCAAATTTAAAGATATCAAATTGCAAAAGGCAGCGTAACTAATATGTCAATGTCATGGAAGGAAAGGGGTCTTGGGCAGGCTCGCTGCTTTGAGGTATGCAGATTGCACAGAGCTGCTTTTAAAGTGGGGGCATCTCCCTGGGCCCTCTTATATATATATACAAAGAGTGAAGCTTGCAGTAGCTTGTGATGAGCCGCCAGGCTTTCAATGGCACTGCTCCAAAATTAACTCTAAACGATGCAGCAATATAAACAATAGGATGTTAATATACTAATAAACATTATACATATTACATGCATCTTAAGGAACAGACGGATTCATTTATTAGTAAAAAAAAAAAGACGAATATGGAAAAATGCTATGAGGGATATATGACTGAAAACAAGTAAAAAGCTATTTGCGTTTCTCGTAGGGCTTAAATCTAGAAGACTTGTAAAAGGATGGGTCGAAGACAGCAGAAAATAGCAGACAGTATAGCAGGGCAAGTGTGATTTATTCAGAATACAGCCTTGTCATTGCCACTGAGATACTTTACAGTTTAAAAATGAGTCTCATGTATTAGGAATAAGACAGATGTATAAAAAGCAGCTGCAAGCAAGCAGTGGATGGCAGTATAAAACTCTGACAACACAGCTAAAGCTGACACACAACTGATAAAATAGGAAGGAAAGTGACACAATTGTTGGTTACTTAAAAAATGATGTGTCTCAAAATAGTGGTAAGTTGTGAAATCCCAAACTAAAAAACTAAACACTAAATACGGAGGGAACCTAAACCGACGAAATGGCAAGTTCCCACTCTGGAGACAGAAATCTGGGTGGACACTGGTGTTGTTAAAAGCACAAATCAGTAACGAAAGTGACTTAGAAAAATCTTCACTGTGCATCATTCTCCAGAGCTATAATGGTTATGATTAGAGGAACATTTTATAAGTGCTGCCGAAATGTGAGCATTATGAAATAAAAACAGCCTCCCTCATAATGCTGCGTTTTATTCTGAAATTATGCATTTTTGAAAGCAAAAATAGCCAAAACAAACTGAATAAAAGTTGAGGAGTCTGGTAGGTGGCTCCCTCCAGATTCTCCCTGCCCAGCCAAGCTTCATTAACAGCAGGGAGAAACCAGGAGCCTCTCAGCGACACTTCTCTCTGAGTCTAACCATCTTTTGATCTATGTTTTCTCTGAATTGTGAAGCATTCAGCAAAAAATCTTTTTTTCAGTGCAGGAACTTACAGTAGTCCATATTTGAGAATGGTGAAGACAAACAGTAGTCTGAAAAAGTGTTTGCCACATCCCTGATTTCCTATTCTTTGCAATTACTTTGTTCCTCATTTGTTCCAGAATTTCTTTGGATCGCGATAATGTCTTTTGAGGATCTTTTGGTCTACTTTGTCAGGTAGGTCCTATTTAAGTGATTTCTTGATTGAGATCATGTGTGGCAGTAATCAGGCATACATGTGGTTAGGGATTTTGAACTCAGCTTCCCAAAGATGTGATAAAACACAGTTAACTTGTGTTTTAAGGGGGGTCAATTACTTTTTCACACAGGGCCCTATAGGTTTGGATTTCTTTTTCCATTAATAATAAAGACCTTCATTTAGAAACCTCATTTTGTGTTTACTTGTTATATTTGTCTAATATTTAAATTTGTTTGGTGATCTGAAACATTTAAGTGTGACAAACATGCAAAAGAATAGGAAATCAGGAAGAGGGAAAACACTTTTTCACACAACTATATGCCTCCATCTCAGAAGTATCACACAATCCACTATGCTGAACATAATATGAATTATTTGTCAACAGATCATAAAGATGGAACTGGGTAGTGAAGGTCATCAGCCAAAGGGCCCTTTTGGTTTACTATATGTTAGCCATGCTTATGAACAACCATCTTCATTTTGGGGAAATGGCTGTCAGGGGTTTTTCGATGTTTTAACATCAATGAGTGATTTGTTGTGAATGTTTCTCATGACAACAACACGTGATTGTATGCTCTATTATGGTTTATAGACACTATAGACAGGAGTCCCCCTTGTGGGACCCACCTTTATGCATCACAATGGATAGCATCAATAACTGCAGCTCCTGATCTGAACATGCATTACATAGATGGTCTTTTCATTTGAAAGGCAGTAATGTAATGCTAGATTTTTCATGTATTCGATGCTACAGTGGTAATATATAGCAAGAACAGCATAAAAAAACATGCATGTGGATGAGTATAGTACTTGCTGTGAATGTGGCTTAGCTGCAGGGCCAGAAAGGCTGCATGGTGGAGTGTAGTGCTCTGTTCAGTATTCTGAGGGATAATTTAAGTATAAATTGCAGTGTTGGAACATTTAGTATGGATTCACAGAAACAAAATAATATATAAAATAATATACATATCAAGAGAGAGAAAAACACCTCAGCATTGAAACTGCAACACCAACTAAGAAAAGTCATGGAAATTATTGTTTGAGGAATATTCTGCGACACTGAATGCATTTGGGCACACAGTTCAACAAGATACGCTGCTGACAGCTCCCTTTGCCATTGCCAACCAATGATGTTCCAGATGTGCTCGATGGGAGACAAGTCCGGAGACGCTGCAGCTATGGGGGCATGTTAAGGCCACGCAGGCTGCTCACAGTAGCTCCATCAACAAACCTGGTTTTGCCATGTTGATAAATGGTTAATGATTCCAATAACAAATCAATGTAACATCGAGCTGTTATAGTACCTGTAAGAATGACTAGAGGAGTCAAGCTATCATATATTATGCCACTCCACACCATAATCCCAGGAACAGGACCGTTGTGATGTTTATATTCCAGCGTTTAAGCCTCTACTTGGTGTTTCCTAAGTTGTCTCCAAACGGGACTCATTGCAGAAGAGGATGGACCTTCAGTTCACTCTCCACTGCTGCCTTGTTCTGCACCAGGATACCGTTTTAGAGCCAAGGCATCAAGTCAATGGAATTCCTGTAGCTGGATGTCTTGCTCATAGTCCAATGTCATGCAAACAGCTTTTGTTTGACATGTTAGTCTTGGTATGTAATATATAAATTCACTTGCAGTACAGAATGGGGGGATCCCCTGCCATTATTCAAATCTGACGAGGCCACTTGGGAAACGACGAAGAGGCCTTCACGAGGAATGGGAAAGTGAGCCAGAAGCCACTTTTCAACATGACGCCAGGCTGCATGTTGCTGGTGTCGCTTACATTTAAATGGGTAAAAGTGAAAGGCATAAAACTGTGTAACATATGGCAAAAAAAGGTAAACTACAAAGTAAATATTTTTTACCAATCTAAAGGAGTCTGTTTTAGCAGCCACCCACTTTCTGGAAAAAAGAAAATTCCAACTTCAGCAAATTTAACCCCTTCACCCCCAAGGGTGGTTTACACGTTAATGACCGGGCCAATTTTTACAATTCTGACCACTGTCTCTTTATGAGGTTATAACTCTGGAACGCTTCAACGGATCTTCGCGATTCTGAGATGTTTTCTTGTGACATATTGTACTTCATATTAGTGGTAAAATTTCTTCGATATAACTTGCGTTTATTTTTGAAAAAAACGCAAATATGGCGAAAATTTTTAAAATTTTGCAATTTTCAAACTTTGAATTTTTATTCCCTTAAAACAGAGAAATATATCACACAAAATAGTTAAGAAATAACATTTCCCACATGTCTACTTTACATCAGCACAATTTTGGAACCAACATTTTTTTTTGTTAGGAAGTTCTAAGGGTTAAAAGTTGACCAGCGATTTCTCATTTTTACAACAAAATTTACAAAGCCATTTTTTTTAGGGACCACCTCACATTTGAAGTCACTTTGAGGGGTCTATATGGCAGAAAATACCCAAAAGTGACACCATTCTAAAAACTGCACCCCTCAAGGTACTCAAAACCACATTCAAGAAGTTTATTAACCCTTCAGGTGCTTCACAGTAACTAAAGCAACATGGAAGGAAAAAATGAATATTTTACTTTTTAGCCACAAAAATTGTCTTTTACAAACTTTTTTTTTATTTTCACAAGGGTAAAAGGAGAAATGGACAGATAAGGTTGTTATGCAATTTCTCCTGAGTACGCCAATACCCCATATGTGGGGGAAAACCACTGTTTGGGCACACGGCAGAGCTCGTAAGGGAAGGAGCGACGTTTGACTTTTTCAAACTAAAATTGGCTGGAATTTAGATTGGATGCCATGTCGCGTTTGGAAGCCCCTGATGCGCCTAAACAGTGGAAACCCCCCACAAGTGACACCATTTTGGAAACTAGACCCCTAAGGTACTTATCTAGATCTGTTGTGAGCACTTTGAACCCTCAAGTGTTTCACAAAAGTTTATAAAGCCTGGGTGTGAAAAAAAAAAAAAAAATTTCCACAAAAATGATTTTTTAGTCCCAAATTTTTGAATTTTCCCAAGGAAATTGGACCCCAAAAGTTGTTGTCCAATTTTTCCTGAGTACGCTGATACCACGTATGTGGGGGGGGGAAACTGTTTGGGCGCACGGCAGGGCTTGGAAAGGAAGTAGTAACGTTTTGGAATGCAGACGTTAATGGGGGTCATGTTCCGTTTGCAGTGCCCCAGATGAGCCTAAACAGTGGAAACCCCCCACAAGTGACCCCATTTTGGAAACTAGACCCCCTAAGGAACTTATCTAGATCTTTGGTGAGCACTTTGAACCCCCAAGTGCTTCACACAAGTTTATAATACCCGGGCATGAAAATAAAAAATCCTATTTTTTTCCCACAAAAATTATCTTTTAGTCACTAATTTTTTATTTTCCCAAGGGTAACAGGAGAAATTGGACCACATAAGTTGTTGTACAATTTGTCCTGAGTACGCTGATACCCTATATGTGGGGGGAAACCACTGTTTGGGCGCACGGCAGAGCTCGGAATGGAAGGAGCACCATTTGACTTTTTCCAACCAAAATTGGCTGGAATTGAGTTTGGATGCCATGTTGCATTTGGAGAGCCCCTGATGTGCCTAAACAGTGGAAACCCCCACAAATGACCCCATTTGGGAAACTAGACCCCCTAAGGAACTTATCTAGATTTTTGATGAGCAATTTGAACCCCCAAGTGCTTCACACAAGTTTATAACGTAGAGCCGTAAAATTTAAAAATCATATTTTTTCCACAAAAATGATCTTTTCACCCCAATTTTTATTTTTTCAAGGGTAACAAGACTCCAAAAGTTATTGTGCAATTTGTCCTGAGTGCGCTGATACCCCATATGTGGGGGTCAACCACTGTTTGGGTGCATGGCAGAGTTTGGAAGGGAAGGAGCGCCGTCTGACTTTTTCAACGCAGAATTGGCTGGACGCCATGTCGTGTTTGGAGAGCTCCTGATTGCCTAAACAGTGGAAACCCCCATAAATGACACCATTTTGGAAACTAGACCCCTCAAGGAACTTATCTAGATGTGTGGTGAGAACTTTGAACCCCAGTGTTTCACTAAAGTTTATAACGTACAGCCGTAAAATAAAAAATCTTTTTTTTTTTTTACAAAAATGATTTTTTCGCCCCAATATTTTATTTTCACAAGGGTAACAGAAGAAATTGGAACCCAAAAGTTGTTGTCCAATTTGTCCTGAGTACACTGATACCCAATACGTGGGCGAAAACTACTGTATGGGCACACGTCGGGGCTCGGAAGGGAAGTAGTGACGTTTTGGATTGCAGACTTTAATGGAATGGTCTGGGGCGTCATGTCACATTTGGAGAGCCCCTGATGCACCTAAACAGTGGAAACCCCCCACAAGTGACCCCATTTTGGCAAATAGACCCCACAAGGAACTTATCTAGATGTTGGTGAGCACTTTGAACCCCGAAGTGCTTCACAGAAGTTTATAACGCACAGCCGTAAAAATAAAAAATCTTTTTTTTTTTTTTACAAAAATGATTTTTTGCCCCCAATATTTTATTTTCACAAGGGTAACAGAAGAAATGGGAACCCAAAAGTTGTTGTCCAATTTGTCCTGAGTACACTGATACCCATCGTGGGCGAAAACTACTGTATGGGCACACGTCGGGGCTCGGAAGGGAAGTAGTGACAGTTTTGGATTGCAGACTTTGATGGAATGGTCTGGGGCGTCATGTCACATTTGGAGAGCCCCTGATGCACTAAACAGTGGAAACCCCCACAAGTGACCCCATTTTGGCAAATAGACCCCACAAGGAACTTATCTAGATGTGTGGTGAGCACTTTGAACCCCGAAGTGCTTCACAGAAGTTTATAACGCACAGCCGTAAAATAAAAAATCTTTTTTTTTTTTTTACAAAAATGATTTTTTCGCCCCCAATATTTTATTTTCACAAGGGTAACAGGAGAAATTGGACCCCAAAAGTTGTTGTCCAATTTGTCCTGAGTACGCTGATACCCAATATGTGGGAGAAAACTACTGTATGGGCGCACGTCAGGGCTCGGAAGGGAAGTAGTGACGTTTTGGATTGCAGACTTTGATGGAATGGTCTGGGTGCGTCATGTCGCATTTGGAGAGCCCCTGATGCGCCTAAACAGTGGAAACCCCCCACAAGTGACCCCATTTTCGGAAAATAGACCCCACAAGGAACTTATCTAGATGTGTGGTGAGCACTTTGAACCCCGAAGTGCTTCACAGAAGTTTATAACGCACAGCCGTAAAAATAAAAAATCTTTTTTTTTTTTTTGCAAAAATGATTTTTTCGCCCCAATATTTTATTTTTACAAGGGTAACAGGAGAAATTGGACCCCAAAAGTTGTTGTCCAATTTGTCCTGAGTACGCTGATACCCAATATGTGGGAGAAAACTACTGTATGGGTACACGTTGGGGCTCGGAAGGGAAGTAGTGACGTTTTGGATTGCAGACTTTGATGGAATGGTCTGGGGGCGTCATGTCGCATTTGGAGAGCCCCTGATGCGCCTAAACAGTGGAAATCCCCAACAAGTGACCCCATTTTGGAAAATGGACCCCACAAGGAACTTATCTAGGTGTGTGGTGAGCGCTATGAAGCCCCAAGTGCTTCACAGAAGTTTATAATGTACAGCCAGAAAAACAAAAAAATAATTTTTTTTGTACAAAAATGATATTTTCGCCCCCAGTTTTTTATTTTCCCAAGGGTAACAGAAGAAATAGGACAAATTGCACAATAACTCTTGGGGTCCAGAGTACGCTGATACCCCATATGTGGGGATAAACTACTGTTTGGACGCATGGCAGAGCTCAGAAGTGAAGGAGCACCGTTTGACTTTTTCAACGCAGAATTGGCTGAAATTGAGATCAGACGCCATGTCACATTTGGAGAGCCCCTGATGTGCCTAAACAGCGGAAACCCCCCAATTCTAACTCCAACCCTAACCCCAACACACCCCTAACCCTAGTCCCAACCCTAACCACAAACCTAACCCTAACACACCCCTAATCCCAACCCTAACCCTAATCCTAACTTTAGCGCCAACCCTAACCCTAACTTTAGCCGCAACCCTAACCCTAATGGGAAAATGGAAATAAATACATTTTTTTAATTTTATTATTTTTCCCTAACTAAGGGGGTGATAAAGGGGGGTTTGATTTACTATTTATAGCGGGTTTTTATGATTGGCAGCTGTCACGCTAAAAGACGCTTTTTATTGCAAAAATAGTTTTTTGCATCGCCACATTTTGAGAGCTATAATTTTTGCATATTTTGGCCCACAGAGTCATGTGAGGTCTTATTTTTTGCGGTACGAGTTGACGTTTTTATTTGTACCATTTTTGAGCAGGTGACATTTTTTGATCGCTTTTTATTTCGATTTTTGGGAGGTTAGAATGAACAAAAATCAGCAATTCATGAATTTCTTTTGGCGGAGGCGTTTTTATTGTTCCGCGTGTGGTAAAATTGATAAAGCAGTTTTATTCTTCGGGTCAGTACGATTATGGCGATACCTCATTTATATCATTTTTTTATGTTTTGGCGCTTTTATAGAATAAAAACAATTTTATATAAAAAATAATTATTTTTGCATCGCTTTATTCTGCGAGCTATAACTTTTTTATTTTTTCGCTGATGATGCTGTATGGCGGTTCGTTTTTTGCGGGACAAGATGACGTTTTCAGCGGTACCATGTTTATTTATATCGGCCTTTTTGATTGCGCGTTATTCCACTTTTTGTTCGGAGGTATGATGATAAAGCATTGATTTTTTGCTTTTTTTTTTTTTTTTTTTAAGGGGTTCACTAAAGGGGTTAACTAGTGGGACAGTTTTATAGGGGGGGTTGTTACGGACGCGGCGATACCAAATATGTGTACTTTTATTGTTTTGGTTTTTTTATTTACAGGAAGAAATGAATTTATTGGGGAATATTTTTTTTTTTTATTTATTTATTTTGGATTTTTTTTATAACGTTTATTTTTATTTTTTTTAACTTTTTTACTTTGTCCCAGGGTGGGACATCACTGTATTTTATCAAATCGCTGGTGTGACAGTGTGCACAGCACACTGTCACACCAGCGATCGCTCAGGCAGTGCAGCAGGCTTCTCAGTGCCTGCTCTCAGCAGGCACTGAGGAAGCTGCCTCCCTCCAGGACCCCGGTGCCATCTTGGATCCGGGTCCTGGGAGGGAGGAAGCCCTCAGAACAGCGCGATCACATCGCGCTGGTCTGAGGGTCTCAGGGGGGCGCGCAGGGAGCCCCCACCCTGCGCGATCCTCCCCTGTGCCCCCAGTACACCGCGATCATGTTTGATCGCGGTGTGCTAGGGGTTAATGTGCCGGGAGCGGTCCGTGACCGCTCCTGACACACAGTCACGGGTGTCAGCTGTGATAATCAGCTGACACCCGGCGGCGATTAGCTGCGCTCCCCTCAGGAGCGCAGCTGATCGCCTATGACGTACTATCCCGTCAATGGGCAGAATGGCACGGGTTTTATGGACGGGATAGTACGTCTAATGTCAGAGAGGGGTTAATTATGGAAAGATACAGTATGTGCAGTAGAAAACAGACTAAGCAAATTCCCACCATGCATAATGTCTTAATGATATGTGTTTGTAGTTCAGCGCTTTTCTGTCATTACTTTCTCTGAAAGATGCCCTGAGCTAAGGGTTAATGGTGTTGGAGATTAATCTAGTGAAACCAATCGGTCACTTCAAAATAAGCATTCTGTACTTGGTGACATGGCAGAGAAAGAGAGTGAGTGCTATATTTTCCCTTTATTTAATGACTATCTATGGCTTTCTAATGACAACTATGAGGCCAGTGTTTCACAGAGAATTTTCGAATAGGAATTATCAAACTTAAAGGGGTTGTTGAGTAATAGGACAACCCCTCCTTAAACTAAATGTTTGACCCCGATAAAATAAATAAACCTATACTCACCTCCCGTGCTGGCGCCTTTCCAGCAGTGTCAGCACTCACAGTCCCGGGGCTGTGATGCGGAGGAATGACACGTGATGCCCATGGCCCAATTAGCGCTGGCGTCACTGTCTCTGCCTTCGGACCAACTGAACATGAAGAGGAAACCAGAGAATGCTGCAGCCTCTTTATGTTGAGTTTATCAGTTCGGTTTTTATTTTATTGGGGTCGAACATTTAGTTTAAGAAGGGGTTGTCCAAGTATTGGACAACCCCTTTAACAACTGTGGTAGATTGCAGTGGCAATGATATTAACCCCTTCACCCCCAAGGGTGGTTTGCACCTTAATGACCGGGCCAATTTTTACAATTCTGACCACTGTCTCTTTATGAGGTTATAACTCTGGAACGCTTCAACGGATCTTCGCGATTCTGAGATTGTTTTCTCGTGACATATTGTACTTCACGTTAGAAGTAAAATTTCTTTGATATAACTTGCGTTTATTTTTGAAAAAAACGCAAATATGGCGAAAATTTTTAAAATTTTGCAATTTTCAAACTTTGAATTTTTATTCCCTTAAAACAGAGAAATATGTCACATAAAATAGTTAAGAAATAACATTTCCCACATGTCTACTTTACATCAGCACAATTTTGGAACCAAAATTTTTTTTTGTTAGGAAGTTATAAGGGTTAAAAGTTGACCAGCGATTTCTCATTTTTACAACAAAATTTACAAAGCCATTTTTTTTAGGGACCACCTCTCATTTGAAGTCACTTTGAGGGGTCTATATGGCAGAAAATACCCAAAAGTGACACCATTCTAAAAACTGCACCCCTCAAGGTACTCAAAACCACATTCAAGAAGATTATTAACCCTTCAGGTGCTTCACAGGAACTAAAGCAACGTGGAAGGAAAAAATGAATATTTAACTTTTTAGCCACAAAAATGATCTTTTACAAACTTTTTTTTTATTTTCACAAGGGTAAAAGGAGAAAATGGACAGATAAGGTTGTTATGCAATTTCTCCTGAGTACGCCAATACCCAATATGTGGGGGAAAACCACTGTTTGGGCACACGGCAGAGCTCGTAAGGGAAGGAGCGCCGTTTGACTTTTTCAAACTAAAATTGGCTGGAATTGAGATTGGACGCCATGTCGTGTTTGGAGAGCCCCTGATGCGCCTTAAAAGTGGAAACCCCCACAAGTGACACCATTTTGGAAACTAGACCCCCTAAGGTACTTCTCTAGATCTGTTGTGAGCACTTTGACCTCCCAAGTGTTTCACAAAAGCTTATAATGCCTGGGTGTGAAAAAAAAAAAAAACAATTTTCCACAAAAATGATTTTTTAGTCCCAAATTTTTGAATTTTCCCAAGGAAATTGGACCCCAAAAGTTGTTGTCCAATTTGTCCTGAGTACGCTGATACCCCATATGTGGGGGGGGGGAACTGTTTGGGTGCACGGCAGGGCTTGGAAAAGAAGTAGTAACGTTTTGGAATGCAGACGTTGATGGGGGTCATGTTCCGTTTGCAGTGCCCCAGATGAGCCTAAACAGTGGAAACCCCCCACAAGTGACCCCATTTTGGAAACTATACCCCCTAAGGAACTTATCTAGATCTTTGGTGAGCACTTTGAACCCCCAAGTGCTTCACACAAGTCTATAATGCCCGGGCATGAAAATAAAAAATCCTATTTTTTTCCCACAAAAATTATCTTTTAGTCACTAATTTTTTATTTTCTCAAGGGTAACAGGAGAAATTGGACCACATAAGTTGTTGTCCAATTTGTCCTGAGTACGCTGATACCCCATATGTGGGTGGGAACCACTGTTTGGGCGCACGGCAGAGCTCGGAATGGAAGGAGCACCATTTGACTTTTTCCAACCAAAATTGGCTGGAATTGAGATTGGATGCCATGTTGCATTTGGAGAGCCCCTGATGTGCCTAAACAGTGGAAACCCCCAACAAATGACCCCATTTTGGAAACTAGACCCCCTAAGGAACTTTTCTAGATCTTTGGTGAGCAATTTGAACCCCCAAGTGCTTCACACAAGTTTATAACGTAGAGCCGTAAAATTTAAAAATCATATTTTTTCCACAAAAATGATCTTTTCACCCCAATTTTTATTTTTTCCAAGGGTAACAAGACTCCAAAAGTTATTGTGCAATTTGTCCTGAGTGCGCTGATACCCCATATGTGGGGGTAAACCACTGTTTGGGTGCATGGCAGAGTTTGGAAGGGAAGGAGCGCCGTCTGACTTTTTCAACGCAGAATTGGCTGGACGCCATGTCGTGTTTGGAGAGCTCCTGATCTGCCTAAACAGTGGAAACCCCCATAAATGACGCCATTTTGGAAACTAGACCCCTCAAGGAACTTATCTAGATGTGTGGTGAGAACTTTTAACCCCCAGGTGTTTCACTAAAGTTTATAACGTACAGCCGTAAAATAAAAAATCTTTTTTTTTTTTACAAAAATGATTTTTTCGTCCCCAATATTTTATTTTCACAAGGGTAACAGAAGAAATTGGAACCCAAAAGTTGTTGTCCAATTTGTCCTGAGTACGCTGATACCCAATATGTGGGAGAAAACTACTGTATGGGCGCACGTCAGGGCTCGGAAGGGAAGTAGTGACGTTTTGGATTGCAGACTTTGATGGAATGGTCTGGGGGCGTCATGTCACATTTGGAGAGCCCCTGATGCACCTATACAGTGGAAACCCCCACAAGTGACCCCATTTTGGCAAATAGACCCCACAAGGAACTTATCTAGATGTGTGGTGAGCACTTTGAACCCAGAAGTGCTTCACAGAAGTTTATAACGTACAGCCGTAAAAATAAAAAATCTTTTTTTTTTTTTACAAAAATGATTTTTTCGCCCCCAATATTTTATTTTCACAAGGGTAACAGAAGAAATTGGAACCCAAAAGTTGTTGTCCAATTTGTCCTGAGTACGCTGATACCCAATATGTGGGAGAAAACTACTGTATGGGCGCACGTCAGGGCTCGGAAGGGAAGTAGTGACGTTTTGGATTGCAGACTTTGATGGAATGGTCTGGGGGCGTCATGTCGCATTTGGAGAGCCCCTGATGCGCCTAAACAGTGGAAACCCCCCACAAGTGACCCCATTTTGGAAAATAGACCCCACAAGGAACTTGTCTAGATGTGTGGTGAGCACTTTGAACCCCGAAGTGCTTCACAGAAGTTTATAACGCACAGCCGTAAAAATAAAAAATCCTTTTTTTTTTTGCAAAAATGATTTTTTTGCCCAATATTTTATTTTTACAAGGGTAACAGGAGAAATTGGACCCCAAAAGTTGTTGTCCAATTTGTCCTGAGTACGCTGATATCCAATATGTGGGAGAAAACTACTGTATGGGTACACGTTGGGGCTCGGAAGGGAAGTAGTGACGTTTTGGATTGCAGACTTTGATGGAATGGTCTGGGGGCGTCATGTCGCATTTGGAGAGCCCCTGATGCGCCTAAACAGTGGAAATCCCCAACAAGTGACCCCATTTTGGAAAATAGACCCCACAAGGAACTTATCTAGATGTGTGGTGAGCGCTATGAAGCCCCAAGTGCTTCACAGAAGTTTATAATGTACAGCCGTAAAAACAAAAAAATATTTTTTTTTGTACAAAAATGATATTTTCGCCCCAGTTTTTTATTTTCCCAAGGGTAGCAGAAGAAATAGGACAAATTGCACAATAACTCTTGTGGTCCAGAGTACGCTGATACCCCATATGTGGGGATAAACTACTGTTTGGACGCATGGCAGAGCTCAGAAGTGAAGGAGCACCGTTTGACTTTTTCAACGCAGAATTGGCTGGAATTGAGATCAGACGCCATGTCACATTTGGAGAGCCCCTGATGTGCCTAAACAGCTGAAACCCCCCAATTCTAACTCCAACCCTAACCCCAACACACCCCTAACCTAGTCCCAACCCTAACCACAAACCTAACCCTAACACACCCCTAATCCCAACCCTAACCCTAATCCTAACTTTAGCGCCAACCCTAACCCTAACTTTAGCCGCAACCCTAACCCTAATGGGAAAATGGAAATAAATGCTTTTTTTTAATTTTATTATTTTTCCCTTACTAAGAGGGTGATAAAGGGGGGTTTGATTTACTATTTATAGCGGGTTTTTATGATTGGCAGCTGTCACGCTAAAAGACGCTTTTTATTGCAAAAATAGTTTTTGCATCATCACATTTTGAGAGCTATAATTTTTGCATATTTTGGCCCACAGAGTCATGTGAGGTCTTATTTTTTGCGGGACGAGTTGACGTTTTTATTGGTACCATTTTTGAGCACGTGACGTTTTTTGATCGCTTTTTATTTCGATTTTTGGGAGGTTAGAATGAACAAAAATCAGCAATTCATGAATTTCTTTTGGGGGAGGCGTTTATACCGTTCCGCGTGTGGTAAAATTGATAAAGCAGTTTTATTCTTCGGGTCAGTACGATTATGGCGATACCTCATTTATATCATTTTTTCATGTTTTGGCGCTTTTATAGAATAAAAACAATTTTATATAAAAAATAATTATTTTTGCATCGCTTTATTCTGCGAGCTATAACTTTTTATTTTTCCGCTGATGATGCTTTATGACGGCTCGTTTTTTGCGGGACAAGATGACGTTTTCAGCGGTACCATGTTTTTTTATATCGGTCTTTTTGATCGCGTGTTATTCCACTTTTTGTTCGGCGGTATGATGATAAAGCATTGATTTTTTGCTTCGTTTTTTTTTTTTTTTTTTTTTAAGGGGTTCACTAAAGGGGTTAACTAGTGGGACAATTTTATAGGGGGGGTCGTTACGGACGCGGCGATACCAAATATGTGTACTTTTATTGTTTTTTTTTTTTTATTTATAGGAAGAAGTGAATTTATTGGGGAATATTTTTTTTTTTTTTTATTTATTTTGGATTTTTTTTTTACACATGTTTATTTTTACTTTTTTACTTTGTCCCAGGGTGGGACATCACAGTATTTTATCAGATCGCTGGTGTGACAGTGTGCACAGCACTCTGTCACACCAGCGATCGCACAGGCATAGATGCAGGCTTCTCAGTGCCTGCTCTCGGCAGGCACTGAGGTAGCCGCCTCCCTCCAGGACCCCGGCGCCATCTTGGATCCGGGTCCTGGGAGGGAGGAAGCCCTCAGAACAGCGCGATCACATCGCGCTGCTCTGAGGGTCTCAGGGGGGCGCGCAGGGAGCCCCCACCCTGCGCGATCCTCCCCTGTGCCCCCAGTACACCGCGATCATGTTTGATCGCGGTGTGCAAGGGGTTAATGTGCCGGGAGCGGTCCGTGACCGCTCCTGACACACAGTCATGGGTGTCAGCTGTGATAATCAGCTGACACCCGGCGGCGATTAGCTGCGCTCCCCTCAGGAGAGCAGCTGATCGCCTATGACGTACTATCCCGTCCCCGGTCATACGGGCCCAGGTACCATGGACGGGATAGTACGTCCGATGGCAGTAAGGGGTTAAACAGTTTCATGTGCCTTCAGTTCGGGGTGCCATAAAAAAAAAAGAAATCCAAAAATATATAGACAATGTCAGTTCTGAAGCCTCACCCACCTTTTCAGCCACATTTTGAAGTGGCTGAAAAAGAAGGACTGGGATTTTTTATATATATTTTGTATAAAATCCCTATTTTCTCTGCCACAGATCTACCAGTTCTCTGAATGCTGAGCTCTGTATAACCCTGCCCACACTGTTGATGGTTTTTTGAGTACACTGTGCATGGCCAGAAAGCTGCCAATCAGTGGTGCAAGTTCAGTTATATAGAGCTAATTTTTGCAGGGCAACAAGGCATTTTATAAAAACTACAGCAAGCAGTACAGTAAGTGACATATTGTTGGAATCAGAATCTATGTCTCTATCCCAACATTATGCTCCAATCAGATTAGGTGGCAAATACCTGGTGACAGATTTCCTTCAAAAAGGTTTTTATGGGACTTAGAGATTAAAGATTCATCCTAAGGATAGGCCATCAATGTCAGTTAGGTGTGGGTCTATCTCCTTGACAGACAGCAGTTCATGGACTGTGCCCGTAACAGAAGACAGCCACTGGGTCTCCTGACATGAGTCAATTGCCTTATAGGAATGAAAAAAAGGAAGGCGGCCCTAGAAATTGTTTCCCAAGTGACTCCTAGCAAATGGTCCCTGAAAAATGGGCAGTACACATGGCTGCCCATTATATTTTTGCAGACCCTTTGATTTCAATACATGCACTTGGTCTGTAAATTGGACCAGATTAGGACATACCTCTGTAGTTTTTATGCATATCAACAGTCTGCAAAAACGGATGAAAGTATGAATAGCCCTATAAAATATAATATGTTTGTGTGTGTAAAACATAGAGAAGCATATACAGATGAAAAACTTTGATGTCTGAATAAGGCCTAAAAGCCTCCCATACATCTTCAATAGAACAAAGAGTTAAGAAGCCTGAAATTGGACATGCTTGATAGACATGTCTCCTGACCATCATGTGTCCGGGGCCACCATATGTAAGTGTCGGACGAACACGCCAATATTGGTGGGTTCAGTCGACATTAGTCTAATGTGTATGGGAGCTTAACAATCACCTTAAAGTGAACAATGAAGTTTACATTTGAATTTGGTTAACAGCCGAACATCTCCACAGCTTACAGTAAAGTAAGGGTCCCGTTACACATAGCGACACACCAGTGATCCCGACAACGATATGAACTTGTCAGGATCACTGGTGTGTCGCTACATGATCGCTGCTGAGCTGCCAAACAGGCAGCTCTCAGCAGCGATCAGGACAGCGACTGCGGTAACAAGCGACGCATGTCGCTTAGTTACCCGCAAGTGTACCTTAGATACCAGCGCGCTTGTGCAGGGAGCTGGTAACCAAGGTACACATCAGGTTTCCAGGTGCCACAGGGCGCCTGGAAACCCGCAGTTTAGCTTGGTTACCAGCTCCAGCTTGCTTATCGCTGGTCTTCCGCCTGTCATACGCAGCGATGCGCACTGGCCAGCGGGAGACCAGCGATCAAAAAATGGTCCAGGATATTCAGCGATGATCAGCGATACCCAGCAGGGGGCTGATCGTCGCTGAGTGTCACACTAAGCGAGATCAAGGCTAGGTCGATGCTACGTCACAAAATCGGTGACGTTTCAGCGATCTCGCTAGCGATTTCGCTATGTGTAACAGGGCCTTAAGAGTGAACTTGAACAGGAATGGAGAAAATAAATGGCAAATAGGTCATCCCTGTATGGAAGGTGGATTAGTGCTGTTTCATCGGACCTGGTATTATATCTTTCTCTGATAAATGAGAGAGAGTTGCAAATACTTTTAGTCCATCAGAATTGCATCTGAGAGTGTCGTTCTTGCCCTTGCACGGTGCATGCTCTGACTTGAGATTAATCCCTGTAGAGTTTTTCTTATTTCCTATTCTGCCTATCTTTCATCTTTAGTACAGAGCTAAGCAGATGGATGTGAATTCAAAGTTTTCTGATCTTTAGCACAAGTTATAGAGGGTTATCTTTAGCAGTCTATCTTTCTGCTGGCAGCTCTCCCTTGGCGATGAAGGATTACCACCACAGCTGTCTCTCCCCCAAAATGATGCAGTGCAGCGCTCCTCCTTGTGACAGCCTCACTTAATCTTAATGTCCGTTCTCTAAGCTCAGTCACACTGGGAACAGCCAATCAGCATCAGATGCCACTAGGATGGACCCTGCAGCTCGGCCCCTGAGTCTTTTACCTTCGAACACCCATTAATCAACATCATGCAGGCCCTGCCTATGGCTCCTTTGTCTAAAAAACGCATTCAAACAAAGCTATGGTTGAATGCCAGCCTGCAGCACCAGCAATCTGAAGCTAGGAGCCTGCCAGTGTAATACAGCAAGGAAGGTCAAGCAATATTTGGTTAACAACGGACAAAGTGCTGGCTACTGAAAGTTATTTCTTGTCATCCGAGCGTGCATATGTATGGGGGTACAGCTCAATGTCACTGGAGCGTGTATATGTATGGGGGGTACAGATCGATGTCACCCGAGACGTGCATATGTATGGGGGTACAGCTCGATGTCACTGAGCGTGCTATATGTAATGAGGGGTGATATTATGTACGTCATGTCACCGAGCGTGCATATGTATGGGGGTACAGCTCAATGTCACTGGAGCGTGATATGTATGGGGGTACAGCTCAATGTCACTGGAGCGTGTATATGTATGGGGGGTACAGATCGATGTCACCCGAGAGTGCATATGTATGGGGGTACAGATCGATGTCACCCGAGCGTGCATATGTATGGGGCGCACAGATAAATGTCACCTGAGCGTGCATAAGTATGAGGGGTACACATCGATGTCACCCGAGCATGCATAATATATATGGGTGGTAGAGATCGATGTCACCTGAGCATGCATATGTATGGGGCGTACAGATCGATGTCACCCGAGCATGCATATGTATGGGGGTAAGATCGATGTCACCCGAGCGTGCATATGTATGGGGGTACAGCTCAATGTCACTGGAGCGTGTATATGTATGGGGGTACAGATCTATGTCACCCGAGCGTGCATATGTATGGGGCGCACAGATAAATGTCACCTGAGCGTGCATAAGTATGAGGGGTACACATCGATGTCACCCAAGCATGCATATATATGGGTGGTAGAGATCGATGTCACCTGAGCATGCATATGTATGTGGGTACAGATCAATGTCACTGAGCGTGTATATGGGGGGTACAGATCTATGTCACCCGAGCATGCATATATATGGGGGGTACAGATCTATGTCACCCGAGCATGCATATGTATGGGGGGTACAGATCTATGTCACCCGAGCGTGCATATGTATGGGGCGCACAGATAAATGTCACCTGAGCGTGCATAAGTATGAGGGGTACACATCGATGTCACCCGAGCATGCATATATATATGGGTGGTAGAGATCGATGTCACCTGAGCATGCATATGTATGGGGCGTACAGATCGATGTCACCCGAGCATGCATATGTATGGGGGTAAAGATCGATGTCACCCGAGTGTGCTTATGTATGGGGGTTGAGATCGATGTCACTCAAGCGTGCATATGTATGGGGGATAAAGATCGATGCCACCCGAGCGTGCATATATATGGGGGTACAGATCGATGTCGCCCGAGCGTGCATATGTATGGGGGGTACAGATCGATGTCACTGAGTGTGCATATGTAGGGGGGGTACAGATCGATGTCATCCGAGTGTGCATATGTATGGGCCGTACAGAAAAATGTCATCTGAGCGTGCATATGTATGGGGGGTACAGATCGATGTCACCCGAGCATGCATATGTATGGGGGGTAAAGATCAATGACACGCGAGTGTGCTTATGTATGGGGCAGAGATCGATGTCACCCAAGCGTGCATATGTATGGGTGTTAAAGATGTATGTCACCCGAGCGTGCATATGTATGGGGGTACAGATCGATGTCACCCGAGCGTGCATATGTATGGGGGGTACAGATCGATGTCACTGAGCGTGCATATGTATGGGGGGTAAAGATCGATGTCACCCGAGTGTGCTTATGTATGAGGGGTAGAAATCGATGTCTCCTGAGCATGCATATGTATAGAAGGTAAAGATCGATGTCACCCAGTGTGCTTATGTATGGAGGTAGAAATTGATGTCCGACCAATGAGCATTTGTTTTCCAGGCTCACCCAGTCCTGCAGGTAACCCAAGTAGGATAGAGTACTGTGGTGAGCCCTTATCACTTCACAGGACAGCAGTTTTCTATGCGGAGAATTGCTTATGATGAGTATTTGCAGGAGTATTCCTCTGCATATTAATAACCACAGTTAGTAGACGTTCCATCATACAGCAAACAGAGAATATTGAAACCAAGTTCTTATCTGTAGAAAACAACGACCGTGAAAGTTACATCTGCACAAGTGGTCAAACTGCCAGAAGAGAAAAGTAGGAATTAGTCCTACCGGTAATTTTATTTCCAGGAGTCCATCATAACAGCACTACCAGGAGGTAGTCCTTCATATCCTTGATAGGGACAGGAACACAGAAGAGGTTAAATATCCCCTCCCCACCACCCTTCAGTGTTTTTTCCAAGTACCACACCAGGATGGATGCAAGGCTATTTTATTGAACTTCCCATTACAATGTTTACGCCAAATAACAGATAGGAAATCCGAGGGAGGGAATATAAGGGGTGCTGTCATGATGGACTCCTGGAAACAACATTACAGGTAGGACTAATTCCTACTTACCAGGACGTCCCTCCTGACAGCACCACCAGGAGAAGTACCAAATAACTCCTATTAGGGTGGGATTATTGCTTGGAGGACTTTCCTCCCAAAGACCGTCTGTTGGTTTGACAGGTCGTCCAGTTTATAATGCCTACAGAAAGTATTTATGTTGGACCAAGTTGCAGGCCTTCAGATCTGGTCCATAGAAGCCCCTGCACTCTCTGCCCATGAAGCCGAGATTGCTCTCAGGGAGTGAGCCCTGAGGCCTTCCAGCTGAGTTTTTCCCGCCGAGGTATATGCTGCAGTAATGGTTGATTTTATCCATCTGGCTAAGGTGGCTTTTGATGCTTTCTTCCCTCTATTCTTTCCTGTCATTTGGATGAAGAGGTTTGAGTCTACTCTCCAGCTTTCCGTGAGTTTTAGGTACTGTAGTACTGTCCTTTTAACATCCAAAGAGTGGAGAGAGCGCTCTTTCTCGTTCTTAAGGTCCTGGCAGAAGGTGGGCAATATTATCTCCTGGTTTCTGTGAAAATCAGTTACCACCTTGTAAAGAAAGGCAGGATCCAAATTCAAGATGATACAGTCCTCCTGGATTCTCAGATATGGGTCTCTTATGGAAAGAGACCCCTATACGACTTGCTGAGGTTATTGCCACCAAGAAAACCGCCTTGAGTGTTAACGACCTGAGGTCTGCCTGGTCTAGGGTTCTTTCGTACATCATTTAGGACTAAATTGAGGTCCCAAGGAGGGATGGAGCTACGTACTGTGGGTCTTATACGTTGGGTGGCCCTAATGAATCTTACCACCCAAGGGTGGTCTGCCAGAGGATGATCGAAGGACCCCAGGGCTGAAATTTGTACTTTTAATGTACTAGACTTTAGACCGTTGTCGAAGCCCGACTGCAGAAATTCTAGAACCTGTGGAATATTAGGATCCTGACTAAGAGATACTGGGTCTGCAAAGTGTGAGCAAAATTTCTTCCAGACCTTCCGGTATATGGCTGAAGTAACCGGCTTTCTACTCTTTTGCAAGGTAGATATGACTGACTATGATAAGCCCTTTAATTTCAGGATCTCCTTTTCAGGATCCAGGCTGAAAGCCGTAAGAATTCTAGGTTCTGATGAACAAGAGGGCCCTGCATCAGGAGATTCCGTTGTAACGGTATGAGAATTGGATCCTCTAGCGCCATCTGTTTCAACACTGGGAACCAGCTTCTCTTGGGCCAATACGGCACTATTAGGATGACTGTTGTTTGACTCTCCTGGATTTTCTGTAGAACTCTTGGTATTAAGGGTAGTGGTGGGAAGGAGTACACCAGCTCCATATCCCAGTCCTGTGCTAAGGTGTCTACTGCGGTCGGGTTGTCTCTTGGATTTAACGAGAAGTCTTTTGTTTTTGTATTTGCCTTTGAGGCGAACAAGTCTATTTCTGGGAAACCCCAGACCCTGGTAAGTTGCAAAAATACTTCTTGATTTAGAGCTCACTCTGCAGGCTGTATTTTCTGTCTGCTGAGAAAATCTGCCACCTTTTTCTTTTCGCCTTTCAGATGTACTGCCATTACGGATCTTACATTGAGTTCTGCCCAGGAGAATATTGTTTCTGCTAAATCCTGCAGGTAACGGTGCCTTGGAACTCTCTGATGCAGCAAAAAGGATACTGTAGTTGAATTTTTGGAGAATACTCTGACATGAAGATTGTGCAGCTGTGTCTGGCATCTCCTCAGCGCCTCCCAAACTGCTTTGAGCTCTCTGAGGTTTGATGAGTTGTTGCGCACCGAACTGGGATATTTTCCCTGGGCTACCCAGCCACTGAGGCTTGCGTCTGTGGTAATGTTTATACAGGGGAATATTCTCCATGGTCTTCCCTGCTGTAGATTTGCTATGTCGGTCCACCATGATAGGGAACGTCTTAATTCTTCGGACATTGTCATTCTGCTATACAACGAGGCTTCCTTCCCGTCCCATACCAAAAGGATCTCTCGTTGTAATACCCTTGAGTGAAATTGACTCCACTGGACGCTTGAAATGCATGAAGTCATTAGGCCTAGCACTCTCATGGCCTTCCTGATAATGGTGTATCTTCGCTTCTGTAGCGTCTGGACTTCTTGTTGGACTGCTCATTGTTTGTGGGATGGAAGGAATGAATATTATTCTGAGTCCAGAAGGACCCCCAAAAATGTCTTCCTTCTTTCCGGTTCGAGGCTCAACTTTTTCAGGTTTATCACCCATCCCAGTCTCCTTAGAAGCGATATGGTTTCTGACAGATACTCTTCCATCTGTTGCAGTGAATCGGCAACTAGCAGTAGCTCATCCAGGTACGGAATTATGAGAATGTTTCTTGCCCTTAGGAAAGCCATCACCTCTGCCATAAGCTTTGTGAAGATTCGAGGCGCGGAAGAGAGGCCGAACGGAAGGCTTCGGAATTGGAAATGGAAATTACTGTGAACGGGGTACCGGAATTATGGCTTTTAATTCTCTGAGAACCTGTATCTTTTAGAAGTCCTTGATGGACCCTGGGAGATTGGCTGCCAATCAGGCAATATCTTCGGGGGGGTATCTGGGTGAATGCCACCCTGTATCCTTGGGCAAATGTCCGCAGGATCCACTGATTTTGAGTAATTTCTTGCCATCCGTATAAGAAGTATTGCAGTCTTCCCCCGATGCGTCTGGCGTCATTGTCTAACTGACCCGTTCCCTGGTCACGAAATGAGCGCCTACCCTTGCCACCTTTAGGGTAGCTCGCTCCACCTTCCGGTTTTGCCCTTGCCCTTATAACCCTGCCTCGGGTGAGATAGGGTCCTCCGAAAGGCCGGCGTCTTCTTTTGCTTTTGCTCTGGGAAGCCTTTCTATTTATCTGATGCTTTCTCCAGTAATTCATCTAACACCGGACCAAACACGTGGAGACCGGAAAATGGTAGTGAGCAGAACTTATTTTTTGATTGGGTATCCCCTGACCATGATCTCAGCCACAAAGCACGCCTTGCTGCATTAGATAGTGCATTGCTTCTGGCTGCGAAACAGACTGACTCTGCCGAGGCATCCGCCATAAAATCCGTTGCCATTTTTAGCAACGGTACAGATTTCAGGTTTTCTTCTCTGGGAGTTTTGCTTCTGATGTGCTTTTCCAGTTCCTCTACTCAGAGACTCATTGATCTGGCCACTGAAGTTGCTGTGATGTTGGTTTTCATGATTGATGCGGATGCTTCCCAAGCTTTTTTAAGGAGGTCCTCTGCTCTTTTTTCCATCGGGTTCTTAAGGCCCGATGAATCCTGGAATGGAATAGCTGTTTTCTTTGATACTCTGGCCACTTGTATATCAATCTTTGGTATTGATTCCCAAATCTTAGTGTCCTCTGGAATAAAGGGAAGGCGGAACTTGAAGTTGTTTAGGACCACAAGTTTTTTCACGTCTTCCCATTCTTCTAGTATTATGGCCGTTATGTGGTTATTTACTGGAAATACTCTGTTTCTCCGAATCCTCAGGCCGCTGAACATATTGTCCTGAACTGTTAATAGCTCCGTGGAGTCCTCAACTTTAAAGGTATTTCGGACCGCATGTAGTAGAGTGTCCGTGTCCTCGGATGAAAATACATATCTTTTCCATTCTTCTGAAAGAAATATTGAAGAACTCTTCTCCTTCGCCCAAGTCTGAGCCGGAGTAGCCCAACACTTCCCCTTCCTCAGAGCTTGGATCCATGTCCCATCTGGGTCTCTTAGGGGAGAGAGATTGGGGTGGTCCTAGTGTAGCTACGTTGGCCTGAACCTCTTCTCTGATCATGGTTCGTATGTTAGACAATAAAGAGGTCTGTTCCTGTTTAAGTAGTTTAGCAATGCATGTTTCGCACAACTTCTTGGCATATGCTATGGGCAGCCGGGTTGAGCATAATGGGCACTTATTGGACTTCCTTTTGACTGCTGTTGTGGATTGCTTAGGCATCTCCTTGTCCTAAAAGGCAATATGAAAGGAAGGTCCTGTAGCTATCTGCATCTAGCCCAGCTGAAAAGACCCTCACTACGCCCCACTCATGTGGTCCATGGAAAGCTCTAAGAACTGGACATCAGGGCGACTACACTCTCCATCTTCACTAAGTCAGTGTGTGCTGTCAGCTGTGTTAAGTAGTCTGCCTTACCCGGCTTCAAGACATCTGATTCGTCCTCCTTCCGAGCTCAGCTGCTGCCAATCTGGGTGTTGCAGGTGTTTTCCCTGCCAATGTGGGTGTTGCCCAGACTGCTAGGCAGCAAGTGTCCTGCTCATCCTAAAGTCTCACCCCCAGATCCAACGTTGCGAGCTCCCAACAATGAGGAGCGCCAGAAGTCCTGTATCTCCGGCCTCGCCCCTTGAAGTGGTCACCAGCGCGCTTCTGATGACGCGGCATGTCGTAAGTGAGGGAAGGAGACACTCCGCCCAGGAACTCTGCAGCCCAGAGCCCTTCTGCAGAGGGATGAGGCCGACGCCGGGAGCACACAGCTCAACCGGTCTGCTGAGGGACCTCTCGCGGTGTCAGCGGTGCTTTGGGGCCCGTGACACCGAGCCCCCTCTACCACGGAGCCCCCTAGCGAGAGATGGAGAATAGCCGGGAGCCTCCTGCTCGACCGGACCCAGGTATTTTCCCTGCAAATTTGTGCTCCTCTTCCTGCATCTGTCCCTGATAGGGACAGGAAAAACACTGAAGGGTGGTGGTGTGGAGTGGCTACTTAACTTCTTCTGTGTTCCTGTCTCTATCAAGGATATGAAGGACAATCTCCTGATGGTGCTGTCAGGAGGGACATCCTGGAAATAGAAACTTTAAAAATGAATTATAAAGGTTTACATCAGCAATGGTGTCAATCAGCTGGTTAATGAATGTGTAATCCTTTTTTCAATTATACCTTATAAATTCTCTCTCATTATGTGGCAAATATTGAGGGAAAATGGATTGGGCATATTGGATTTCAACATGTTTAATCATTTGTTTCTCTTTATAGAAAGCGACATGCACGCCCCACCGAGCCGAGAATCTATGTATACAGTGAGGTGGATGGAAACAGCCAAGGCTGAACATAGCTGAGCCAACAAATATTGCAAGTGTATGGCAATCTCTGCCTCATTACAGTCACTCTATGCTTAGGATAACACTGTGGTGGGAAAAAGATGATTGAAGTGACTCCGTCATTGCTCGGCTTGTATAGTTAAATGTCCACGCTCAGGACAGCGGATGTGTGGAGTCACTGCTATCATTAGCATATTAGGGTATGTGGCCTTTGCTATTTCTCTGCCTGTAGGAAATACACTGCATGTAGTATGATTACCAGTGTTATAGAGATAAATTGCAAATTGTTTTACTTTGTGCCTTTTCCCTAATTTCTTGAAATTGTAGTGGGAAATAGCTACTTGTAAGAGGCAGACCCAATAAAGGAATAAATTACGATCAGAGTTTACAAAACAAATGTAACCTAGTTACATTTTTTTTGTGGGGGGAGAGGCATGCAAAATCTTTATTTTCGCTTACATTTGCAATTTTATTGCTGAAGCACGGTTATTTCTTACTTATGCAACATTAAAATGTATAAGAAATCCTCCCGTGTGCTATATCCAGCAACTACTCTAGATTTATAACACCCAATTTAAGGAAAAGAAAAAAAACATGCACGTAAAACTGATTTAAATCACAGATTACTCAGTGTAACAGGAGCAAGGGACTCTTGCAAGCCGTAAGTGGAACAAGAATATATTTATCTGTGAAGCAGGGTTATTATGCACTGCGCTGGGGCTTCTGACTTTAACCTATAAATCTTAGATTAGCACATACAATTCAGCTCATTCTCCTTTAGAAGAGTGACAATGATAATAGAAGTAAAAAAAAAGTGCTCAGGTGTGTGTGTGTGTGTATGTGTGTAAGAATAGTGCAATGTAGTGGGAAGGGACATAATATACTCCCTCCATCATTAAACATACCAGCTACATTTTTGTACAATCTTACAAAGCAGGGATAGAATTTACACGTGAGAGAACTGCACTGTGTAACTAGTTAATTACTATAGTTTCCAGGTGTAGAAAACATTCTAGTGGGAGCTGCCTCAGTACCAGTCAAGTGGGCGGATGTTGGGGCTGCAGTCAGTGAGAGTACTGTAATCACAATCCTTCTCAGACAACCTACTATTCTGCAGCGTGAGTGCTACAGTAAGTGTCAAGATCCATTTTTGGATTTGTGGCAGATCTGGTTCCATTGATTTTAACCTTTTTTTCCTTTTAGGCCAGCGGGGGTTAAACATCAGTTTTCCCCGCTGGCAAGCTGGTGCAATTTCATTGCTGCTGGGTCAGCTGATGTGGGCGGTGACCACTCCGACCATCCTTTAAAAGGTCACCTGATGCATCAGCTGGCTGTCAGTGTTAGAGCAATCTGCAGTGACCAAGCTGGAGTAAGGAGCTCTCTGAGTGCAGTGGTGCTTCTGCTAAGTTCGCTTATCTGGTGCCTTTAATCTGCTAAGTGGTGCTTTGCAGCAGACAAAGCTAAGTGTAGTATTTTTGTTACCTTGTCCCTTTGGTGTGTCACTTCCCCCTGTGTTTATTACCACCAGAGATGAGGCTAGTGCTCCTTGCCAGCCAGTTCCCTAGCCAAGGCAGTTATAGGTGACAACTAGGGATGAGGCATCCTGATGGTGGCAGGGGGAAAGACCTGCATAGGGCATTAGGGGAGTGCCGGGACAGACTCAGGTTTGAGCTCAGGTTGTGGCCATCCCTCATTGCCTATTGGTGGGGCCTTCCTCCCACTTATTCCATCCCCGTTTGTGTGTTGTGCCGTTAGCTGACCGACCATCCATTGAGTCGTGTCACTCCGTGACATTAAGATGTCAGTCAGTGGGCATAATTACAGTGCACTCACTTTGTAGGTAGCGCTAACAGCTCAGACTTCTTGGCTGGGACTGAGAGGCTGCATGGAGAATATAACTTCATTTTTTCACTGCAGCCCAGCATCCAGATAGACTGACACTTATGTTTAAAACAGAATTTACCTGCAAATAGGGATTATGGCTACTGGTAAACAGTAATTTTTCTAACATGTTCTCTTGAAATCCCCTGTCACACTAGTGTCAATGAACTGTTTCCCCAGTGATCTTTATTGACATTGTTGCACCAATGATTGACACTGATATGTCATTGGAGAATCGATGTAAACAGAGCCCGATGGAGGACCAAGGAAGAAACTGTTCATGTTGATGTGGTAGGAAATGTAATAATTACTTTTACTGCCATTCAGTTAAAATAAATAATTAGGCTGTTATGACTTAGAAACATGTTCTACTTTTTTTCTCCCAGACACACCACCACGCCATGTCTATATAATGTACATAAAATGTGTCTTGTATTGGAAATTGCTGGTTTGGAATGGGCTTTTACTTAAATAGGAACAGGTTTCAAACCAAATAAAAGCAGTGGACCCTTTGTTTGTTTTTCTAAATGGAAAGTTCTTTAACGGGGTGTATCAGCATACACTGTCTCTTCAAACCAAGTGCAGGTGCTTGGTGCACCATGGTGTGGCTAAATATTTAAGTGCACCTTCCCATCTATTTGTTTTTTCATGTATCTCCACCCCGCTTCTTTGATTGACAGCTCTGGCTCAGAGAAGGGTGGAGGTAGAATGATTAGCCTCACCATGATGCATGAGCACCTGCAATTTGTGAGAAGTCACTTTGTGCTGACGGAGTCCCCGTAAGATGGCTACATACGCTGTAAATATACTTAATTTAAATCATATTTCTTCATTTCCTAAGAATTGGAACTGCTGTTGCTTGTTGAAAAAGCCAGATATTTGCATGAAATTAGAATGATTTTGCTGATTATTAGGATCGTGTACAGAAAAAACTTTAATCCCTTAATCCCCAAGGGTGGCTTGCACGTTAATGACCGGGCCAATTTTTACAATTCTGCCCACTGTCTTTTTATGAGGTTATAACTCTGAACGCTTCAACGGATCTTAGGAATTCTGAGAATGTTTTCTCGTGACATATTGTACTTCATGTTAGTGGTAAAATTTCTTCGATATAACTTGCGGTTATTTATGAAAAAAATGGAAATATTGTGAAAATCTGGAAAAATTAGCAATTTTCAAATTTTGAATTTTTATTCCCTTAAAACAGAAATATGTCACACAAAATAGTTACTAAATAACATTTCACACGTCTACATTACATCAGCACAATTTTGGAACCAAAATTTTTTTTTGTTACAAAGTTATAAGGGTTAAAAGTTGACCAGCGATTTCTCATTTTTACAACAAATTGTACAAAACCAGATCTTGGATTCTGAGATGTTTTCTCGTGACATATTTACTTCAGTTAGAGAAAATTTCTTGATATAACTTGCGTTTATTTTGAAAAACGCAAATATGCGAAAATTTTTAAATTGCAATTTTCAAATTTGAATTTTATTCCTTAAACAGAATATGTCACAAAAATAGTTAGAAATAACATTTCACAGTCTACTTACATCAGCACAATTTTGGAACCAAAATTTTTTTGTTAGAAGTTATAAGGTTAAAAGTTGACCAGCGATTTCTCATTTTTACAACAAATTTACAAACCATTTTTTTTAGGGACCACCTCACATTGAAGTCACTTTGAGGGGTCTATAAGGCCATAAATACCCAAAAGTGACACCATTCTAAAAACTGCACCCCCGAGGTACTCAAAACCACATTCAAGAAGTTTATTAACCCTTCAGGTGCTTCACAGGAGCTGAAGCAACTTGGAAGGAAAAAATTAACATTTAACTTTTTAGTCACAAAAATTATCTTTTACAAAAAATTTTTTTATTTTAACAAGGGTAAAAGGAGAAAATGGACAGAAAAAGTTGTTGTGCAATTTCTCCTGAGTACGCCGATACCCCATATTTGGGGGGGAAATACTGTTTGGGAGCACGGCAGGGCTTAGAAAGGAAGTAATGATATTTTGGAATGCAGACTTTGATGGGTGTCATGTTCAGTTTGCAGAGTCCCTGATGTGCTTAAGCAGTGTAAACCCCCACAAGTGACCCCATTTTGGAAACTAGACCCCCTAAGGAACTTATCTAGATCTGTTTATAATGCCCTGGCATGAAAATAAAAACTCCTATTTTTTTTCCCACAAAAATGATCTTTTAGTCACCAATTTTTTAATTTCCCAAGGGTAACAAGAGAAATCGGACACCAAAAGTTGTTGTGCAATTTGTCCTGAGTACACTGATACCCCAAATGTGGGAGAAAACTACTGTGTGGGTTCATGTCAGGGCTCAGAATAAAAGTAGTGACGTTTAGTAATGCAGACTTTGATGGAATGGTCTGCTGGTGTCATGTTGCGTTTGGAGAGCCCCTGATGTGCCTAAACAGTGGAAACCCCCCACAAGTGACCCCATTTTGGATCCTAGACCCCAAAGGAACTTATCTAGATGTGTGGTGAGCACTTTGAACCCCCAAGTGCTTCACACAGGTTTATAATGACCGGGCATGAAAATAAAAAATCCTATTTTTTTCCCCACAAAAATGATCTTTTAGTCCCCAGTTTTTTATTTTCCCAAGGGTAACAGGAGAAATTGGACCCAAAAAGTTGTTGTTTAATTTGTCCTCAGTACGCTGAAACCCTATATGTGTTGAAAACTACTGTATGGGCACACGTCGGGGCTCGGAAAGGAAGTAGTGACGATTTGCATTGCAGATTTTGATGGAAAAGTCTGCGGGCGTCATGTCGCATTTGGAGAGCCCCTGATGTGCCTAAACAGTGGAAACCCCCATAAGTGACCTCATTTTGGAAACTAGACCCCCAAAGGAACTTATCTAGATGTGTGGTGACAAATTTGAAACCCCAAGTGCTTCACAGAAGTTTATAACGTAGAGCCATAAAAATAAAGAAATCAGATTTTTTTCCACAAAATGATATTTTCGCCCCAATTTTTTCTTTTCCCAAGGGTAACAGAAGAAATTTGACCCCAAGAGTTATTGTGCAATTTGTCCTGAGTACGCTGATACCCCATATGTGGGGGTAAACTACTGTTTGGGCGCATGGCAGAGCTCAGAAGGGAAGGAGCACCTTTTGACTTTTTCAACGCCGAATTGGTTGGAATTGAGATCAGACGCCATGTCTCGTTTGGAAAGCCCATGATTTGCCTATATAGATAACACCCCCCAAGTCTAACCCCAACACACCCCTAACCCTAATCCCTACCCTAACCATAACCCTAACCACAAACCTAACCCTAACACACCCCTAACCCTAATCCCAACCCTAACCCTAATTCTAACTTCAGCCCCAATCCTAACCCTAACTTTAACCCCAACCCTAACCCAATAGGGAAAATGGAAATAAATACATTTTTTTAATTTTATTAATTTTCCCTAACTAAGGGGGTGATAAAGAGGGGTTTGATTTACTATTTATATTGGGATTTTATGATTGGCAGCTGTCACACGCTAAAAGACACTTTCTATTGCAAAAAATAGTTGTTGCATCATCACATTTTGAGAGCTATCTTTTATTATTTTGGCCCACAGATTCATGTGAGGTCTTATTTTTTGTGGGACGAGTTTTACTGGTACCATTTTCGGGCACATGACATTTTTTGATCGCTTTTTATTACGATTTGTGGGAGGCACAGTGAGCAAAAAAAAAAGCAATTCATGAATTTCTTTTGGGGGGCGTTTATACTGTTCAGTGTGTGGTAAAATTGATAAAGCAGTTTTATTCATCGGGTTAGTACGATTACAGCAATACCTCATTTATATAATTTTTATATGTTTTGGCGCTTTTATACAATAAAAACAATGATATGTAAAAAAAATTATTTTTGCATCGCTTTATTCTGCGAGCTATAACTTTTTTATTTTTTTGCTGAATCACGGCTCGTTTTTTGTGGGACAAGATGACATTATCAGCGGTACCATGTTTATTTATATCCGTCTTTTTGATCGCGTGTTATTCCACTTTTTGTTCGGCGATATGATGATAAATCATTGTTTCTTTGCCTTGTTTTTTTTTTTTTAAGGGGTTCACCAAAGGGGTTAACTTGTTGGATAGTTTTATAGGGCGGGTCATTACGGACGCGGCGATAATAAATATGTGTACTTTTATTGTTTTTTTTTTATTTACATGAAGAAATGAACTTATTGGGGAATATTTTTTTCTTTATTTGGGAATTTTTTTTACTCGTTATATTTTTTTTTAACTTTTTTACTTTGTGCCAGGGTGGGATATAACTGTATAGCGTCAGATCGCCGATCTGACACTGTGCACAGCACTGTGTCAGATCGCCGATCTCACAGGCAGTGCAGCAGGCTTTCTCAGCGCCTGCTCTGAGCAGGCACTGAGGAAGCGGCCTCCCTGCAGGACCCAGAAGGACCCCTGCAGGGAGGAGGCCCTCAGAGCAACGCGATCACATCGCGCTGCTCTGAGGGTCTCAGGGAAGCACGCAGGGAGCCCCTCCCTGCGCGATGCTTCCCTGTGCCCCAGTACACTGCGATCATGTTTGATCCGTGACCGCTCCTGGCACATAGTGCCGGGTGTCAGCTGTGATAATCAGCTGACACCCGGCCACGATCATATGACGTACTATTCCGTCCTTGGGAATTAAGTCCCAGGGCACATGGACGGTAAATAGTACATCTGATGACAGAAAGGGGTTAATATATGCAAATTGTATTATCTTCCATTCAGGCTCTTGTTCCTCATTATCGGCCACCAATTACTCAATAAACAAGCAAGCTTAAAGGAGTTTTCTGTTAAAGTCTTTGCTGCTGCTCCTGATGTCAGCACTGCAGCCAATCAGTGACCTCAGTGGCTCATCCCAAGAAGACTGCATGAGCCTCTCGGAGCTCGCCGATTTACAGCACGGTATTCAGCACTGCAGACAATAACAGGCACTGGGAGCAGCTTCAGAGACAAATTGCATCCAGGGATAGGAGTTTTCTGAAAATGGGAAAGTTTTTTAAATAATAATTTTCTGCAGCAAATTGTCCAGTGCTGCCAAAAACGTGCACACAGAAAGATCAGATTGACAATCTTTTTGTGCACATGGAAGCATGGTCGGACTGTCTAAACAGTCAATTAAAAACCCATCGATTGCTTAACAGACCATGGTCAGCCCCTGTAAACGGGCCCTACATTTCTAAACAAAACAAGCAATTAGACAAACTTTTCGAACTTATAGTTAAAATGTTAAAATTAAAATATAATTGTTCTACCTCCTTGACGTAAACACTATACTGTGTTAACTATGGGTTTGTTACAGTCTCCATTCATTTTGGAGAAAAATTCTTAATTCTGCTAGTTTCCTGTCACCAGGGAACATTGTTTCATAGGACCTCACATGACAATTACACAGCTGAAACCGCAATGTTGGATCACATTTCTGACAGCTGAACTAAACTTCTTTTTTTCTAATGGCAATTTGTATATTTGTGAAAATAGATGTGCAAATCAATGGAGTGGCTATATCTAATGCCGAGATCAGTAAAAGAGCATGTAGCTGGGCTTATATAGGCACATTTCTGCACACAATGAGTGTGATTTGCCAATGTAACAAGTCGATTGTCGCATGAATGAGGACTGAATGATCATGCCGGAAGCGCATCACTAATCCCGCCCACTGGCACCCGTGTCACAGGACCGCGGGTCGCTGATGTGTTGGCATGACAACCCGGGGACTGCAGTAGACCCCGGTAATTGTCATTGCCGGATAGCTATGAGCGTCGCCCAGCGGTCAGCACGCATAGCAAGTGAGCATTTTAGCTACATAGAGCAGGGCTGAATCCCTGCTTAGTGTAGCACAAGCGATCGGAAGATCATAGCTTCTAGTCTCCCATGGAAACTATTGAAGCAAGTAAAAAGTAAATAAAAAAAGTTTTTAAAAATATTAAATGTAAAAGTTGAAATCATTTACCCCATTCAAAATAAAATAAAGAAAAAAACAAACACATATTTAGCATCACCGGATTCAGAATTGTTCAGAATCACCTAATCTATCAAACTATAAAAATAATTAATCCAATGGGTAAACGGCGTAACGAGAAAAAGGCAAAATGCCAGAATTACGTTTTTTTGGTCGCCACAACATTGCATTAAAATGCAATAACGGGCAAACAAAAGATCATATACACACAAAATGGTATCAATAAAACCGCCAGATTTGCGCACAAAAAAAAAGCACTCACCCAGATCACGAAAAATGGAGAAACTATGGGTCTGGGAAAAATGACCACTTAAAAAGAACCTATACATGTTTGGTATCTACAAACTTGTAATGACCTGGAGAATCATAATGGCAGGTCAGTTTTAGCATTTAGTGAACATGGTAACATGGCAAAACAAAAAACAAGTGTTCGATTGAATTTTTTTGCAATTTCACCACACTTTGATTTTCGTTCCCTTTTTCCAGTACACTATATGGCAAAACCAATGGTGTTATTTAAAAGTCCGAAGAAGAAACAGAGGGCACCACTATATATAAATTCGGGATCACCTATTGCATGCACTGAGAATATACCAAGAACAAAGAGAAAAGGTCATGTTAGCCAAAAGGCATCATCAGAATGAACAGTTCAAAAAGTTTTTATTAAAGCAGATTACCAACAACAATTAAAAACAAAAGTCACACATGTGACTGTACACATATCCACCAAATGAGGGTGATGGGCCCTGTCAAATAGTATATGTATAGCATACTGACCTATTGCATAATATTAAACAAAATTTAATTTTGATTATAATTGAAGACCCAGAAAATCAAAATATATTATACCAGTGTTAGGTTCTGGTATGATAAACAAAAAGAGAATAAGTAATTAGATCACCATCAAAGCATGACATGAATCTCAATGCCAACACTGCCCTATGGCTAATAACCAAAAGGTTAAAATTGGGAATCATGAAATAGTTAGTGCTTTTGATCAAAATGGTGAGTGATTCAATACATCTATACCAAATGTTCTGCTCTTTACACAAGAAGTTGAAAGCTGGCATATTTGGTGGCACGCAAATTAGGTTTCAAATCAAGGACAGATAATTTCTTAATATCATGAAAACCATAGAAAAGAATGCTTGGTCTGCTTTTTTTTCTAATGTGATTACAGATTGCACTTACATCATAGCCACCTGAACTACCGTATATACCCATGTATAAGCCGAGATTTTCAGCCCATTTTTTAGGGCTGAAAGTTCCCCTCTCGGCTTATACGTGGGTCATATACGGGGGTCGGCGGGGGAGGGGGAGCGGGGGTGTCGGATCATACTCACCCCTCCGCCGGCGCGATCTCTGCAGCCCCCCTGCTTCTCCACGATCTCTGGCTCCTTCCTGCAGCAGTCACATGGCACCGCTCATTAAAGTCATGAATATGCACATATTCATGACTTTAATGAGCGGTACCATGTGACCGCTGCAGGACTGAAGCGCTGCGGAGAGCGCCGGGAGAAGAGGAGAGGCTGCAGGGACGTGCGGCGGAGGGGTGAGTATAGCGATATTTACCTGTCCCTCGGTCCACCGCAGCGCACTGCGTCCTTGGTCTGGCTCCTCTGTGTGTGTGAATGATTAGGCAGAGGGCGGATGACGTCATTAGTGCGCGCCCCGCCCCCTGCCAGATCATAAACACACAGAGGAGTCAGACCGAGGGAGCAGTGCGCTGCGGTGGACCGAGGGACAGGTAAATATCTCAGGTGCCGGGGTCCTGAGCGAGCGGTGACACCCCCCGCCTGCTCAGGACACCGGCACCTGGCCCCCAGCGATGAGAGGTGAGTATGTCATTTTTTTTTTTTTGCAGCAGCAGCATATGAGGCCTATACTATGGGGCATAATTGTGCAGCATATGTGGGCATAATATGGAGCATATGGGGGCATAATAGGGAGCATATGGGGGCATAATATGGAGCATATGGGGGCATGAGCTGTGGAACATATGGGGCATAATCTGGAGCATATGGGGGCATAAGCTGTGGAACATATGGGGCATAATCTGGAGCATATGGGGGCAGAATATGGAGCATATGGGGGCATAAGCTGTGGAACATATGGGGCATAATCTGGAGCATATGGGGGCATAATATGGGGCATAATATGGACCATATGGGGGCATAAGCTGTGGAACATATGGGGCATAATATGGAGCATATGGGGGCATAAGCTGTGGAACATATGGGGCATAATATGGAGCATATGGGGCATAATATGGAGCATATGGGGGCATAATATGGAACATATGGGGGCATAATCTGTGGAGCATATTGGGCATAATCTGTGCAGCATATGGGGGCATAATCTGTGGAGCATCATATGGGGGCATAATCATTTTTCACCCTAGGCTTATACACGAGTCAATAAGTTTTCCCAGTTTTTTGTGGCAAAATTAGGGGGGGGTCAACTTATACACGGGTCGGCTTATACATGAGTATATACGGTACTTCCCCTCCAATCTTGGAGTTATGAGTGAAGAACAAGGAGATCGCTTTCACCATGACATCCGGATCATAAAACATAGATTTCAAGGCAGATAGAACACAAACATGATTACTGCTGGTGTTAGCAGTGTGGCAACCCTGATCAAAACTATTACAGAGCATCCAAAAAGAGAAAATTTCTTACTAACAATTAAAACTTCTACAACTATTGCTATTTTGGTTAGATGAGAGACTATTTTTTTGTATTAAACAAATATATTACATGCTATCATTTCTTCAGAATTTATTATTACCTCTGATATTCGACTTTAAAACCTTTAATCAAACATTTCACATTTGTGAAAAAAAATTGACATATTAAAAAGGATCAGAATAATTAAAAGTAAAAAAAAATGTTTGGTAGCACCATTTTCTGAGACCCCTTATGTTTTTTTTATTTTTACGTCAATGGAGATGTGTTATGGCATGTTTTTTGCATGATAAACTGATGTTTTCACTTCTACAGTTTTGCGGTATTTAAAATTTTTTGATCGCTTTTTTTAAGGATGTGAAGTGAGTGAAATAAAACAATACTGGCATTTTGATTATTTTTCTGTTTATGGTATTTACTGTAAGGATTCATTTATGTTAAATTTTGATAGACTGGACTTTTACAAATGTGACAATACCAACTATTTTTTTTTTTTTCTCTAAATTTAATATGGGAGAACAAAAGTGAATCAAATTTTGTTACAAAACTTTTTTTTTTGCTTTATATATTTATTTTTTTATTAATTGTTTTACTTTATTTTTATGTTCCCTTGGGGACTTTAACTTTATCATTAAGTTAATTTCATTTGACTTCATGCAGGTCGGGCAGCCTGCTATTGTACCACGAATGCCAGGCTGCCGACTTACTTTTGCTGGTGGATGAAGACGTTTAGGTATGTGGAGCTTCCAAAGGTTGCTTGTTTTTCAATCTCTTAATTTATTTTTATTTCGGACAAGATGGGGGTGGGTATTCGAATTTTAGTTATTTTTTTGTTTTACATTTTTTTTCTTTAGTTTTTCAGGACTATTGCAACCTCTGCTCCCTGACTGAGCTCTGCTAGATCAGTGTTAAGCTTCATTCAGAAGTCGGTGAAGCATGGACGTCTAAATGAGGCTATACTGCTAGGTCTGCAAACTGCACCAGAAAAGAATGACTTTGTCAATGGTTACTTGTTACCTTTAATGTCTCGCTTACAGAAGCCAACATTAAAGAGAACCTGTCACCATTATAGAATGCTGTAGGTAAGCCCAGAAAGGCGGTGACCGTAACTCGTATCGGTCAAACCTGGTGACAGGTTCCCTTTAACCCCTTAACGACCGCCGATACGCCTTTTAACGGCGGTCATTAAGGGTACTTAAACCACAGCGCCGTTAATTAACGGCGCTGTGGAAAAAGTGAATAGCGCCCCCAGAGGCGCATTTTCTCCGGGGTCTCGGCTGCCGGGGGTAGCCGAGACCCCAGAGAACATGAATCGGGTCGGTTTTTACCGACACCGATGTTGCGATCGCCGTTATTAACCCTATAACGGCGACCGCAACAAAAAAAAAAAAAAAATGTGCCATTTAATTTCTCTGTCCTCTGATGTCATCGGACATCAGAGGACAGAGAAAAAGGGTCCCCGGGACCCCCACTGTGGCCCCCGAACCCTCCTCATGGCCCCAGGGCCCTCCGGTGTCCCCCGGTGCCGGCGCCATGCTTTAAAATGGCGGGCGCATGAGTGGTGCGCCCGCCGCG
>JARQOD010000003.1:507825837-507856537 GCA_033576555.1 Oophaga sylvatica | reverse complement strand
GGGCACACGTCGGGGCTCGGAAAGGAAGTAGTGACGATTTGCATTGCAGATTTTGATGGAAAAGTCTGCGGGCGTCATGTCGCATTTGGAGAGCCCCTGATGTGCCTAAACAGTGGAAACCCCCATAAGTGACCTCATTTTGGAAACTAGACCCCCAAAGGAACTTATCTAGATGTGTGGTGACAAATTTGAAACCCAAGTGCTTCACAGAAGTTTATAACGTAGAGCCATAAAAATAAAGAAATCAGATTTTTTTCCACAAAATGATATTTTCGCCCCAATTTTTTCTTTTCCCAAGGGTAACAGAAGAAATTTGACCCCAAGAGTTATTGTGCAATTTGTCCTGAGTACGCTGATACCCCATATGTGGGGGTAAACTACTGTTTGGGCGCAGGGCAGAGCTCAGAAGGGAAGGAGCACCTTTTGACTTTTTCAACGCCGAATTGGTTGGAATTGAGATCAGACGCCATGTCTCGTTTGGAAAGCCCATGATTTGCCTATATAGATAACACCCCCCAAGTCTAACCCCAACACACCCCTAACCCTAATCCTACCCTAACCATAACCCTAACCACAACCTAACCCTAACACACCCTAACCCTAATCCCAACCCTAACCCTAATTCTAACTTCAGCCCCAATCCTAACCCTAACTTTAACCCCAACCCTAACCCAATAGGGAAAATGGAAATAAATACATTTTTTTAATTTTATTAATTTTCCTAACTAAGGGGGTGATAAAGAGGGGTTTGATTTACTATTTATATTGGGATTTTATGATTGGCAGCTGTCACACGCTAAAAGACACTTTCTATTGCAAAAAATAGTTGTTGCATCATCACATTTTGAGAGCTATCTTTTATTATTTTGGCCCACAGATTCATGTGAGGTCTTATTTTTTGTGGGACGAGTTTTACTGGTACCATTTTCGGGCACATGACATTTTTTGATCGCTTTTTATTACGATTTGTGGGAGGCACAGTGAGCAAAAAAAAAAAGCAATTCATGAATTTCTTTTGGGGGCGTTTTATACTGTTCAGTGTGTGGTAAAATTGATAAAGCAGTTTTATTCATCGGGTTAGTACGATTACAGCAATACCTCATTTATATAATTTTTATATGTTTTGGCGCTTTTATACAATAAAAACAATGATATGTAAAAAAAATTATTTTTGCATCGCTTTATTCTGCGAGCTATAACTTTTTTATTTTTTTGCTGAATCACGGCTCGTTTTTTGTGGGACAAGATGACATTATCAGCGGTACCATGTTTATTTATATCCGTTTTTTGATCGCGTGTTATTCCACTTTTTGTTCGGCGATATGATGATAAATCATTGTTTCTTTGCCTTGTTTTTTTTTTTTTAAGGGGTTCACCAAAGGGGTTAACTTGTTGGATAGTTTTATAGGGCGGGTCATTACGGACGCGGCGATAATAAATATGTGTACTTTTATTGTTTTTTTTTTTATTTACATGAAGAAATGAACTTATTGGGGAATATTTTTTTCTTTATTTGGGAATTTTTTTACTCGTTATATTTTTTTTTTACTTTTTTACTTTGTGCCAGGGTGGGATATAACTGTATAGCGTCAGATCGCCGATCTGACACTGTGCACAGCACTGTGTCAGATCGCCGATCTCACAGGCAGTGCAGCAGGCTTTCTCAGCGCCTGCTCTGAGCAGGCACTGAGGAAGCGGCCTCCCTGCAGGACCCAGAAGGACCCCTGCAGGGAGGAGGCCCTCAGAGCAACGCGATCACATCGCGCTGCTCTGAGGGTCTCAGGGAAGCACGCAGGGAGCCCCTCCCTGCGCGATGCTTCCCTGTGCCCCAGTACACTGCGATCATGTTTGATCCGTGACCGCTCCTGGCACATAGTGCCGGGTGTCAGCTGTGATAATCAGCTGACACCCGGCCACGATCATATGACATACTATTCCGTCCTTGGGAATTAAGTCCCAGGGCACATGGACGGTAAATAGTACATCTGATGACAGAAAGGGGTTAATATATGCAAATTGTATTATCTTCCATTCAGGCTCTTGTTCCTCATTATCGGCCACCAATTACTCAATAAACAAGCAAGCTTAAAGGAGTTTTCTGTTAAAGTCTTTGCTGCTGCTCCTGATGTCAGCACTGCAGCCAATCAGTGACCTCAGTGGCTCATCCCAAGAAGACTGCATGAGCCTCTCGGAGCTCGCCGATTTACAGCACGGTATTCAGCACTGCAGACAATAACAGGCACTGGGAGCAGCTTCAGAGACAAATTGCATCCAGGGATAGGAGTTTTCTGAAAATGGGAAAGTTTTTTAAATAATAATTTTCTGCAGCAAATTGTCCAGTGCTGCCAAAAACGTGCACACAGAAAGATCAGATTGACAATCTTTTTGTGCACATGGAAGCATGGTCGGACTGTCTAAACAGTCAATTAAAAACCCATCGATTGCTTAACAGACCATGGTCAGCCCCTGTAAACGGGCCCTACATTTCTAAACAAAACAAGCAATTAGACAAACTTTTCGAACTTATAGTTAAAATGTTAAAATTAAAATATAATTGTTCTACCTCCTTGACGTAAACACTATACTGTGTTAACTATGGGTTTGTTACAGTCTCCATTCATTTTGGAGAAAAATTCTTAATTCTGCTAGTTTCCTGTCACCAGGGAACATTGTTTCATAGGACCTCACATGACAATTACACAGCTGAAACCGCAATGTTGGATCACATTTCTGACAGCTGAACTAAACTTCTTTTTTTCTAATGGCAATTTGTATATTTGTGAAAATAGATGTGCAAATCAATGGAGTGGCTATATCTAATGCCGAGATCAGTAAAAGAGCATGTAGCTGGGCTTATATAGGCACATTTCTGCACACAATGAGTGTGATTTGCCAATGTAACAAGTCGATTGTCGCATGAATGAGGACTGAATGATCATGCCGGAAGCGCATCACTAATCCCGCCCACTGGCACCCGTGTCACAGGACCGCGGGTCGCTGATGTGTTGGCATGACAACCCGGGGACTGCAGTAGACCCCGGTAATTGTCATTGCCGGATAGCTATGAGCGTCGCCCAGCGGTCAGCACGCATAGCAAGTGAGCATTTTAGCTACATAGAGCAGGGCTGAATCCCTGCTTAGTGTAGCACAAGCGATCGGAAGATCATAGCTTCTAGTCTCCCATGGAAACTATTGAAGCAAGTAAAAAGTAAATAAAAAAAGTTTTTAAAAATATTAAATGTAAAAGTTGAAATCATTTACCCCATTCAAAATAAAATAAAGAAAAAAACAAACACATATTTAGCATCACCGGATTCAGAATTGTTCAGAATCACCTAATCTATCAAACTATAAAAATAATTAATCCAATGGGTAAACGGCGTAACGAGAAAAAGGCAAAATGCCAGAATTACGTTTTTTTGGTCGCCACAACATTGCATTAAAATGCAATAACGGGCAAACAAAAGATCATATACACACAAAATGGTATCAATAAAACCGCCAGATTTGCGCACAAAAAAAAAGCACTCACCCAGATCACGAAAAATGGAGAAACTATGGGTCTGGGAAAAATGACCACTTAAAAAGAACCTATACATGTTTGGTATCTACAAACTTGTAATGACCTGGAGAATCATAATGGCAGGTCAGTTTTAGCATTTAGTGAACATGGTAACATGGCAAAACAAAAAACAAGTGTTCGATTGAATTTTTTTGCAATTTCACCACACTTTGATTTTCGTTCCCTTTTTCCAGTACACTATATGGCAAAACCAATGGTGTTATTTAAAAGTCCGAAGAAGAAACAGAGGGCACCACTATATATAAATTCGGGATCACCTATTGCATGCACTGAGAATATACCAAGAACAAAGAGAAAAGGTCATGTTAGCCAAAAGGCATCATCAGAATGAACAGTTCAAAAAGTTTTTATTAAAGCAGATTACCAACAACAATTAAAAACAAAAGTCACACATGTGACTGTACACATATCCACCAAATGAGGGTGATGGGCCCTGTCAAATAGTATATGTATAGCATACTGACCTATTGCATAATATTAAACAAAATTTAATTTTGATTATAATTGAAGACCCAGAAAATCAAAATATATTATACCAGTGTTAGGTTCTGGTATGATAAACAAAAAGAGAATAAGTAATTAGATCACCATCAAAGCATGACATGAATCTCAATGCCAACACTGCCCTATGGCTAATAACCAAAAGGTTAAAATTGGGAATCATGAAATAGTTAGTGCTTTTGATCAAAATGGTGAGTGATTCAATACATCTATACCAAATGTTCTGCTCTTTACACAAGAAGTTGAAAGCTGGCATATTTGGTGGCACGCAAATTAGGTTTCAAATCAAGGACAGATAATTTCTTAATATCATGAAAACCATAGAAAAGAATGCTTGGTCTGCTTTTTTTTCTAATGTGATTACAGATTGCACTTACATCATAGCCACCTGAACTACCGTATATACCCATGTATAAGCCGAGATTTTCAGCCCATTTTTTAGGGCTGAAAGTTCCCCTCTCGGCTTATACGTGGGTCATATACGGGGGTCGGCGGGGGAGGGGGAGCGGGGGTGTCGGATCATACTCACCCCTCCGCCGGCGCGATCTCTGCAGCCCCCTGCTTCTCCCACGATCTCTGGCTCCTTCCTGCAGCAGTCACATGGCACCGCTCATTAAAGTCATGAATATGCACATATTCATGACTTTAATGAGCGGTACCATGTGACCGCTGCAGGACTGAAGCGCTGCGGAGAGCGCCGGGAGAAGAGGAGAGGCTGCAGGGACGTGCGGCGGAGGGGTGAGTATAGCGATATTTACCTGTCCCTCGGTCCACCGCAGCGCACTGCGTCCTTGGTCTGGCTCCTCTGTGTGTGTGAATGATTAGGCAGAGGGCGTGATGACGTCATTAGTGCGCGCCCCGCCCCCTGCCAGATCATAAACACACAGAGGAGTCAGACCGAGGGAGCAGTGCGCTGCGGTGGACCGAGGGACAGGTAAATATCTCAGGTGCCGGGGTCCTGAGCGAGCGGTGACACCCCCCGCCTGCTCAGGACACCGGCACCTGGCCCCCAGCGATGAGAGGTGAGTATGTCATTTTTTTTTTTTTTGCAGCAGCAGCATATGAGGCCTATACTATGGGGCATAATTGTGCAGCATATGTGGGCATAATATGGAGCATATGGGGGCATAATAGGGAGCATATGGGGGCATAATATGGAGCATATGGGGGCATAAGCTGTGGAACATATGGGGCATAATCTGGAGCATATGGGGGCATAAGCTGTGGAACATATGGGGCATAATCTGGAGCATATGGGGGCAGAATATGGAGCATATGGGGGCATAAGCTGTGGAACATATGGGGCATAATCTGGAGCATATGGGGGCATAATATGGGGCATAATATGGACCATATGGGGGCATAAGCTGTGGAACATATGGGGCATAATATGGAGCATATGGGGGCATAAGCTGTGGAACATATGGGGCATAATATGGAGCATATGGGGCATAATATGGAGCATATGGGGGCATAATATGGAACATATGGGGGCATAATCTGTGGAGCATATTGGGCATAATCTGTGCAGCATATGGGGGCATAATCTGTGGAGCATCATATGGGGGCATAATCATTTTTCACCCTAGGCTTATACACGAGTCAATAAGTTTTCCCAGTTTTTTGTGGCAAAATTAGGGGGGGTCAGCTTATACACGGGTCGGCTTATACATGAGTATATACGGTACTTCCCTCCAATCTTGGAGTTATGAGTGAAGAACAAGGAGATCGCTTTCACCATGACATCCGGATCATAAAACATAGATTTCAAGGCAGATAGAACACAAACATGATTACTGCTGGTGTTAGCAGTGTGGCAACCCTGATCAAAACTATTACAGAGCATCCAAAAAGAGAAAATTTCTTACTAACAATTAAAACTTCTACAACTATTGCTATTTTGGTTAGATGAGAGACTATTTTTTTGTATTAAACAAATATATTACATGCTATCATTTCTTCAGAATTTATTATTACCTCTGATATTCGACTTTAAAACCTTTAATCAAACATTTCACATTTGTGAAAAAAAATTGACATATTAAAAAGGATCAGAATAATTAAAAGTAAAAAAAAATGTTTGGTAGCACCATTTTCTGAGACCCCTTATGTTTTTTTTATTTTTACGTCAATGGAGATGTGTTATGGCATGTTTTTTGCATGATAAACTGATGTTTTCACTTCTACAGTTTTGCGGTATTTAAAATTTTTTGATCGCTTTTTTTAAGGATGTGAAGTGAGTGAAATAAAACAATACTGGCATTTTGATTATTTTTCTGTTTATGGTATTTACTGTAAGGATTCATTTATGTTAAATTTTGATAGACTGGACTTTTACAAATGTGACAATACCAACTATTTTTTTTTTTTTTCTCTAAATTTAATATGGGAGAACAAAAGTGAATCAAATTTTGTTACAAAACTTTTTTTTTTGCTTTATATATTAATTTTTTTATTAATTGTTTTACTTTATTTTTATGTTCCCTTGGGGACTTTAACTTTATCATTAAGTTAATTTCATTTGACTTCACGCAGGTCGGGCAGCCTGCTATTGTACCACGAATGCCAGGCTGCCGACTTACTTTTGCTGGTGGATGAAGACGTTTAGGTATGTGGAGCTTCCAAAGGTTGCTTGTTTTTCAATCTCTTAATTTATTTTTATTTCGGACAAGATGGGGGTGGGTATTCGAATTTTAGTTATTTTTTTGTTTTACATTTTTTTTCTTTAGTTTTTCAGGACTATTGCAACCTCTGCTCCCTGACTGAGCTCTGCTAGATCAGTGTTAAGCTTCATTCAGAAGTCGGTGAAGCATGGACGTCTAAATGAGGCTATACTGCTAGGTCTGCAAACTGCACCAGAAAAGATGACTGTCAATGGTTACTTGTTACCTTTAATGTCTCGCTTACAGAAGCCAACATTAAAGAGAACCTGTCACCATTATAGAATGCTGTAGGTAAGCCCAGAAAGGCGGTGACCGTAACTCGTATCGGTCAAACCTGGTGACAGGTTCCCTTTAACCCCTTAACGACCGCCGATACGCCTTTTAACGGCGGTCATTAAGGGTACTTAAACCACAGCGCCGTTAATTAACGGCGCTGTGGAAAAAGTGAATAGCGCCCCCCAGAGGCGCATTTTCTCCGGGGTCTCGGCTGCCGGGGGTAGCCGAGACCCCAGAGAACATGAATCGGGTCGGTTTTTACCGACACCGATGTTGCGATCGCCGTTATTAACCCTATAACGGCGACCGCAACAAAAAAAAAAAAAAAATGTGCCATTTAATTTCTCTGTCCTCTGATGTCATCGGACATCAGAGGACAGAGAAAAAGGGTCCCCGGGACCCCCACTGTGGCCCCCGAACCCTCCTCATGGCCCCAGGGCCCTCCGGTGTCCCCCGGTGCCGGCGCCATGCTTTAAAATGGCGGACGCATGAGTGGTGCGCCCGCCGCGAGGTGACGGGGGGATGGGCGATTTTCTCTGGGGTCTCGGCTGCCTGGGGTAGCCGAGACCCCAGAGAACATAATAGGGGCCCCCCAATCACCACTCTTTTGCGATCGCCATATACTGGCGATCGCAAAAGAGAAATCAATGCTGCGATCCCTGCCTGTAAATTTCTCTCCCCTCTGATGTGATCAAAATAAAAAAAACAGTACATAAACCCCCCTATATCACCCCTTGGTTAGGTACATATAATAAAATAAAGACATTTTATTTATTTTCATTTTTCCATTAGGGTTAGGGTTAGGGGTATAATTAGGGTTATAATTAGGGTTAGGGTTATAATTAGGGTTGGGATTAGCGTTAGGGTTAGGCTGGGTTCATATTGCGTTATGGCAGTCCGTTAGACGGACTGCGTTACACCGCGGTATAACGCGGTGTAACGCAGTCCGTTAACGCTGCCATTGACCCGCATTTGAGGGCGCATCGCGACGCATGCCGCTTTACGTAAAGCGGCATGCGTTCGCGACGTGCCGTCATTCAGTGACGGAGCCTCGGACACGGCCTGCAGCGTCTGGGCTCCGTCACCGCTAGCGCAAATGAATCATCGCTGATTCCTCTGCGCTAGTGAGTATAGCATAACGCGATCGCGTTATGCTATACCGTTACCAGCCCGTCAACGCTATGTGTTGAATGGGCTGGTAAAGCGCAATATGAACCCAGCCTTAGGGTTAGGGTTATAATTAGGGTTAGGGTTATAATTAGGGTTAGGGTTGGAATTAGGGTTAGGGTTACAACTAGGGTTAGGGTTACAATTAGGGTTAGGGTTACAATTAGGGTTGGTATTAGGGTTAGGGGTGTGTTGGGGTTAGGGTTGGAGCTAGAATTGAGGGGTTTCCACTATTTAGGCACATGAGGGGGTCTCCAAAAACGCAGTGGCGCTCAAAAAGTCAAATGGCGCTCCCTCCCTTCCGAGTCCTGCCGTGTGCCCAAACAGTGGTTTACCCCCACATATGGGGTATCAGCGTACTCAGGACAAATTGGACAACAACTTTTGTGGTCTAATTTCTCCTGTTACCCTTGGGAAAATAAAAAATTAGGGACTAAACGATCAGGTTTGTGGAAAAAATATGATTTTTTATTTTCACGCCCGGGCGTTATAAACTTCTGTGAAGCACTTGGAGGTTCAAAGTGCTCACCACACATCTAGATAAGTTCCTTAGGGGGTCTAGTTTCCAAAATGGGGTCACTTGTGGGGGGTTTCCACTGTTTAGACACATCAGGGCCACTATAAACGCGACATGGCGTCCAGCCAATTCTGTGTTGAAAAAAGTCAAACGGTGCTCCTTCCCTTCCAAGCTCTGCCATGCACCCAAAAAGTGGTTTACCCCCACATATGGGGTATCAGCGTACTTAGGACAAATTTTACAAAAACTTTTGGGGTCTTGTTACCCTTGGGAAAATAAAAATTGGGGTGAAAAGATTGTTTTTGTGGAAAAAAATATGATTTTTTATTTTCACGGCTCTACGTTACAAACTTCTGTGAAGCACTTGGAGGTTCAAAGTGCTCACCACATATCTAGATAAGTTCCTTAAGGGGTCTAGTTTCCAAAATGGGGTCACTTGTGGGGGGTTTCCACTGTTTAGGCACATCAGGGGCTCTCTAAACGCGACATGGCGTCCAGCCAATTCTGCATTGAAAAAGTCAAACGGCGCTCGTTCCCTTGCGACCTCTGCCGTGCGCCCAAAAAGTGGTTTACCCCACATATGGGGTATCGGCGTATTCAGGAGAAATTGCACAACAAATTTTGTGGTTCATTTTTTCTTTGAACAGTTTGTGAAAATAGAAAAAATTGGTTCCGAAGTAAAGCTTTTGCAAAAAAAGTTAAATGTTAATTTTTTCCTTCCACATTGCTTCAGTTCCTGTGAAGCACGTAAAGGGTTAATAAACTTCTTGAATGTGGTTTTGAGCACCATGAGGGGTGCAGTTTTTAAAATGGTGTCCATTTTGGGTATTTTCTATCATATAGACCCCTCAAAGTGACTTCAAATGTGATGTGGTCCCTAAAAAAAAATGGTGTTGTAAAAATGAGAAATTGCTGGTCAACTTTTAACCCTTATAACTTCGTAACAAAAAAAAATTTTGTTCCCAAAATTGTGCTGATGTAAAGTAGACATGTGGGAAATGTTATTTATTAAGAAATTTGTGTGACATATCTCTCTGATTTTAGGGCATAAAAGTTGAAAATTTGAAAATTGCTAAATTTTCAAAATTTCGCCATGTTTCCGTTTTTTTCATAAATAAGCGCAAGTCAGATAAAAATTTTTTTACCACTAACGTGAAGTACAATATGTCACGAAAAAACAATCTCAGAATCAGCGGGATTCGTTTAAAGCGTTCCAGAGTTATAACCTCATAAAGTGACAGTGGTCAGAATTGTAAAAATTGGCCCGGTCATTAAGCTGCAAAATGGCTCTGTCACTAAGGGGTTAAAGATAAAAGTATTTATGAGATAGTACATGGTCCCCTCTTGACTACTCTTGCACTGGGTGTCCTTTAATATCTTCCATGGATGTGCCACCAAGGCCACAGTGAATCACATTTTGTGGATTTGTCCAAAAGTTAAAAGATTATGGATTTGGCGTGTATAACTTTTTTTCAATCACCTCCTACTAATTTGATGAAAGGCCCATTGCAAACTCTCCTTAATAAGCAAATTTTTCAAATACCATCTAATACTCATGCCCTCAAAATAACCTGCTCCGGGAAGTCTACAGTTTTAGCATTTCATTTAAACATAAATAAATGTGGATAGTGGTCAATAAACATTTGTCTATAATAATTATTGAAAAAGTTTCAAAAATCAAAATTTTAACACACAAGGCAGCCTAGAATCCATTATTCCTCTGGGCTCTGCTGTTTCTGACGGGTGATTTCTCCAGGTCTGACCGCTTCTACTGTGTCGGTCCCCAATTTCTAAGTAAAGGTCTGTGATTAACATGTTGTCTTCACTTTTTGTCTTGTATAATCCTTGTTAATATATTTTTGCTGTTTTTTTTTTCATGATTTGATTTGACACATCTTAAATAGGGGTAGAGACGGATAACATATTTTACTTGTTCGTGTGTCCTGGGAGATGGTCTCTCCACAAATTTGGGTGGTCATTGCCCCATGCTATCTACCATTCTATGTATTTTTCCTGACTTTATTACATTTTAGTTTGCCAAGTTCCCATCCTTTACTAGGATGTTGTTGGCTTTATGCTATTTAATCTACACAATAGTATCGTCATAAGTTATGGATGGGCTTTAAAATGTTGAAACAGAAGAATAATGATTTATTAACATCAATGAGAATGACCTTCCAGTAACCTTGATGTGACAGTGCTAGAAGTGGACAAGGGTTATGGGTTGTCTGAGTACAGGCAAGTCATTATATTTAACTGTCTAGGAAAAACCTTTTTGGGAGTGCTGTAGTCAGCTTTTCCTAGACTGTGCTTACATGAAAAAAATACATGATAAATTGCTCAAAATCACCATAAACATTACAATAGCCCATCCCCACTGGGCAGGAAGGATTCACTAAAGATCAGCAGCAGAATATATACAGTATATACACACATAATCTCATATATTTGTACGTTCCTTGTGTAATACTTTAAATGAGATTTTTTCAAATGATGTGAAGGAGGAGAGCAGGAGTTGTGTCATATGCTGTAATATAATGGAAACACAAGCTAATTAACTCAATTCACAGGCAGTTAATGAAGCAAGTGGATTAAGTCATTATACGTGTCCACACCTGTGCTGCAGGTGACAGGTAACACATACACTTTTCTCTGTAGCACGCTTGGTTGAACTACATCCTAAGAGGATTCTAACAGCTTTATTGCTCCACCTGAGCCCAAACTGTAACGTTTATGGGTGTTAACGAACATCATGTTAGCTGTAGGCAACACATCATTTCTGTCTGATAAGTAGCATTAAGCATAATGAGTTAGTATTAATGCAAATTAATCTATTTCTATAGCACCAACATACAATTTGGTCCCGAAATATATGGACAGTGATGCAAGTTTTAGCATTTTAGCCGTTTACTAAAACATAGTCAAGATACATTTATACATTGAATATGAGCTTAAAGTGCAGACTCTCAGCTTTAGGGCTCATACTGATCTGCGTTAAAAACATCGGATTGCTTTCTGACTAGTGTTAGTTAATGATTCTGTGTTCATCTGTGATTTATTTTCTCAGCTCGGATCGAACTGAGAAAAAAATTGCAGCAGGCTGCAAGTGGATACGTATATTGGATGAGACTCGGCAATGCAAGTCAATGGGTGCAAGAAAAAAATTGCTTGGCACACAGACTATCTCATAGGAAACCCAACATTTTATAAGCCAAATACAGTTAATTTGCAGCCTGAACCATCAGAACAGCATAGATATATAGTGTGACAGAGTCACTGGTGAAGTGATGGAGGGGAGATACGTGTCACTGCGCATGATCTTGTCAATGATGTAAAACCAGAATAGTTTCCTCCAGCACACTGCGTGTTTGGACGGTTTATATAAATTATATAATGGGCTGGTTTTAGTGGACATTCATAGAGCAGGAGGGAGAATGTCCACGTATCTCCTCCTGCAGCGCTGCCAGGACCTGTTTGATGTCAGAATCATGTGATCAGTCACATGATGGAGGAGTCACAAGGTCTACACTTAAATGGCTGACTGGCAGAGCTTCCAGTGGTCAGGAGGTGCCTGGAGAGATGGGACTCCTGGAAGTTGTGTGCTCTATCTGAACGAGACATTGCTGTGTGTTAGCAGGCTGATCCTGCTAGGAAAAAGGACTGTTTCTTTTTTTGTTTCTTTGCTTTGCCCGGAGGGCTGTGTTTAATTTTCCCCAGCTAGGTTTATTCTGCTACAATAAACCAAGCATTTTCTTAAAGAGACAGTGTTCCAGTTATACCTCAGTGTCCAGTTGAGTGAGTCGCTCAACCACAATAGATAGACACAATAAAAGAAAGAGATGGCGTGGGGTCCCACACATTTTTCTTAACCAGCTGAGGGAAAGCAGACAGCTGGGAGCTGATGTTTATATTCTGGAAAGGAGGAAATAAACATGGAGCTTCCAAGGCTATTATCAGCTCAAAGCTGTCTACCTAGCCTTTACTGGTTATTAACAAGGAGTGACCCCCCCAAAAAAATGATATGGTATCCCCTTATTATTAATAACCAGTAAAGGCTAGGCAGACAGCTGTAGGCTGATATTAATTGTCTAGGAAGGGGCCATGGATATTGGCTCCTTCCCATACTCAGAACATCAGCCCTCAGCCACTCCAGAAATATCACAACCATTAGATGTGTCAATTTTGGTTTTTAGCCTCTGCTCTTCATACTCGCCCTAGTGCAGTGGCAAGTGGGGTAATAGTATTCAGGTTGAGGCCAGCTTTGTATTGTTAGCTGACATCAAGCCCAGTGGTTAGTAATGGGGAGACGTCTATAACACACCCCCATTACCAACCCCATAGTCAAATGTAAGAAAGACTAACACAGAGTAAAGTCCTTTATTTCAAATAAAAACTCAACCCTCTTTTACCCATTTATTAATAACAAAATAAAAATAATAACACTAAGTAAACCTCACCTGTCCACAGATAATCCCTATGCAACCCTGGCTGACCAGCCTGACCAAAGAACTGAGACCTGCTTCTAGGGTTGCTGAATGGAGATGGAAGAGATCCTGTTCTGCCGAGCACTTCATCGCATACAAGCAGTCCTTCGCCAGCTTCAAGTCTAAGCTCACTGCCACAAAACAAACTTACTTCTCATCTCTCATATCCTCCATCTCACAACCCTAAACAGCTTTTCAAGACTTTGAATTCTCTACTCCATCCCCCAGCACCTCCTCCCTCTCCTCTCATTTCTGCTGAAGACTTTGCCTCTTTCTTTAAGCAGATCAATAACATCAGAGAAAGCTTTGTCCCATAGCCTCCAATGATCCTCCTCTTAACTGCTCAGCCTTGTTCTTCCAAAACCAGCTTCTCCATCATGACAGGCCAGCTCTCCACCTTTCTGTCAAGATCATATCTCACCACTTGCATGCTTGACCCGCTCCCATCCCACCTCATCAATAACCTCTACACAGTCTTCATCCCAACCCTAACCCATCTCTTCAACCTTTCACTTGCAAATGGTGTCTTGCCCTCATCCTTCAAACATGCCTCAATCACACCCACCCTCAAAAAGCCCTCCATCAACCCATTCTCTGTGTCTTGCTGTCGCCCGATACCACTTCTCCCCTATGCTTCAAAACTACTGAAACAGCATGTCCATCTTGTACTGTCCTCCCATCTCTCCTCCTTCTCCCTCTTTGATCGGTTACAATCTGGCTTCTGACCACATCACTTAACTGAAACTGCCCTAACTAAAGTCACCAATGACCTACTAACCGCCAAGAGCAAGCAACACTACTCTGTTCTCCTTCTCCTCAATCTGTCTTCTGCCTTTGACACAGTGGACCATTCCCTCTTGTTACAGATTCTCTCATCTCTTGGCATCACAGATTTGGCCTTATACTGTATCTCGTTGTATCTAACAGACTGGACATTCAGTGTCTCCCTCTACCACACCATCTCCTCATCTCGCCCCGTCTGTTGGTGTTCCCCAAGGCTCAGTTCTAGGACCCCTACTCTACCTCCATCTACTCCTTCGGCCTGGGACAGCTCATAGAATCCCACGGTTTGCAGTATCATCTCTACGCCGATGACATGCAGATCTACCTATCTGGACCTGACATCACCTCCTTGCTGATGAAAATCCCACAATGTACACTACCGGTCAAAAGTTTAGGGTCACTTAGAAATTTCCTTATTTTTGAAAGAAAAGCAGTTTTTTTCCAATGAAGCTAACATTAAATGATTCAGAAATACACTCTATACAGTGTTAATGTGGTAAATGACTATTCTAGCGGCAAACGTCTAGTTTGTAATGCAATATCTTCATAGGTGTATAGAGGCCCATTTCCAACAACCATCACTCCAGTGTACTTATGGTATTTTATGTTCGCCAACTGTGTAAGAAGGCTAATAGATGGTTAAAATACCCTTTAAAACCCTTGTGCAAGTATGTTAACACAGCTGAAAACCGTTTGGTTGATTAGAGAAGCTATAAACCTGACCTTCCTTTGAGCGTGTTGAGAATCTGGAGCATTACATTTGTTGGTTCCATTAAACTCTCAAAATGGCCAAAAAAAAGAACTTTCTTGTGAAACTCGACAGTCTATTCTTGTTCTTAGAAATGAAGGCTATTCCATGCGAAAAATTACCAAGAAACTGAAGAATTCATACAATGGTGTGTAGTACTCCCTTTAGAGGAGTGCACAAACAAGCTCTAACCAGAGTAGAAAGACAAGTGGGAGGCCCCGCTGCACAACTGAGCAACAAGACAAGTACATTAGAGTCTTTAGTTTGAAAAATTGACGCCTCACAGGTCCTCAACTGGCAGCTTCATTAAACAGTACACATTAAACGCCAGTGTCAACATCTACAGTGAAGAGGCGATTTGGGGATGCTGGCCTTCAGGGCAGATTGGCAAAACAAAAGCCATATTTAAGACTGGCTTAAATGAAAGGAAAAGATTAATATGGGCAAAAGAACACAGACATTGGACAGAGGAATATTGGCTTTTGTTTTGCCAATCTGCCCTGAAGGCCAGCATCCCCAAATCGCCTCTTCACTGTAGATGTTGACACTGGCGTTTAATGTGTACTGTTTAATGAAGCTGCCAGTTGAGGACCTGTGAGGCGTCAATTTTTCAAACTAAAGACTCTAATGTACTTGTCTTGTTGCTCAGTTGTGCAGCGGGGCCTCCCACTTGTCTTTCTTCTCTGGTTAGAGCTTGTTTGTGCACTCCTCTAAAGGGAGTACTACACACCATTGTATGAATTCTTCAGTTTCTTGGTAATTTTTCGCATGGAATAGCCTTCATTTCTAAGAACAAGAATAGACTGTCGAGTTTCACAAGAAAGTTCTTTTTTTTTGGCCATTTTGAGAGTTTAATGGAACCAACAAATGTAATGCTCCAGATTCTCAACAAGCTCAAAGGAAGGTCAGGTTTATAGCTTCTCTAATCAACCAAACGGTTTTCAGCTGTGTTAACATACTTGCACAAGGGTTTTAAAGGGTATTTTAACCATCTATTAGCCTTCTTACACAGTTAGCGAACACAAAATACCATAAGTACACTGGAGTGATGGTTGTTGGAAATGGGCCTCTATACACCTATGAAGATATTGCATTACAAACTAGACGTTTGCCGCTAGAATAGTCATTTACCACATTAACACTGTATAGAGTGTATTTCTGAATCATTTAATGTTAGCTTCATTGGAAAAAAACTGCTTTTCTTTCAAAAATAAGGAAATTTCTAAGTGACCCTAAACTTTTGACCGGTAGTGTATGTCTGCTATTTCATCTTCTTTTCTGCTTGCTTTCTAAAACTGAACATGGACAAAACAGAATTCATCATCTTTCCCCATCTCACTACACCCCTCCACCGGACCTAACCATCAATGTCAATGGCTGCTAACTTTCCCCAGTCCCGCATGCTCGGTGCCTCGGGGTGATCCTCGACTCTGCCCTCTTTTTCAAGCCACATATCCAAGCCCTTGCCTCCTCCTGCCATCTCAAACTCAAAAATATTTCCTAAATCCGTACATTCCATGACCACGAAACTGCAAAAAAGCTTGTGCACGCCCTCATCATCTCCCGCCTCGACTATTGCAACCCCCTACTCTCTGGCCTCCCCTCCAGCACTCTTGCACCACACCAATCTATCCTATACTCTGCTGCCCGACTAATCCAACTGTCTTCCCATTATTCCCCAGTCTCTCCTCTCTGCCAAGCCCTTCACTGGCTTCCTATTGTCCAGAGGATCCAGTTCAAAACCCTAACTATGACATACAAAGCAATCCACAAACTGTCTCCTCCATATATTTGTGACATGGTCTCCCGGTACTTACCTACACGCAACCTTTGATCCTCTCAAGATCTCCTTCTCTACTCCCCTTTTATCTCTTCTTCCCACAATTGCATACAAGTCTTCTCCTGTGCTTCCCCATACTCTGGAACTCTCTACCCCAACACTTCAGACTTTCGCCTATCACGGAAACTTTCAAAAGAAACCTAAAGACCCACCTCTTCCGACAAGCCTATAACCTGCAATGATCTTCAGTCTAATGAACCGCCGTATGACCAGCTCTACCCTCTCCTAGTATATCCTCACCCATCCCCTGCATATTGTGAGCCCTCACGGCCAGGGTCCTCTCTCCCTCTGTACTTGTGTGTGCCTTGTATTGCTCATGTTTACTGTACTTGTCTCTGTATGCCCCTTTTTCACATGTAAAGTGCAATGGAATAAATGGCACTATAAAAATGAATAATAATAATAATAATGTGATGCTGTCCCACAAAGAACTCCAGCTCTGCTCCATTTGGATGGTTTGTTGAGCGATGGCAAGATGCGACCGCTCAGCAAGCCAGCCGGAATATAAGTCAGCAGCGTGAGAATGCCCCTGCAGTGTCTAGCGCTGATTTGAGCAAGGTCACCAGAGTTCTTTGCCGATGATCCCTGGTCACCATACTGGCGTCACCGTTCGCATTGAAAATTCTCATGATGCGAGCGATGACATCAGTAAGGTGACCAGGGTTCATCGGCTATTAACTCTGGTGATCTTACTCACGTCGGCGCTAGACACTGCAGGAGTGTAGTCAAGCTGCAGTCTCAGTGTGTTACGGCTGGCTTGTTGAGTGGTTGCATCATGTCAACACTCAACAAACCATCCATATGTAGCAGAGCTGCAGTTCTTTGTGGGAAAGCATCACATAGGGATTAGCTGTGGACGGGTGAGAATTACTTTGTGTTTTGATTTTTATTTTGTTATTATTAAATGGGTAAAAGATGGTCATGGAGTTTTTATTTCAAATAAAGGACCTTAATTCTTTTTTTTACTATTTATATTTTAGTATGGTGTTAGTAATGTTGGTGTCTAATAGATCTCTCTCCATTACTATTGCCTGTTCTTGATGTCAGCGGACAATACAAAGCTGACATCAACCCCCATATTATTACCTCACTTGCCGCCGCACCAGTTCAAGTCGCAAGAGCGGAGGTTAAGCACCAAAATTGGCGCATCTAATGGATGTGCCATTTCTGAGACAGTTGAGGGCTTATGTTCTTAGTCTGGGAGGGGGTCAATATCCATGGCCCCTAACTAGGCTATTAATATCAACCCGCAGCTGTCTGCCTAGACTTTGCTGGTTATTAATAATAGGGTAGACCGCACATCATTTTTTGGGGGGTCACCCCTTGATAATATCCAGTAAAGGCTAAGTAGACAGCTGTGACCTGATATTAATAGTCTGGGAAGATCTGTGTTTATTACCCCCTTCCCAGACTATAAACATCAGCCCTCAGCTGCCGGATTTCCCTCAGCTGGTTAAGAAAACTAGGGGGCACCTGATCCCAGGTGTGGCATTAGCATGCTGTGAACCCACAACATGCAGTTAAAGGAGCTCTCAATGGAAGAGAAATAGACCATCATTATGCTCAAAAAATAGAAATCCATCATAGAGATAGCAGAAATGTTAGGAGTGAGCAAATCAACAGTTTGCTATATTTTGCAAAGGAAAAAAAGCGCACTGGTGATCTTGGCAACTCAAAAAGGCCTGGACATCCATGGAAGGCAACAGTAGTGGATGATCACAAAATCTTTTCCAAAGTGATGAAAAACCCCTTCACAACATCCACCCAAGTGAAGAAAACTCTCCAGGAAATAGGTGTAAGTATTTAAGTATCTAAATCTGCCATAAAGAAAAGACTTCATGAGAGCAAATACAACAGATTCCAAACAAGATGCAAACCATGAATCAGCATTAAAAATAGAGAGGCCAGATTAGACTTTCCCAAAATACATCTAAAGTAGCCTACCCAGTTCTGGAAAGCATTTATGGACAGAAGAAACTAAGAACAACCTGTACCAGAATGGGAAGAAGAAAGTAAGGAGAAGGCTTGAAACTTCTCATGATCCAAAGCATACCATATCCTCTATAAAACATAATGGAGGCAGTGTGATGGCATAGGCATGCATGGCTTCCAATGTCACTAGGTCACTAGTGTTTATTGATGATGTGACAAAGACCGAAACAGCTAGATTAATTCTGAATTATAGAGGTCTATAATTAATTGGATGGTGCATCACAGTACAGTTTGATAGTGACCAAAAACTTACGGTCAAAGCAACCCAGGAGTTTTTTAAGGCAAAGAAGTAAAATATTCTGCAATGACAGAGTCAATTACCAGATCTCACCAACATTGAGAAAGCATTTCACATGCAAAGACAGAATTTAAGTCACAAATACCCACAAACAAACGACTCCAACCACAGCTGTATTAAAGTCCTGACAAAGCATCACAAAGGTGGAAACCTAGTGTTTGGTGATATCCATGGCTTCCAGACTTCAGACAGTGATTGCCAGCAAAATATTCTCTACAAGGTATTAAAATGAACCAAGAGCTAACTGTCACTATATGAGTGGTCAGTCACAACCATGGATACCTAACCTACTGCAATGCCCTGCACATGGAGTAAGCGACATAGTGAATCGGAAGAACTACAGTACCTTTCTAATTGGAGGTGTTTGCTAACATTATTATTATTAGACCTACTGCACATTGGGATAGGATATTGGAAATGGGAATACCCCTTTAATGAAGTAAGCCTAAGTTATGTATGCCATTCAATATGTTTGGTTTGCACATACCACCCAGTTCAAGAACAGACTATTCTCTTCCTGTCATGAATAGATACCTGTGCACATTTTTTTTTTTTTTTCATTTACCGCAAGTTTTAGGAGCTCTAACATTATTCTCTAGTTCAATAATTCCAATCATTTTTGTTTCTTATTTTTCATGATAAGGGAGAGGGGGAGCTTCTTTTTACTGAAAATTATGAATGGCCAGCACCTTGGATCAGACATAGTGCTCAAATCTGATGGGCTGTTCTACAACAAATATACTTCCCAATACAATCACAGCATTTTGTAACACAAATGTAACCTCTGTAGGGGCAGCATGATGTACAGAGACTGTTGCAGCTAGGAGCAGACAGTGTTTCACAGTAACAGACATTAATCCCTCTTTTGCTGCACTGTCTTGGACTACAACTCACAGAAAGCTCAGCTTTTCTCTGCAATGTGGAGGAGCAGCAGCAGAGGAAATGACAGATTGGCTGACCAAGCTTGGGAAGAAGGGTGGAGCAAAGTGCACTGGAGAAGTAGGGGTTGTCAGCCATTGCTGAAAAGAGACCATGATGATCCAGAAAGGGAGCATAGTGTGCATGCTGACAATTCTGCAGCCCTATGTGAGAGGACAGTGAGACCTGGAGCTGCATCACAACTACAAACCAGCTAGGTTGGCAGGATTTGCCCATCCCTGTTTGGTTTCCCACAAGAAGAATCCTGCCTTCCATTCTTTGTGTCACCAAGACCCTGGTTGCTGAAGCCCAGGCTGGAACTTTGGGTGACTACAGACTTGATTCATCAAGAAGTGAGTAGCTAGTCTGGAAGGTTGGCTCACTTAGCAGCTTTTCGAGGTAGACACAGGCACACGTGGGTTAAAATCTCTGGGTGGTTTATTGTATCATAAACCCTAAATTGGTAACAAAAAAACAGCCTTTGTGGCTCAAAGGGAAATAAAAGTTCAAAAGCAGTCTTGCCCAGCACTTCTGGGCCAACACATATGGCAGCTCCTACTAGAGCATTAACCTAGGGCTTGCTTGCCTCTACACAACACAGACCCCAAAAAAAGAACTGGCTGGACATTTCTTTCCCCAGCCACACCATTGAGGTGGAGATATGGTGAGTAGGCATCCTGCCCATCTCTTACCTTCTCACCTAAAAACCCACCCATTACATGGCCATTTAACTCCTTCAGCACAAATCATGCTGAAAAGAAACTTATGGGTTTCTAGTTCACAGATAAAAGCAGTCTCCATGACACATATCTCCCCTCATACACCGTGCCAGTGACCCTGTCACACTAGCTATTGGTGGGACTTGTAATTCCAATGTTGAGAAGTATACTAGAGCTATCCATAAGTGAGCACTGCTGGAACTTGTGATTCCCCAAATGAGAAGTTTCTGATAGGACCAATCGTGAAAAGGATTTTGTCCTCAGTGTACTAAGTGCACCAACGGCTCCTGAAAGCATGCCAGCATCCGCCCCAACTTTTGACTGTACTATTTGCATGCTTCAGTCATTTGTACATAAGAGTGATTAGTTAAGAGTGCGCCTGTGGTTCTTGTTACACAAGAAAGGTCTTTTATTTACATGATGTAAATTAAATTTTATAACAGGCGAAGACAATATAGTAAGAGTAGATTAGAATTATCAACCGCCAACAGGTCATTATTGAGCATATCCTATAGAGAACCTGCTGCAATTTCAGATGGCTTGCTACTTCCATCACACGTGCAATACTAAGGACATGCTGAAAACTTGAGGACTGGAGTTGAAAGACAATGGATTAGAAGTCACTACTTGTTCAGGTGTTTGTTAGCTTAAATTAAAATGGCAGACATATTATGCCCAGTTACAAGGCACATTCTGCCTCTTGCCTCCACTGCAGAGAAACTCCAGCTCCCTTGTCTCCTGAGGAGAAAGTGCTGTTAGTACTTCTTAAACTGTATACACGGTGCTCGTTGAGTTCATGATGGTAAGACAGAGATGGTAATAAATCAACTCTGCCTTCTCTATGGGAAGTATTGTCTTTTGCAACACCCAGTTATCAACTCCTGCAGCAGCTGAAGCTCTAAAATTTTCTTGCAGAAGAATATGTGGACCTGACTGACATTTTAAGCAAGTAGTTAAAATGTCCCTCCATTGATTTTCTCATTGTTACTTGTGGAGAACAACTAATTCATTAAATGCATCAATTCTGGATTGTATACTGCTAACATAGTGTACATTTATTATGTACAGTACAGACCAAAAGTTTGGACACACCTTCTCATTTAAAGATTTTTCTGAATTTTCATGACTATGAAAATTGTACATTCACGCTGAAGGCATCAAAACTATGAATTAACACATGTGGAATTATATACTAACAAAAAAGTGTGTGACAACTGAAATTATGTCTTATGTCTTATATTCTAGGTTCTTCTTAAGTATATAATTCCACATGTGCATCTGTTGGTGGTCTTGCATTACATTATTACATATGTTATAGGTGACCAGTAGTAGCATAAGGCTTCTGAAAAATGATCAAAGAACAGCAGAAATGTAATTTCGAGCAGTCCACTAAGCTGTAAGTGAAATTATAAGTGCTTAATCAAATTCTGCAGTTCATGAGAAAACATCATTAATTCTCTAATTTGATCTCTGGCAAATTACACAAATATTTATTGCTAGGTTATTCAAACTATCACAGCTTTTCCAACAATAGCCAGGGCAGTTTTATTACTGGAGTGGCATTAATACGCTTATCATCGCCAATTCAAAGCAGATAATAAAGTGCTGACACATTTATTATCATTATTAATTAACAGTTTTGTGAGATGGAATTGAATCAATATGCTGCTCCCATATCATTTTAACTAGTTATGCAAATCAAACATTTAGAGCCCCAGCAGCAGGGTGTAAATGGAGTTTAAAATTCACTTCACACTTAGCTCAGCGGTCTTACCTTTCCACTGTTTCTCAGTAGTGAAATTAGACTCAAATATGAAAAAAGAAAACAAGAAAATTCAGAGAATGTTGATACTAAAGTATGGTTTTGAAGATGCAGTTTAATCCTTGTGGGTCTACAACACGTGGAGGAAATTCTATTCATACTACACAGGGATTTCCTCATCACAACCATTCTTTTCCTTATGGCCTATAATGACACAGAGGTGTGAAAAGAATATTCCATGGCTCAGGAGGGGCATCCTGAGCAAGGGAATCCTCCTCTATATGGCAGAGCTGAGAGCCCTAGTTTGTTGTTTTATTATATGGAGTGTCATTTCTTTGCAACTTTCAGATACGCCTTTTTCTTACCATCAAAACTGTAAAAACTTTTATTGTTGCTCTCATTTATTCTCTCAGTGATTACTGCAACTCACTGCTAAATACTCTGCCTCTTACTAAATTTTTCCTTCTCTAATCTATCCTGAATACAGCAGCAAGGCTCATAAATCTGTCCAGCAGCATAAATAATGTCTCCACCCTGTGCCAGTCATTACCATTGTTGCCCATCCCCTCAGAATGTAACATAAACTAATCACACTCACTCACAAAGCTCTCTAGAATAGTGTACCACAGTATATCTCCTCCTACATTGTTGTCTACCACTATAGCCATGCTCTACACTCTGCTAAAGGTCTAAGACTAACATCCTCCATAATATGTACCTCTCAATCCGGTTTCTGAAACTTTTCTCCTGCGGCACAAGTTGTCTGGAATGCTCTACCCCAACAAAATCCTACAATTTTAAGTGTGAATCTCACCTCACTAATCTAACTTTCTCAGCTCTGACTTACTACATCTTTCCTCAGAATCTGATCCTTCCTTCCATTTGTTTCCTACACATAGTATCAGTTTCCATGTACATTGTATCATGACCGCCCTTGCTTATTATAAAAGATGATTTGATTGCACAATACAAGCCCTTTTTACCTTTTGTGTCACTCTTAAGCCCGGGTCTCACATAGCGATACACCAGCGATCCCGACAACGATCAGGATCGCTGGTGTATCGCTACATTATCGCTGCTGAGCTGCCAAACAGGCAGCTCAGGCAGCGATCAGTACAAGCGACACTGCGGGTAACATCGCTTAGTTACCCGCAGTGTACGTTGGATACCAGCGCCCTGATGCAGGGAGCTGGTAACCAAGGTACACATTGGGTTTCCAAGCGCTGCGCAGTACCTGGAAACCCGCTGTGTACCTTGGTTACCAGCTCCCTGCATCAGGGCGCTGGTATCCAAGGTACACATCGGGTTTCCAGGCACAGCCCCGTGCCTGGAAACCCGCTGTGTACCTTGGTTACCAGCGGATCGCTGGTCTCCCGCCTGTCACACGCAGCGATGCGTGCCTGTCAGCGGGAGACCAGCGATCAAAAAAATGTCCTGGCCTTTCAGCGACGATCAGCGATACCCAGCAGGGGGGCTGATCGTCGCTGAATGTCACACACAGCGATATCGCTGGTGAGCTCGCTGCTGCGTCACAAAACTAGTGACTCAGCAGCTAGCTAGATCGCTGTGTGAGACGGGGGCTTTAGTTCCTTATAAATGGCAAGCTTTTGCAAGCTGGGCCCTCACACCTCTTGTAAATCAAAACAGGCCCTGGAGTGGCAAGATGCATGTCACTGTCAAAGATTTACTTCCCAAATCTTTATATAAACTCCCTGATGAATCCACACCATTGGGGAAGAAACACATAGGGGGTATTCAGCCCCATATCATTGGAGGTATCACTTTTAGGGTCCACTTGGGGTCTGTCCTTGTTAGGACAGGAGCAATACTGGGGCCCGACAGGGAGTTAAGGAAATTATTACATACCACTTACGTCTCTCTCCTCATATATATTCCCCTTTCCATTGTTTCGATCCATCTCCTGGCAAGGTACTTCCGGAAGGAGGCCGGGATCTTTTGTTCATCAACAGTGGTGAGACCAAACCATTTTTTTAATGAGAACTGGTTTGCACGAGCACTTTATTTAGTTTTGTTTGTGATATTTGTCTTTTTAATAATCGACTAAAGGTTATGTTTTAATATTTGGTGACCCCTCCAGGCTATATTTGCTAGTTAACCCCTGAGGGTACTTGGAATCGTAGTTAGAGCCTCACACAATAGCTGACATCGCCCTCACACCTCTTGTTTGAATTGCTGAATTATGTGTTACTGGGTAATGTCTGATATTGTATGCACCAGTATACACTGACTTGTAAATGACACACAGGTGTCATAGTGGCTCAAAAGAGGTATCCTGGATTATGGAATGCCACCTCCATATGCCAGAGCACAGAGCCCTGGTCTGACATTAAATTACACTGCTGTGTAATATATTCTAGCACTAAATAAATTACAAATATTATTATTTCGAATCACAGACCCGCGACAATCAGCTGTCAAGTTTAACTTGAAAATCTTCATAAGACAATTTAATATAACGGATCGATTCAGAACATGTAGTATCAATGCTGTCAGTGCAGCAACTATGAGGGAAAAAATCTATGCAGTGGTAGCTTGCCCGATTGTTAATGCAAATATAATGTAATGGAATATAATGCAATGTAAAGTTTAGCTTTGAAACCTGTAAGGCCAAGCACACAAAAATCATTTGTTTCACAGTACAAGTCAAATGGCTAAAAATTGCAGTCAAAACACATGTGGTTTTGCTATGTAGCACATTCTGATTACATTAATGAGGGTTCTCTCTTTGAACTTTCTTAAAACTGATAGGCTTGCAGATGTTAATAACAACAAATAGAGCAATACTCACCTTCCCCGGCTCCAGTCTGATTGTTTGCAGGCTGTAGCGGTGATGTCATGACTACAAAGCATGTCACAGCTGCAGTCAATCACAGGGCTCAGTAAGTACTGTAATTTTTAGTCATGTGACTGCTAAAACACATGGTTTCAATATATTTTGCCTGTAAAAGTCACAGAACCATAGTTGCAAAATCATGGTAATTAGCAGTGACACTCGTGGTACGCTACTGCAAGCCTAGGGGCTGAAGAAAGTTGAAAGTGGAAAACCCCCTTAACTCTTTAGCGACCTCCGTTAAGCATCAATAAGGTGGCCGCTAAGGGTACTTATTCCTTCATTGACTTTTAAAACTGCGATCGGAAATAAGGCTGTAGCAACCCCAGAGTCGGAAAACCTGAGACTCCGGAGAACATTATCAGGGCCGGATTTTGCGGTCCCCAATCAGAAACAAAAGTGTGCCTGCTGTTTCAATGATTTATCTCTCTTCTAAGGCCAGCGTCACACTACCGTAGAATACCGCCAAGTGCTATGTGTGAAAACATCGCATAGTACTCGCCCAGTGTTAATCTATGGGGCAGCTCACATCACCAATCACCATTTATTTTCTCGGGCATATTCAGCGTGTGTGTTAAAATCGAAGCATGCTGCAATTGTAATTGTATTTCATCCGAGATTCGCCAATGCAAGCCTATGGGTTCGAGAAAAAAAAAATCACATAGCACTCGGATCGTGCGAGTGCTGTCCGATCTTTATGCACCGATGGCCATTGAAAAGCCAGCAATTCATGTGCCGCGTATAGTAAAATCACAGAGTGACTGGTTAGAATTGGTTCACAGAATAGATATATACAGTCATGGCCAAAAGTTTTGAGAATGACACAAATATTATATTTTCACATGATCTGCTGCCCTCTGGTTTTTATGTGTGTTTGACAGATGTTTTTATCACAGACAGAAATATAATAATTGCAAACATATGAGTAACAAAAGCTTATATTGACAGTTAGAATGAGTTAATGCAGCAAGTCAATATTTGCAGTGTTGACCCTTCTTCTTCACGAACCTCTGCAATTCTCCCTGGCATGCTCTCAATCAACTTCTTGACCAAATCCTGACTGATAGCAGTCCATTCTTGCACAATCAATGCTTTCATTTTGTCAGAATTTTTAGGTTTTTGTTTGTCCACCCGTCTCTTGATGATTGACCACAAGTTCTCAATGGGATTAAGATCTGGGAAGTTTCCAGGCCATGGACCCAAAATCTCTATGTTTTGTTCCCTGAGCCACTTAGTTATCACCTTTGCTTTATGGCAAGGTGCTCCATCATGCTGGAAAAGGCATTGTTGATCGCCAAACTGCTCTTGGAGGGTTGGGAGAAGTTGTTCTTGGAGGACATTCTGGTACCATTCTTTATTCATGGCTGTGTTTTTAGGCAAGACTGTGAGAGAGCCGATTCCCTTGGCTGAGAAGCAACCCCACACATGAATGGTTTCATGATGCTTAACAGTTGGCATGAGACAAGACTGGTGGTAGCGCTCACCTTGTCTTCTCCGAATGAGGCATTTTCCTGATGTCCCAAACAATCGAAAAGGGGATTCATCAGAGAAAATAAATTTACCCCAGTCCTCAGCAGACCCCTGCCTGTACCTTTTGCAGAATATCAGTCTGTCCATGATGTTTTTTCTGGAGAGAAGTGGCTTCTTTGCTGCCCTCCTTGAGACCAGGCCTTGCTCCAAGAGTCTCCGCCTCACAGTGCGTGCAGATGCACTCACACCTGCCTGCTGCCATTCCTGAGCAAGCTCTGCACTGCTGGTAGCCCGATCCCGCAGCTGAAACACTTTTAAGAGACGGTCCTGGCGCTTGCTGGTCTTTCTTGGGCACCCTGAAGCCTTTTTGGCAACAATGGAACCTCTCTCCTTGAAGTTCTTGATGATGCGATAGATTGTTGACTGAGGTGCAATTTTTTTAGCTGCGATACTCTTCCCTGTTAGGCCATTTTTGTGCATTGCAATGATGACTGCACATGTTTCTTTAGAGATAACCATGGTTAACAGAAGAGAAACACTGATGCCAAGCACCAGCCTCCTTTTAAAGTGTCCAGTGGTGTCATTCTTACTTAATCATGACAGATTGATCTCCAGCCATGTCCTCATCAACACCCACACCTGTGTTAATGGAGCAATCACTGAAAAGAGGTTAGCTGGTCCTTTTAAGGCAGGACTGCAATGATGTTGAAATGTGTTTTGGGGGATAAAGTTCATTTTCTAGCCAAATATTGACTTTGCAAGTAATTGCTGTTAAGCTGATCACTCTTTATAACATTCTGGAGTATATGCAAATTGCCATTAGAAAAAGTGAAGCAGTAGACTTTGTAAAAATTAATATTTGTGTCATTCTCAAAACTTTTGGCCATGACTGTACACATAAAATACATAGATATATATATGTTAGTTACACACACATATATGTATTTATATTACATAGATAGAAGAAAAGCCGGCAATTCATCTGCCGTGTACTGTAAATCTCTGCATGAGCTGACAGGATAGAAGAGATGGAATACATTCAGTAAATACAATTAGAATAGGCAGATATATAGATGTATGTGACAAATACAATTAGTACAGTATATTCAGCTTACTATACATGTATTTAATTATTAAAAGATTATTTTAAAGAAAAAATGGCTTAGGCTCTCGTGCAATTTTCATAACCAGCAGAGGGAAAACCGATGGCTGGGGGCCGATGTTTATAGCCTACTTTTTTTTTTAGGGCCCCCCATTTTAATAGCCAGTAAGGGCTAAGTATACAGTTGTGAGCTGATATTAATAGCCTAGGAAGCTTTATGGGAATTACCCCCTTCCCAGGCTATAAACATCGGCCCCAGCTGTCAGCTTTGCCTCTGCTGGTTACAAAAATTGTGAGGCAGTCCACGCCATTTTTTTCCCAAAAAATAATCTTTTACTTATTAAATACATGTACAGTGAGCTGCAAACACACTGTACTAATTGTATTTGTCACAAACATCTATATATCTATCTATACTGGTGCGACTCTCGGCAGGGAGGCTTGGACCGATTTTTCATACGTTTAGAGTGACGCCGGCCTTACATGATATACATGTCAGAGAAGAGAGAAATGATGCCACCAAGACCTCTCGTTTCCTCCACTATCCCCTGGCCCGGCGTCATCTTCCTGGGAAAAAAAATGGTGTGCACAAGCATAGTGTGACCGTCGCAATCTGCCGGTCAGTACACGGCAACAATAGGAAATTTTTCTTATTGATTTCTTTTGATCACTGTGATAGCATCTAGGGTTGGGTTACGGATAGGGTTAAGGGTATGTTAAAGTTGGGGTTAGAATTGGGGGTTTCTCAAAAGTAAAAAAAAAAAATTATGACGATATGACTGCTAGTGTGAAGTGCAAGTGCTCGCTACTCGTGTTTGGATCAGGTGCTTCGGTATACACGAACTATCGCAGATCCATGCATGTTTTTTGGGGTGTCAAACAGCCACAAAACATGCGGAGCAGGGCCTCGAGCATGTCACTCGAGGCCCCACCGATATTTGGTGCATACCCGAGCACCCAATGCAAACTCGAGTAGCGAGCACTTGCGCTCAACACTAATGAAGACATTCAATAACACAACCTAATGTTATCAAATTCTGTGTCGTTCTTGTGGGTTCAAAATGCTCACTATACCCCTAGAAAAAATCCTTAAGGTGTGTGGTTTCCAAAATGGGGTCATTTGTGGGGGGTTTCCACTGTTTAGACACATCAGGGGCTTTGCAAAGGCAACATGGCGTCAGAAAATTATTCCAGCAATTTTTACATTCAAAAAGTCAAATGGTGCTCCTTCACACCCGAGCCCTGCCGTGCACCCAAACAGTGGATTTCTACCACAAATAAGGTATTAGCGTATTCAGGAGAAATTGCAGAACAAATTTTGTGGTCCATTTTCTTCTGATATTCTAGTGAAAATAAAAAAGGGTAAAGTCTAAAGCAATTTTTTAATGGAAAAATTATATGCTAATTTTTTTCTTCCACATTGCCTCAGTTCCTGTAAAGCACCTGAAGGGTTAATAAACTTCTTGAATGTGGTTTTGAGCCCCTTGAGGGGCAAGGGAGTGGGGGCAAGACTCTACCCTCAACACAAGTTAACCTTGAGTGTCTGAGTCCTCTTTGGAGGAGGGGTCAGTGGAGGGTGGTGGTTCCCTCTGTGCATAGTGGGGGTGTGAGTGTGGTGACAGAGGGATGCCTCTGTTGTCGGTTCTTCAAAGAGTTCACCATCTTGTGGCAAACGCTTGCATGGCAACAAAAGTTCAGTTCCAGACCTGTGTGAATGAGTACGTTTGGGTGTGCACCAAAAACATCAGATGGAAGTGTGCTACTGGGACCTGGAGTTCTAGGGTGAACGGGCTGTATTGGGTGTCGGGCATTCTCAGCCCGGGGACTTTCCAGCTGGAATTACCCACAGTAATGCACGTACAGTCATGGCCAAAAGTTTTGAGAATGACACAAATATTAATTTTTACAAAGTCTACTGCTTCACTTTTTCTAATGGCAATTTGCATATACTCCAGAATGTTATAAAGAGTGATCAGCTTAACAGCAATTACTTGCAAAGTCAATATTTGGCTAGAAAATGAACTTTATCCCCAAAAACACATTTCAACATCATTGCAGCCCTGCCTTAAGGGACCAGCTAACCTCTTTTCAGTGATTGCTCCATTAACACAGGTGTGGTTGTTGATGAGGACATGGCTGGAGATCAATCTGTCATGATTAAGTAAGAATGACACCACTGGACACTTTAAAAGGAGGCTGGTGCTTGGCATCATTGTTTCTCTTCTGTTAACCATGGTTATCTCTATAGAAACACGTGCAGTCATCATTGCAATGCACAAAAATTGCCTAACAGGGAAGAGTATCGCAGCTAGAAAGATTGCACCTCAGTCAACAATCTATGGCATCATCAAGAACTTCAAGGAGAGAGGTTCCATTGTTGCCAAAAAGGCTCAAGGGCGCCCAAGAAAGACCAGCAAGCGCCAGGACCGTCTCTTAAAAGTGTTTCAGCTGCGGTATTGGGCTACCAGCAGTGCAGAGCTTGCTCAGGAATGGCAGCAGGCAGGTGTGAGTGCATCTGCACGCACTGTGAGGCGGAGACTCTTGGAGCAAGGCCTGGTCTCAAGGAGGGCAGCAAAGAAGCACTTCTCTCCCGAAAAAACATCATGGACAGACTGATATTCTGCAAAAGGTACAGGCAGTGGACTGCTGAGGACTGGGGTAAAGTTATTTTCTCTGATGAATCCCCTTTTCGATTGTTTGGGACATCAGGAAAACGCCTCATTAGGAGAAGACAAGGTGAGCGCTACCACCAGTCTTGTCTCATGCCAACTGTTAAGCATCCTGAAACCATTCATGTGTGGGGTTGCTTCTCAGCCAAGGGAATCGGCTCTCTCACAGTCTTGCCTAAAAACACAGCCATGAATAAAGAATGGTACCAGAATGTCCTCCAAGAGCAACTTCTCCCAACCCTCCAAGAGCAGTTTGGCGATCAACAATGCCTTTTCCAGCATGATGGAGCACCTTGCCATAAAGCAAAGGTGATAACTAAGTGGCTCAGGGAACAAAACATAGAGATTTTGGGTCCA
>JARQOD010000003.1:507767745-507825737 GCA_033576555.1 Oophaga sylvatica | reverse complement strand
ACAGGTGTGGTTGTTGATGAGGACATGGCTGGAGATCAATCTGTCATGATTAAGTAAGAATGACACCACTGGACACTTTAAAAGGAGGCTGGTGCTTGGCATCATTGTTTCTCTTCTGTTAACCATGGTTATCTCTATAGAAACACGTGCAGTCATCATTGCAATGCACAAAAATTGCCTAACAGGGAAGAGTATCGCACTAGAAAGATTGCACCTCAGTCACAATCTATGGCATCATCAAGAACTTCAAGGAGAGAGGTTCCATTGTTGCCAAAAAGGCTCAAGGGCGCCCAAGAAAGACTAGCAAGCGCCAGGACCGTCTCTTAAAAGTGTTTCAGCTGCGGTATTGGGCTACCAGCAGTGCAGAGCTTGCTCAGGAATGGCAGCAGGCAGGTGTGAGTGCATCTGCACGCACTGTGAGGCGGAGACTCTTGGAGCAAGGCCTGGTCTCAAGGAGGGCAGCAAAGAAGCCACTTCTCTCCCGAAAAAACATCATGGACAGACTGATATTCTGCAAAAGGTACAGGCAGTGGACTGCTGAGGACTGGGGTAAAGTTATTTTCTCTGATGAATCCCCTTTTCGATTGTTTGGGACATCAGGAAAACGCCTCATTAGGAGAAGACAAGGTGAGCGCTACCACCAGCAGGGTGGATTGATTTAAATCACGCCGATTTAAATCAACGATTTAAATCATGATTTAAATCAAATGATTTTTTCTATTTAAATCAGATCGATTTAAATCGTGATTTTAATCATGATTTAAATCACTGATTTAAATCAAAGATTTTTTTAATATAAATCACGATTAAAATCTAAAACTTTCAATCATTGTTCAATATAGGAAAGATGTATATCTTCGTACCGTATTAGCCAGTAGATAGAAAAATATTTAGACTTGAGAGTCCTCAGTGGTTGATACCTTTTAATGGCTAACTGAAAAGATGGTAACAAATTGCAAGCTTTCGAGACTACTCAGGTCTCTTCATCAGGCAAAGACTTTGCCTGATGAAGAGACCTGAGTAGTCTCGAAAGCTTGCAATTTGTTACCATCTTTTCAGTTAGCCATTAAAAGGTATCAACCACTGAGGACTCTCAAGTCTAAATATTTTTCAATCATTGTTCAATTAACTCCACACTTCTAGCTTGGTTTCACTTTCTGTAGCTTGGTTTCAGTTTCTTTTTCAAATCAGTTGACATGCCCAAACTTGTTGGATAGTCAGTCAGCAGTACTTGGCTGTAGTAACAATCAAACTTCAGAAGTGATCTGCGTGAGCCATGGCAGGTCGTAAGAGAGACCCTATTTGGGTTCATTTTGTTGAGATGCCAGCAGAGCTTGGAAAGAAAGGTGGGAGAGCAAAGTGCAAATACTGTCAAAAGGATATCCAAGGACTTGTTTGCCGTTTGAAATCACATTATGAAAACTGCAACCAGAAGGGAAATGAAGATGTTGATAGTGATACAACTAATGTCAATGAACCCCCACAGCTTGTTCTTCCAGCGAAGATAATAAATGTAGCTACTCAGCTACTGACTGCATCGGCTTCATCGGCAGGAGTAGAGAGATTGTTTTCTTCATTTGGTTTTGTGCACACAACAGTCCGAAACCGCTTAGGAACTGCTAAAGCAGGACAACTAGTTTTCCTATTAAAAGTCCTAAATAAACAGTAGGCTTAAAGGACTGATGTATTCACTGAAGATGTTTGCTTACTTCAAACGTTAGAGATAGGCTATTGTTAAAAAGTACTTACTCTCTGTAGTTCAATTCTGATTGTTTAATAGTGCAAATAAAAATTATTAGGTTTCATAATCATCAACTGTTTTAATATTTTTATTTGTGTAAAATAATTTGATTTGCAAAAAGACAAAGTTTTGCTTGTGTACAACTTGATTAAAAAATCCTATTTAATTCAAAAAAATCCGATTTAAATCAAAAAAATCCGATTTTTTTGATTTTTTTTAAAAAAATCATGATTTTTATCCACCCTGACCACCAGTCTTGTCTCATGCCAACTGTTAAGCATCCTGAAACCATTCATGTGTGGGGTTGCTTCTCAGCCAAGGGAATCGGCTCTCTCACAGTCTTGCCTAAAAACACAGCCATGAATAAAGAATGGTACCAGAATGTCCTCCAAGAGCAACTTCTCCCAACCCTCCAAGAGCAGTTTGGCGATCAACAATGCCTTTTCCAGCATGATGGAGCACCTTGCCATAAAGCAAAGGTGATAACTAAGTGGCTCAGGGAACAAAACATAGAGATTTTGGGTCCATGGCCTGGAAACTTCCCAGATCTTAATCCCATTGAGAACTTGTGGTCAATCATCAAGAGACGGGTGGACAAACAAAAACCTAAAAATTCTGACAAAATGAAAGCATTGATTGTGCAAGAATGGACTGCTATCAGTCAGGATTTGGTCAAGAAGTTGATTGAGAGCATGCCAGGGAGAATTGCAGAGGTCCTGAAGAAGAAGGGTCAACACTGCAAATATTGACTTGCTGCATTAACTCATTCTAACTGTCAATATAAGCTTTTGTTACTCATATGTTTGCAATTATTATATTTCTGTCTGTGATAAAAACATCTGTCAAACACACATAAAAACCAGAGGGCAGCAGATCATGTGAAAATATAATATTTGTGTCATTCTCAAAACTTTTGGCCATGACTGTACACAACACATTCCACAGGACAGCGCTCTGGAGATTTGTGGCGCCTCTGGAGGCTACGTTATTATCACCTCCATCGGGCTGCGTTCGCCATAAACCTGAGGGTCAGGTGACGGCAGAGGTGGACTCTGATGGATCGAGGCATCCTCACCGTATGTCGTTTTCTGGTGAGGTCTGGTGTTGAAGGTCCAGAGGCCCTCATTGAAAGGGAGTTACTGTCACAATCCATTTTTGGATTTGTGGCAGCTCTGGTTCCATTGAGTTAAACCTTTTTCCTTTCAGGACAGCGGGGGTTAAATGTCAGTTTTTCCCCCGTTGGCAAGCTGGTGTAATTGCATTGCTGCTGGGTCAGTTGATGTGGGTGGTGACCACTCTCTCCATCCTTTAAAATGTCAGCTGATGCATCAGCTTACTGTAGGTGTTAGAGCAATCTGCAGTGACCAAGCTGGAGTAAGGAGCTCTCTGGGTGTAGTGGTGCTTCTGCTGAGTTCGCTTATCTAGTGCCTTTATTCCACTGTGTGGTGCTTTGCAGCAGAGAAAGCTAAGTGTGGTGTTTTTGTTACCTTGTCCCTTTGGTGACTGTCTCTTCCCCCTGTGTTTATTACCTGCAGAGGTGAGACTAGTGCTCATTGCTGGACAGTGCACTAGCCAGGGCAGTTATAGGTGACAACTAGGGACGAGGTATCCTGACGGTGGGGAAGGACCCGCATAGGGCATTAGGGGAGTGCAGGGACAGGCTCATGTTTGAGCTCAAGTGGTGACCATCCCTCATTCCCTATTGGTAGGGCCTTCCTCCCCCAATGAGTGGCTTCGGAACAACTCTGTGACCATTCTTGACTAGCCCAGCCAGAGCCCTGACCTAAACCCAATTGAGCATCTCTGGAGAGACCTGAAAATGGCTGTCCACCAACATTCACTGAGGTTCTGCAAGGAAGAATGGCAGAGGATCCCCAAATCCAGGTGTGAAAAACTTGTTGCATCATTCCTAAGAAGACTCATGGCTGTACTAGCTCAAAAGGGCGCTTCTACTCAATACTGAGCAAAAGGGTCTGAATACTTATGACCATGTGATATTTCAGTTTTTCTTTTAAGAAATTTGCAAATATGTCTACATTTCGGCTTTTTTTCTGTCAATATGGGGTGCATAGTGTACATTAATGAGAAAAAAATGAACTTTTTTGAATTTACCAAATGGATGCAATGAAACCAAGTGAAAAATTTAAAGGGGTCTGAACACTTTCCGTACCCACTGTATATTTTTCGCTGCCCCATATGGGTTTTTGATACTGCTTTTTGCAGATTGTTATCATCTAGCAGCATAAACCTTTTGTTAGTCACATTACATTGCCTACAATTACTCTAAATATGGCTATGCATTTTTTCTATTACGTATACTGGATGTACTGACTTATATCATTTTTATATATGCCAGTCATAAAAACTGTCGGAACCACTTTGCCCTATTTTTAAGGGGCTTTTTTGTACTATTTCCTCTCAGTGTGATTTTTTTTTTGTAATAAAGATTATATTTGTTAAATTGCTAAATTATCTGTGGTTATATTTGATATACTTTAAGTGGCAGTATTTGGTCTGAACTCTGTCTGGCCTCTGTTCAGTTGTGTCCTTTTCAGAAGTGCACAAAACTGTGGCTGACGGCACTTTTATGCAATCCTAAAAAGACGGACACCGCCAGATCACAGGTCATATGACGTCCACAGTGTCTCCATCTGCCTCATTATAGGGAAACTTCCGCCAGGGGTTTTGTCTGAATCACATATTTCAGGATTTACACGGAAACCCCGGTGTAAGTGCTCAGTGTAGAGCAAGGATAAAAGTTCACAGAGCTTTACTGCGATCTTTGAGAGGCAGAATGGAAAAAAATCAACAGCATGTGAAGAATTGGTTTTATGTTTTATGCCGTTCCTCATGCGGTATAAGTGATATGGCGACTTTATTCTTTGGGTTGATGCGATTACAGCAATACCAGATTTATATCAGGTTTTTATGTTTGGCTGCTGTCACACAGTAACACGTTTAGTGCGAAAACTAGTTTTTGCATCATCATATTTTGAGAGCTATAATTTTTCCATATTTCGGCCCACAGAGTCATGTTATGGATTGTTTTTTGCGGGATGAGCAGACGTTTTTATTGGTACAATTTTTTGGCACATAGCATTTTTTGATCGCTTTCTATTCGATTTTTGTGAGACAGAATTAACAAAAACCAGCAATTCTGGAATTGCTTTTGTTTTTTTATACTGTTTCATGTGTGCTAAAATTGGTAAGGCAGCTTTAGGGTATGTTTCCACGGTCAGGAAACGCTGCGTGTTTGACGCTGCGTACAGCTGCAGCGTCAACACGCAGCGTCCAGATGTTATAGCATAGTAGAGGGGATTTCATGAAATCCCTTCTTCACTATGCATTAAAAGACTCACGTAAACGGACATGCGGCGCGTCTTTCCAGAACGCAGATTGTCTGTTTACAATGCGGCGACGCTCCATAAACCCACCTTACTACGCCTATGTACTAATTTAAATAAGATCTTACCTCCTCCCACTACCGGAAGTCCCCGTCCACTGCAGTTCTCGCGATAACTTAGCTTACCGCAAGAACTGCCTTGTTACTGAGAGAACTGCCATGCACGTGACCGGGGGTTATCTCCGATCACTAGGGTAATTCTCATGGTCAGCTCACCGTGAGAACTACAGTGTAGGTGACCGCCAGAGATCTCCGGTGGTCATCTACAAGCTCTGCTATCTCTGGATGTCATGCATCCAGATGTAGCAGAGCTGGACTTGTCATGGGGCAATCATTATTAAGGACTATGTCGGACAGGAAGTATGTGTTTATTATTTTATTTTTTTCTCAGGAGCTCGAGGGCTTCGGGGAATAAGGTGTATAATAGAATGGCAAAACTGTGTGGTGTTTTATTTCATTAAAATACTTTTTTCTGGCTGTCTTTTTTAACACTTTACATACTATAGGATTAGTAATGGAGAGGCGTCTTATTGACGCCTCTCCATTACTAACCAGGCTTGATGTCACCTTACAATCAAAGGTGACATTAACCCCTTATTACCCCATATGACACCGCTACACAACAGTGGGAAGAGAGAGGCTAAGTGCCAGAATTGGCGCATCTTACAGATGCGCCATTTCTGGGGCGACTGCGTGCTGGTGTTTGTAGCCAGGGGGGTCGATATCCATTGCCCCTTCCTAGGCTATGAATATCAGCCCGCAGAAGTCTGTGTAGCCTGTCTATTAATTATAGGGGGGCACCACGTCATTATTTTTTGGGTCCCCCTATTTTAATAACCAGTAAAGGCTATGCAGACAGCTGCGGGCTGATATTCATAGCCTGGGAAGATCCATGGGTGTTAACCCCTTCCCCGGCTATAAACATCGGCCCCCAGTCACTGGCTTTCCCTCTCTGGCGCAGAAAATTGAACAGGAGCCCACGCCATTTAAAAAAAAAAATTATTTATAAAAAAAAAAGGAAAGGACACTGCATATTAGGCAGCGGTCAGACATGCGAGAAACTCGCACGAGTCTCGCACCTCAGTACCCGGCACTGCACTCGGGACTGGAGCGTTCAGCTGCATGGAAATACATGAAGCTGCACACTCCGGTAACGAGTGCCGTCTATCTAACCCATATCTATCTATCTATAATAGTTAAGAAAATTTGGCAGCACTACCAAAAGAAGCCGGGTGCAATAAAACTTGTTAGGCCGGGATCACACATGCGACGAAAACGTCCGACGCTCACATGTGAAATCCTAGCTCTGGCGCCAGCCCTCGGGAGTGGAGTGCGCGGCTGCATGTATTTCTATGCAGCCCTCAATCTCCTGTAATAAAATTAAAAATAATAAAGCAACAATATACCATACCTGTGGAGTGGTGCTAATGCGACCACTCCGGCTGTAAACTACAGGGGAATGAATGTGAAGCAGAGTGCACAGGCTCAGTAACTAGAGGTGACGTCACTGAGTCTGTGCTCGCTGCCGTTCTGAACTCCTGTAACCTCAGGACCGTGGGAAAATGTAAGTGATGAGGTCACGGCAGTTCAAGGTCTGTCCCAGTGACCTCATCTCTTGCATTCTCCCACTGTCTGGAGGTTGTAACATCCATGAAAAGTGCCTTTACACTGGTGAAAAAGCTTTCTAATTGGTGCTTCAACACTATTTCATAACAATGTTTATTTACATTCATTTTTTTATCACTTTTTATTGTACATTTTGTTCATCAGTATGATGATAAAGCATTATTTTTTGCCTAGTTTTTTAGATTTATTGTGTTCACTGAAGGGGTTAACAACGGGGGGACATTTTTATAGAGTGGGTCATTACAGATACCAAATATGTATACTTTTATTGTTTATTTTTTTAATTACATAAATAAATGTATTTATTGGAAAAATATTAGCTTTTTTTCTTTATTTGGTAATTTAAATCAAATATTTTTACACTTAATATTTTTTTTTAACTTTTTTTTACATTGTCCAATTCCAAGACATCACTGTATAGTGTCAGATCGCTGATCTGATGTTCTGCAATGCATCTGCACTGCAGGGCATGAAAGCAGTGGCTGAGAGGCAGGGAAGGAGGAGTCTCAGGGTCCTGCTCACTTCGAAGCCACCTTCCCTACTGACAGCCATATCAGATGAGTTAAATGACTGAGATCGGTGCTAGCAAAGATCGTGAGCATTGCTGTGGGGTGTCGGCTCTTAGGCAGAGCTGACACCTGCACCCAATTGCCGCAGAGCTCAGCGTGAGCCCGCATGATCGTGCCGCCGTACAAATACTGCTGTTTGCAGGAACTCAGCTCCCGCAGAGCGGTGTATGTACAGCGCATGTCAGGAAGGGGTAAGGTCAAAATTGGCTTTAGTTCTTGGGTTAATGATATAGAAAAAATATTTGAGATGAACTATTTTGCATTGAGTGGCGTTTCTTTATGTTGCTTTTAATGAATTTTGAATTATGCTAACCTGTTAAACAGAATGTGTCAGCAGAATAATGCAGGCAATATACCAGGAAAAAAGCTGCTGGATTGCCAAAACAAGGATCATGTGGTTGTCCTGAAGGATTTGGTTTGACTTTGAAGCACCATGACAATAAACCACTTATTAATATCTGGTTTTCAGATCCTTGTTTTGGCAATCCAACAGAGCCATTTAAGTCCACTCACTCCTGGTGAATTGTCATCTTGAATTCCTGTGGATTCTGCAACAGCCGATATTTTTACGCTAAACAGAGGTTCTGTCACACAAAGGTTGTGTGTTAATCTACAGTACTGCTGATAAAACACTGATGTTATTGAAACATCATCACTTGAGGATTAGCTGCCATATGTCACCAAGTTCTCCTGCACTGTTAAACCCACTCCTCCACTGTTTGTCAGCTTTCTGCCTATGCACAGTGTACACATTTGTCAATCAGTGGTGTAGGAAGGGTTATACAGAGCTCAGCATTCAGAAAACTGCTGCATATGTAGCAGAGAAAAATAGAATTTTATCACAACTGCACCAATCAGATCAGTAAGAGATATATCACTGAAATCAGGGTCTCTGTCCCCCAATCATCAGATTAGATAGCAAAAGCCTGGTGACAGATTCTCTTTAAATGTTGAAACTTTACTAAATTGAAGAACCTTTGTATGTTTACAAAAAAAATATTTTACCACAAAGAGGAATCTATTCCATGTTGTTGCTGGCAGCAATAGTTTGGTATATGATTATTTAAAGTAGATGTCTTATTAACTTGTGCGCTCCTTGGACACATAGGGATTGGTTTCCTAATAAATGGTTAACAATAGTGTACAATAATTTTTCCATATAAAACTGTTTTTTGTAAATTAGTTTAACATTATATGAATTGAAAGCCATACTTTTTTAAATCTAATACAGATATCCTACACTTATAAAAAATTGCTGTTGGAGTCAAGTCTGTATATGGTGGAACTGCATTGATAAATAAGAAGTCAGTTTTCTAAATTTTTAAACAGTGTCACTTTATGAGGTAGCAAGTCTGGAACGCTTCAACATATCCCAGTGATTGTGAGAAAGTTTTTTCATGACGCATTGTACTTTGTTAGTGGCAAATTTAGGTCAATATGATTTGCATTTATTTATGAAATATCAAAAATGTAACAAATTGTGAAAAAGTTGCAATCTTTGAACTTTGCATTTTATGCCCTCAAAACAGCCATACCACACAAAATAATTAATAAATAAAATTTACCACGTCTACTTTATGTCTCCATTATATATTTTTTATCTTGTTAGGAAGCTTGAAGGGTAAAAAGTTTAGAAGTAATTTTTCATTTTTACAATGTAAATTGTCTCTTCAGAGAGGACTAGAACTCTAGTGCCAACTATTGGAAGTAGCAATTCTAAAAGTCAATGTCGACCTTTTAACGAGCTTTATCACATGACTTAGGATAAAAGCCAAACCAGAATCTCAATTTACAGACACTGTGTTTCGGTGTACTGCCCCTCGTCAGTGCAAAGTGTGAGATCTCGTTTGGCTGTGTGAGAGGCGTCTGACCGATATCAAGAAGTATCGTTTCTCCTTGCAGAGAGTGACATGCTAAACATGCCAAGATGAGGAGACTTAAAGCCATAATGCTGCTCTGGGCAATAAACAAATTGTCTCTTCAGAGAGGAAGAGGACTAGAACTCTAGTACCACTTATTGGAAATAGCATGGTATACATGTCTTTGCAGTGTCCCCCTGTATAGGAAACTGCAGTCTGCTGCGCTTTCCTATACAGTTACATAAGTGCATGCTGGCCAGAGGAAGGCTGAAAGATCACACTTTTAAGATGTATCTGATGTATGGTCACCCAAGGTGCCGTTTCGTATACATCTAGAAAAGTTTCCAAATGTATACTGTAGGCTAGGTGCATAGACGCAGTGTGCACCTAGCCTAAGCGATGTATAGCCTACATGCAGCAACTCCCATATATTGCTTGGTGGTCGCTGCCTGAATACTGCAATAAATTCACTTCCATGAGAGCTCAGTACTCGTATACTAAGTTCAGAACTCACTACTAAGAAATGTGCAGGGCTACGGTACGGTGTTCTGCCAGAAAATCACAGGTCTGGCTGCAGTTTTCAGCTGATAGGTGGGTGCGCTAGCATCGGACCACCACCAATCTCATATTGAAAAACAGCAGAGAGATCATCAATGATTAGACCCCAAGAACTCCATTAAGTATGTTCTCTTGTGTGCAGCAGTGCCATGCATGTTGACATTAAGTGTGATTTAGGCACGGTGCGGGGTTTAGAAGAGGGGGCCATTTGACTTTCTGAGCTTGGATTTTACTGGATTGTTTCTTTGGTAGCCATGTCGCTTTTCCAGTGCCCTTGAACTACTAGGAACATGGACAACTTCTTGACTGATGACAAATCTGAATAGGTGCTTGGTTTTTGCTGGATGAGATTCAGTTTTTATTGGTGCCATTTGGGAGAACATAACATTTATTATATGCTTTTTATGTAAATTTTTCCGAAACAGAATGCAATCCAGGAATTGTCTATAATTTTTTATGCCATTTTACACTGTTCATCGTGCGGTAAACGTAATAAAATGAATTTATTCTTTGCACCAGTACAATTACAGTGACACAAGTGTTAAAAAGTGTTTTGATAATTTGCTATTTCTAAACATTAAAACATGATTTTACAAAAAAAACCTATTTGTTATTGCATCGCCATATTCTGAGAGCTATAACATTTTTTTTCTGCTGAACAAGCTAGGTGGCGGCTTGTTTTCTGCGGGATGCGTTGTTGTTTTTATTAGTACCATTTTGAAGACATAACATTTTTGCTCGCATTTTTTTCTTCAATTTTTGGGTGGCATAGTGAACAAAAATCAGAAGTTCAAAATATTTTTTATTTATTTTTCACACTTTTCACCATGCAGTAAAATTGATCAGGCAACTTTATTCTTCAGGTCATTACGATCGCCTTGACACCAGATTTATATGGGTTTTTTAATTTTTTGCTTCTTTTGCACACTAAAATCAATTTTTTACGAACAATAATTTGTTTTTTCATTGTTATACTCTGATTGCTGTAATTTTTTTTATTTTTCTTAACAGAGCTATATAAGGACTTGTTTTTTGAGGGACAAGATTTTTATGTGGAATTCAAATACTTTTGTATGTCCTATTTGTGATTCATGGGATTTTTTACTCACTAGAGTAAAAAGACAAAAGTAAAAATACTCTTCCCATCTAAGGCCAGTAGTTGCAAAGTGTAAATTAGAAATAAGCAGAGGACAAAATGGAAGTTAACTAAATATGCTTTACTACTAATGAAAATAGTGTAAGAAAGGAGAGACTGGAAAACTGTAAATACATACACCTTATTAACCCCTTGCCGCTTCATGACCGTGATGTACAATTATATCATAGGGGATGGGCTAGAACTCACACATCGTAATAGATTAAAATGACGTTGGAGTGGGATCAGGAGTTTAGCCCGTGTCATCAGCAGTGGGCGTCAGCTGTTTCATACTGCAGACACCCTGCTGCAATGACTATGGTCGGTGTTGTCATCTGTTTTGTGAGTTGATGGTTGGTATGATAACCCAGAGGCAGGATCTATACAGCTTTATGTCAGAGTAAAACTGACAAGTATGATGTATTTTCGTCTTATACTTTCGTATTTCGTATTCGAAAGATCAGAAAGTTAAATATTAAAGTCACACTGCGGGAATAAGCCAAAAAAAACTAATTAAAAGTTTTTCAAAAAATATAAAACATAAATAGGGTGATGTTTTTGGCACCTCAATACCTCTGCAAAAAGGAAATTGTGCCTGAAATAAACTCCTAATATTTCAGTCAATAAGTAAATTAGGGCTACATATTTGATATTTCTAAACCTCAGAGACAGGGTCATACATATTAAGTTTCCATGGTTCGGCCTGTTGCTTTATAGAAAGAAAAAAAAAGATTATCTGAAAAAAAAAAAACCAAAACATCTAAAACATCAAATGTTGATGAATCATGTCCACAAAGATTTAATTCTTGTTAAGTCTCTACAAGATCATGACATTTTCTAAATAATAATGACAAAGAGTATTACAGAGGATTAAAATAAATGCTTCAGAACTGAATGTGAGAAATTGCTGCAAAACTGAAAAACTGTAAAATGTCCCAGAAAAATAAATGTTTAAAAAATGATGCCAACATAGAGTACACATATGCTAAAAATTATTTTGTGTCATCTACGTTTATAATTTGTGTGCCTTAAGGGCATAATTTTTTCCAATTTTTTGATGAAATTGCATTTTTTAATAAACAAGACCTAGTGACCTAAATTTACAGATATTCTTAAATGTGTCAAAAAAACACTGTCAATCATTTGGATAAGTAAAAATAAGTAGTTAATAGCAGTAAGTTATTGCTACGTAAAGTGAGACATGTCATATTTGAAAAACGGGGCTGCGTCCTAATGTGCCAAATAGGACGGATCATTAAGGTGTTAAAGGTGAATCCAGTACCAGAGATATCAGTGTCCATGTGTGTAATACTTGTAGCAACAATGTGCCGCATCAGTATCACACGTACCAGCGCCTGGGAAGTGGCGAAACTGTTTGCGATGTTACCTGGTGCGGGTGACGAAGACAGCTCACATCATTCTCCTCTGCTCGCACTGCAGTTAGCGCTTGGGGAGAACGTTGAGAGTTGTACTCAACTGATAACAGTGAGGGCAGGAGGTGGCTGGTGGGAGTATTCATCAGCCACCGCCTGCACTATAAAGAAATAAAAAAACAGTGTGGGTTTTGATAACCAGCCAGGCAAAACTGATAGCTGCGGGCTGCAAGCCTCAGCTGGCACCTTCAGCAAGGATGGTTATCAAGAATAGTTTTTTTTTAATAATTTAACATATCATTTAAAAATATGGTGTGGGGTCCTTCCCATATTTGACAGCCAGCCTTTCTAAATTAGACAGCTAGGGGTTGATGCTCTTGCCACTTGCTCTGTGGTGGTGACAAGTGGGGTTCATATTTGTTGGGTTGATATCACCTTTGTAAGGTCCAGTGACATCAAGCCCACGGATTAGTAATGGAGAGATATCTATAAGACACCTATCCATTACTAATCCTATAGTTGAATTGTAATTAAAGACACAGCCAGTATAAAGTCCTTTATTTCAAATAAAAACAAAACACACTTTTCCTTCCTTATTTAAAAATAACAAACAGTTATACTCACCTAACGCCCATTCCACTGAATCCCTCATCTCCTGTAATAAAACAAAAATAAAAAACAACGATATCCCTCACCTGTAAGGTGTTCCGTCCCATGCCATAATCCATATCTCTCTCCTTCTGTACTTGTGTGTGCCTTGTTTTGCTCATATTTATTGTACTTGTCTATATTTGCCCCTTTCACATGTAAAGCACCATGGAATAAATGGCACCATAAAAATGTATAATAATAATAAATAGTTTTCAACCAGGACGGTGCCAACATGTGACCATCAAGGCTGAGAACCACTAATGAATTAGCTGCTGCGAGCTCAGCATCAGTGACTAGTGATGATGTCATCGAGATTACAGCCAGTCACGTCACGTGCGGTGATGTCAGCACCATGAGAAAAAGTCAATGAGTTCACCGCAGTTCAGCTAAGTGAGAAATACAGAAATACATGTAGCCGCACGCTCCGGTCCAAGTGCCGGCGGCAGTGCCAGGTGTTAATGCGAGAGATTCGCGCTTGTTTCTTGCATAACACACGCAAGTGTGACACCGCCCCATATCAGTTGAATAAAACTCTCAACATTCTCCCCTGCTAGCGATGAGCGCAGTGCAGCAGAAGAGAATAATGAGACCGGTCTTCAGCACCTGGCACCGGGAAACAGCACGCTCTGTACCGCTACTTCCCAGGAGCCGGCACATGTCACACGGATGTCATCATTTATGATATCCGTGTGCATGAATGCAGAATGTTTTGCAGCAGCTGCTGCTGTTAAAAAATGAACATGTCAGCGTATTTTGCCCACAGACACACGGTCCGTGGAAACACACTGACATGTGAACATACATAATCACTTGAATGTGTTTACATGTGTAAGTGTTTCCGGTACATGTGGAAAAATGTCACCACACGTACTGGACACACTAACATTTTAAAAAGAGCCCTTAGTCTGATTTTTCCCTACAGTCCCAGGAAGACTGCTCAAACTTTGGAGTTTCATAGAAAAATATACGTGGCTGCAATTGTGCAGCCAGGCTCTGATCCATTCTTCCCATATTTTTGGCAGTATGAATCGAGTGACAGGTTCCCTTTAAAATGCTGCAAGACACAACCTTTAAAAGTGCAGGGGTTAAAATACTAACCAGGATTTAGATTATGTAAATTTTTACAACCTTCACATTAGCTCAGCTTCAGCAAAAGTTATCCAGTTAAGAATTCATCCCCGACAAGAACTTCTAGAATAATTAATTGTATTATTACACCCTTGAACTGAATGCAATTAATTATCTCTTAGAGAATGGCAGCAGCAAGAATATGTCAGTGAGAAGTGATAAAAAGGGATGAAAACATACACACAATAAAAAGATACATTTTTATTCTCCTTATTAGTGCATGTGTAACAAATAAAAAAATGCATTGTACAGAAAGCTAGAAAACCAAGAAGCAAAGAAAGAGGTAAGTAACAAGAAATAGTAGATCTAGTCTGAAAACCATGAAATACTACAAGATCATCACAATAAAGTAATGTATTTCCCACATAGTGCAGCTAGCATTGTACACCAAATACACATCAGCAAATACATTAAATCAGTCATGTCCACCAAAATACTTCAGGGATAAAGGAAGCCAGGAAAAGAGGACACTTGTTTAGAATCTTCATATAAGTATTTGGACCCATTTTTAACCTGTACGATTGTTATATCACATCTTTTTTAGGACATATCCAAATTTAGGCATATGTATACAGCCAAATGTGCAGGCGATATTTACACCAAATAACTGTCTTCCTTGACTTGCGCCATATTTATGATGTGTTTTAGACACTTCTCATTTGTCCGTGTTTTATGAAAAAGGGCGTGGTTTTACATGCAACACTAGGTACCAAAAAAAGTCTAAGTTACTTACCGTTAACGGTATTTTTCGAAGTCCATGACAGCACTACGGAGAGAGGGGATCCGCCCCTTAGGAACAGGAAACCTACAGATACAAAAGGGCGGCACCTCTCCCACGCATCAGTTGGGTTACAGAGCATAAGAGGACTATCAAGGTTAAATGGTATACAGTAAAAAATTTTATGCATCACACAGTAACATTAATCAATTGTTTATTACATGTGGACTATATAAGAGGAAGAAGTGCACAAAAAAACCCGGGTGGGAATGTAAGGGTGCTGTCATGGACTTCGAAAAATACCGTTAACGGTAAGTAACTTAGACTTTATTCGAACGTCCATGACAGCACTACGGAGAGAATTACAGAGAGTAATAACTACTTAGGGAGGGACTACAGCCTGCAGCACCCTTAGTCCGAAAGAAAGGTCTGAGGAAGCACCCAAATCTAATCTATAATGAGTGTAAAACGTGTGTGGAGAAGACCACGTAGCTGCCTTACATATCTGGTCAATGGAGACTTCTGCCCTCTCTGCCCATGAAGTCGCCACAGCTCGAGTGGAATGCGCCCTTAGCCTCTCAGGTGCCGGCTTGCCCCCGAGGTGTATGCCAGAGAAATTGCTTCCCTAATCCATCTGGCTAATGAGCTTTTTGTTATTCTACAGCCTTTGTTAATCCCTTGAAAAGAGACAAACAATGCATTGTCCCTTTTCCAGGCATCAGTGACTGTCAAATATTGCAGCAGACATCTTTTAACATCTAAAGTATGGAGTTTCATCTCTTTTTGATTAGATGGATTAGGGATGAACGAAGGGAGAACAATTTCCTGTGTTCTGTGGAAAGCGGAAGACACCTTAGGTAGGTATGCCGGATCCGGTCTAAGTATTATCCTGTCATTCAGGACCTGAGTGTAAGGAGATAGTCTAGATAGTGCCTGGATGTCACTTACCCTCCTAGCCGAGGTTAATGCTACCAGGAAAGCGGTCTTAAGGGAAAGAATTTTTATTGATGCTGCTGATATAGGTTCAAAAGGGGGCTCTGTTAAAGCAGTGAGAACAAGATTTAAGTCCCATGGCATGATTCTTACCTTCACTATGGGTCTCGACCTACCCGCAGCTTTAATGAATCTACTGACCCAGTAATTATTTGCGATGTTGCAACTAAAGAGTGCCCCCAAAGCTGAAACTTGCACCTTAAGGGTGCTTGTGGAGAGACCTAAGTCCAGACCCTTTTGTAGGAATTCTAGAATCTGGGTTATCGGTGTTGGGTCCCCTGCTACCACCCCCGAGCTCTGAAGAAATTTCTTCCAAATCCTAGCATAGATTCTAGTTGTAACCTCTTTTCTGCTTTTAAGGAGAGTATTAATTACATTAGCAGAAAACCCCTTATCTCTCAGCAGCGACCGTTCAAAATCCAGCGCGTCAGGTGGAGGCCCGCTACTCGAGGATGGTAGACTGGACCCTGGGAGAGCAGATCGGGAATATCCGGCAGGACCCACGGGTCGGCTATCGACATGTTTCTGAGACATGAAAACCATGCCCTCCTGGGCCAAAAAGGAGCGATTACTATTATCCTTGCCCTGTCCTTCCTGACCTTCCTCAATACTAGGGGGAGTAAAGACAGGGGAGGAAATGCGTAGGCTAGATTGAAATCCCACTGTAATAGAAGAGCGTCCACTGCCAGAGGGCGTTCTTTGGGATTCAGAGAGCAGAACTGTCTCACTTTCCTGTTGCTTTTGGTAGCAAAGAGATCTACCTCCGGTAGACCCCATTTCCGCACAATTAGGTCGAAGATGGAAGTCTTTAATGACCACTCTCCTTGGCTCAGGAGATTGCGGCTTAAGAAGTCCGCTTTGGTATTTTCTTCTCCCCTTATATGTAGAGCCGTTAGAGAAAGAAAGTGTCGTTCTGCTATCTGAAGTAGGCGCCTTGCCACTTCCATGAGAGGACCGGAACGAGTACCACCCTGGTGGTTGATGTAAGCGACTGTGACCCGATTGTCGGAGAGCACTCGAACGTGGTGACCCTGTAGATAGAGAAGGAGCTTTTTAATTGCTAGCTCTACCGCTGCTAATTCCTTCATATTAGAAGACATTTGAATTTGATCCTGCTCCCATAAGCCCTGAACCATAACGTCCCCCATATGAGCCCCCCACCCAGAGGGGCTAGCATCTGTTGTGACTATTCGGGATATCTCATATTCCCAGGGAACCCCCTTAGACAGGTTTGTCTCATTCTTCCACCAATCCAGGGATCTTATAGCAGCCTGGGACAAGGATAGCTGGCCTTCCAGGTAACCACCTAGCAAATTTTGATACAGCAAGACCTCAGCTTGCAGCGCCCTTGTGTGAAATTGGGCCCACCGAACCGCGGGAATGCAGGACGAGAGGGAGCCCAAAAGAGACATGGCCTTCCTAAGCGACATGGAGGGGTTACTGGAAGCGTTTAGGACCTGGTACCGTAAGCGAATTAACTTGTCTGACGGTAAACTACAGTTCTGATTCTGTGAATCCAGAATTAGCCCTAGAAATTGCTGAACCCTCATCGGATTCAAACGAGACTTTTTGGTATTTATTAGCCATCCCAGCCGCTCTAAAGTAGAAATCGCTCTTTTCAGTTGCTCTAGGCAATGCTCTGCCGTCTTTCCAATGATAAGAAAGTCGTCAAGGTAGGGGACTATGAGCATATTTGATTCACGTAAGTGGGCCATGACCTCCGACATAACCTTAGTGAACACTTGTGGGGCAACCCCCAAGCCAAAGGGAAGGGCGCTATATTGAAAATGTTGCAGTGATTCCCCCATCTGGATTGCTACTCTGAGGAAACGCTGATGCTCCATATGGATCGGTATGTGGTAATAAGCGTCTTTCAGATCTAACACCACCATAAAGCAATTTTCAAACAGAAGCTTTATTGCTGAGCTGACCGTTTCCATTTTAAATGGGTGAATAATCAGGAACTTATTGAGGGCTTTCAAATTAATAATTGTTCTAAAAGACCCGTCCGGTTTACGGATCAAAAACAGAGGGGAGTAAAACCCCTTACCCCGCTCTGCTTCTGGCACCTCCACTAAGACTTTCTTAGCGCAAAGCTCCTGAACCTCCAACTCTAGAGCGGCCTGCTCCGATGGCGATGACCTGAGTGGGGTAATTTTAAAGTTATCCCAAGGTACCGAGGAGAATTCTAACCGCAGCCCTGTAGCTATGATGTTAAGGATCCAGCTACTGCTTGAGATTTCCGACCAGGCCGGGTAGAAGGCCTTCAATCTGCCTCCTACCGGCATTGCTAGTCATTGCGAGGGTTTTTTTGTTTCCTTAGGTGGACCTCTAAACATAAACCCTGTACCTCTTCGCCTCTTTTCATCCCATTTGGCTCGTTCCCTGGACGACCTTCGGTAGCTGAACCTCCTTCTGCTGAAAGGTCTTTTATAGGAAGGGGTTGATAGACTGGGAAACTTTTTCTTGTCGTCCCCTGCCTTCTCTAAAAGTTCGTCCAGGACCGGGCCAAAAAGATATTCGCCGTCACACGGAATGGAGCAGAGGCGAGATCTGGCTTGAATATCGCCCGGCCAACATTTCAGCCATAATGCCCTTCGTGCTGCATTAGACAGCCCTGCCGCTCTGGCAGTCATTCTTACTGAGTCCGCTGAGGAATCAGCCAGGAAAGCCGCCGCGTTCTGAATTATCGGCAAGGTCTTCCGAATTGACCCTCTGGAGGTTCCATCTGCTAACTGGGATGCTAACTGGTCTAGCCAGACCATCAATGACCTGGCTGCACAAGTGGCTGCAACCGCCGGTCTCAGGGCACCTGCCGACATCTCCCATGTGCCTTTCAAGAAGGAGTCTGCCTTCTTGTCTAGTGGATCTTTCAAAGACCCCATATCATCGAAAGGGATGGAGGATTTTTTAGAAGCCTTCGCCACTGCTGCATCCAGCTTCGGGGCCTTATCCCATCTACCTGTCAAGGGATCTTCAAAGGGATATCTTCGCTTAAACACTTGGGGTAAGGAGCCTCTTTTTTCAGGCTTCTTCCACTCTCTGTCTATAAGGCCTTGGATGCTACTGTTTAGTGGAAAGGATCTCCGTTTTTTTGGATCTAGACCACCAAACATCAGATCCTGTACTGAGAGCTCTGGTTTCGCCTCTTCTACCCCCATGGTGGACCTAACTGATTTGACAAATTTGTCCATCTGGTCCAAGGGAAAACAAAAACGGGTAGCGTCTTCCGTAGAAGACGAGGAGGAAGCCGAAGAGGAAGGCGAGGAGGGTCCTGACACAACTTCACCCCTATCATGGGCGGCAGGTGACTCTGAATCAGATAAAACTGGTACATTTCTACGGCTGGAAAATTCTCAGTGTCTTGAGGACGCTTTCAACTCTGCTCTTATTATCTCCTTCAGGCTTTCGGTGAAATCTGGAGTCTCCTCCGCTATCTAAAAAGGGAAGGGGCATAGGGGGGGTTACTATCTCATCCCATGCCCCTGCCCTTCCCACTCAAATGCCCTACCGTCTGTTGCATGCACGGCTGGCACAACCTTTTAGGGCAAGCGTCAGGCAGAGGGCAAGCGCAAAAGGCACATTCCCTGTGCTTGCTTTTCACCGAACACTTCTTCCCCTAGTAACAGACACAGAATGGGGGAAAAACTGTATTACTGGGTATTCTAAATCTGACGATCTCTTACCCAGATTATACAGCAGTAGGTACCGGATCACGGGGAGGGGCTTTTTCCCAGCTGCGGAACTTCTGCGGCTGGTGCTCCTGGCCATTGAAGAGGAGCGCTCTGTCTGCTGCTGCTGGCTCTCCTGTTGCACCGAGGGAGCTTCTGCAGTGTCCATCGTGAAAAATGGGGCAGAAGCGCTTTACCTCTTTCCTAGGCTCCTTATATCCTCCCCCGGATATCCGGATCAGCAGGTCTGGCCAGGGGTCCACCCCCTCCTACTCCCCGCCCCACAGCCCCCGCACCTCCCCACCGTCCCCACAGCAGGCGCCGTCTGATGATGCAGCCGACAAAAATTTCAAAAACGCCGGCCGGCGTCTCACTTCCGGTTCCGGTGGTGGAGACTCCGCCCCCTTTTTCCCCGCGCTCCTACAGACCCAGCCGTACTGATGGAGGTAAGTATAGACTCTCGCCGCATCGCCCCTCCAGCGGGGACACGAGCGGAGATCTCCCCCAAACCCAGCCGCGCCGCTGCCGAAGCGGCGCGCGGCTAAACTTTTCAAAAACCCCGCCGCGCCGTCCATAGCAGCGACGCGGCGGGAAATTCAAAACCGCCCGCCGCGCCGTCCATAGCAGCGACGCGCGCGGGAAATTCAAAAAATCCCGCCGCGCCGTCCATAACAGTGACGCGCGGCGGAATTCAAAACCGCCCGCCGCGCCGTCCATAGCAGCGACGCGGCGGGAAATTCAAAAATTTTTTAAAAAGATTTTTTTTTTTTTTTTTTAAAAAACACGGCTGCACCACCTTAAGAGGCCCCCCCATGACAGGACCACAGGAGAGGACAGGGAGAAGGCATCGGGACCAGGGAGAGGGGTGGGAATACTTACCTACCGGCGCTGGCTGGGAGACAGGGATCCTCTGGATACTGCTCCACCTGCTCCGCACACTGCCATGGAATCCTACCCGGACCCACCGTGGCGCTTCCAGGGGCTCCGCACCGGCCGAGGTAGGAGATTCCCCCCCGCTACCTGGGTCGACCGGCCGGCCTGGGTCCTCCTGAAGATCTTCATCTGTAGGAAACCCGTCCTTTAGGAACAGGAAACCAACTGATGCGTGGGAGAGGTGCCGCCCTTTTGTATCTGTAGGTTTCCTGTTCCTAAGGGGCGGATCCCCTCTCTTCGTAGTGCTGTCATGGACGTTCGAATAAATAATGTGCAAAAATTGCCCAAATTTCTGGCACATAGGTGATGTGCATTTAGACAATCGTACAATTAGGTTTATCAAACAGCAAGAGTAACTTTAATAAAATTGGCCCATTTTAAGACCGTTTTGCTTTTTAAGACTGTTTATTCTAAAGCTCCTAATCGTGATGATTGGCATCTTTCATGCCAGTCTTGATGCTGAATTGGAGTGCGGGTCATCTGATGCATTGAGAGGCACAGGTCTCAATGAATCAGATGAGGTGCCTCCATATGCACCTCGCCACAAATCTTACTCCACTCAGGGACTTGAGTAAGATTTGTAGTATAAGGTATACCAGCTCACTGGAGTGATAATTGTTTAATAAGGTATGCCACCACACTGGAGTAAGATTTGTGCTATAGAATAAGCCAATACTCTGGAATAAGATATGTGGTATAAGGTACACCACCACACTGGAGTAAGATTTGTGCTATAAGGTACGCCACCACACTGGAGTAAGATCTGTGCTATAAGGTACGCCACCACACTGGAGTAAGATCTGTGGTATAAGGTACGCCACCACTCTGGAGTAAGATTTGTGGTATAAGGTATTCCAACACACTGGAGTAAGAGTTGTGGGATAAGGTACGCCAACACACTGGAGTAAGATTTGCAGTATAAGGTACACCACCACATATCATACATTTGACACACTCTATCCAATCCAAGATCTGCCTACTTTGTTGGCATGAAAACGCCAAAAGTCGTAGTATATTTGTACAGCCTCACATTGCACAAAAAGTTTGTGAATTTTCAAAGCTTTTTATGCCAGTTTTTTGGTGTAAAAGCTTCAATAGTTTGAGGTAAAGCACACGTGTAGTAGAGCTAGGCAGCACATTCGTGACGCCAGGTTCGCCATCAGGGCATTACTGCTCTTACTGCTGTATGGAGCCCAGTGAACAGCAGTACAAAGGGTGACCCAAGCCCATCCTCTTGTGCTTCTGCTCACCGGGCCCCATCGTGCAATCAAGTAGTGTGTGCGGCGCACACCTCAGCGCTGGAAGCTTTCCCAGAGCAGCGCAGTTCCAGCTCACTCCGCCTTCTCTGGACTTCCGGTCAGGTGACGGCGCGTACGTGATGACGTTATTGTCTACGCGCCATCCTGTAGGAGAACATTAACATTATTCGGTAATTATGCTGTGGTAATATGTGGTTTGGTCATGGTGTGATGGTATTTGTCCCTTGTATGTAGTATCACTGGTCATTGTAAAAAAATGAGGGCAGAGCAAAGTAAGGCAGTGCGCAGGCGCCGGGAAAGGTCAGAGAGGCCCAGCGCCTGCGCACTGCAGTACTTTGCACTGCCCTCAACAGGGCAGATCCGTATGCCTGCACAGGAGCGCGACACAAAGCAAGCAGGATGACGACATCGCATTTAGATGGGAGGAGCCGGAACTGGACCTGCGACATCCATCGGACCGGACCGCCCCCCACGGTGAGTATAATAAAACCTCTTTTTCTTATCTTTCAGGTCAGACTGGGGGCTTATATACAACATTACAGAATGCTGTAGATAAGCCCCAAAAGGCAGTGGCCGCATCTTATAGCGGCAAAACGAGGTGACGGGTTCCCTTTAAGGCGACCAAACATGAGAAAACATTTCATCGGGATCCACTAACGATCTTAGGCCGGCGTCACACTGGCTCCATGCAGCCGCGCACTCGAGTCCAAGAGCGGGCAGCCGTGCGGGGTGTTGATGCGAGAAAGTCGTGCGACTTACTCGCATTAAACTCGCCAGTGTGACGCCGGCCTAACTGTGCTTCCAGTAGGGTGTGGCAGTGGCTGCTTCCTGGAAATCCTCAATAATAATGGCAAAGTGTTACTTTATTAAGCAAAAAAGTGTACATATGATGGAGGCATTATGCCCCTTCTACTAAGCCTTTACTAATAACCAAATAGCTCCAATAAGGCTGCATTCTAAAATGAAAAAAGCAACAGGTTTCACCAGATTATCATCTTTAATAAACTTTTTTTTTTTCAAACACACAAAGGTGAAACGTAGAGAAAATCATTGTGGAATAATTATGATAGTAATACAAAATGAATAATTTGTGGAATAATTATGCATCCAATAATCATTTGTAGCTCAATAAACAGTCTCTGGAGGGAAAAGTAAATAAATTAAGAACAAAACCACAGAAAATTGAAAACAAAAATAGGAAAAAATATATTTGTTCAGCTCAGCTATTGCCGTTAATTATAATTTGAACGAGCACTGGAGGGTTGTCAGCTCTGACATCTCTTTCTGCTTTTCAGAATTACTCACATCTGTATGATATAGTAATTGTTTTCACCGTAAAGTTATTGGAGCAATTTTGCTCTCTCTATTCCCGATCAATTCCACCTCTCCAGGGCGCACTTGAAAAGTGATATTTGAAAACGGGCCTCTGATAGATAACGCGGTTAAGCAGCAGAAAAGACAAGCAAACCTAATCCTGCACAAATTAGTTCAGCTGCCAGCAATACTTTCCCACAAAGATGTAAATTATGTTGTCAAAATCAGGCCCTTGCTGCTGTAGCTTGCTGCTCGGCTAACAAGAAACCACTTTGGCTTCATAAAGATGAGCTGAATCGCTTTCTTGCTGACGAATTTGCAAATCTGCTGCTTCAGCACAAACAGTGAATCTTGGGAAAAGGACACAGGGAGAGTTCACTTAACAACCTTGTTTTATTCATCTCTTTCCCTTTTTATTATTGTTATTTAGCAAATTTAGTTTGCATTCATCTCTGTAATGAACGTATCAATGTAACTGCAATATGGCTTCCATTAAGATAAAAGGGAAATAATAATTGCTTATCTTAATGGTATTGTCTCACTAAGAGATTTAGAGCATATCAATATTATATGCCATATATCACGGTGAGGATTGCAAGAGAACTCACCAGTGCAATCTCCCGGAAGACAAGTGCAGAAGAAAGCTTCAGGCTCCTAGGAACGCAGGGTGAGCAAGGCAGGAGAGAGATGGTTTCAGGGCCTGAATCACCTGACAGTTGAGGGGCGTGGCTTCAGCTCCAGGGAGCTAGAAGCTGAGGGAAAACTCCTAGAAAGGTAACTACGGGACAAAGTTACCCAGGGGCACAGACAGAGACGTAAATCTGAACAAGCCAAGGTCAAAGCACGAGAAGACAGTATAGTACCAAGGATGAGACAGAAAGGATAGTCGGGGCCAGGCAGAGGTCAAAACCAAACAGACAGCGAAGGTACAGAAACAGAATCCAACAAGCAGTATCCAGAGATCAGACCGAGTCAAAACCAAAGTATCAGGCAAACCAGAACACAGCACAAACACACTCAGGGGTCAACACACTCTGCCAAGGGCGAAAGTATAACTGACAGGGATTGGAGCTTCCTAGGGCTATAAGAAGCTCTCCCCGAACCAAGGAGAGGCCACAATAATAAGCCCCAGGTGTGCAGGTAAGAGCTTGCACTGGGATAAAACCTTAACCCCTAGCGTGCAGGTCAACCCTGCACTGGGATCATGACACCATAAATGTGTGATAGATGCTGGTCTCCAAAGTGACACATGGCTGCACATGGAGATAGACATGGGTACACAGCGGCTTTAAGAACTTCCATTGGTTTATTGTAGGCAGCATACACCAAGGTGTGGTAAAGAAAATACAGCCCTCTGGGCAAAACTGGAAAACAAAACAAAAAGGTGGCAGAACAAACACAGTCCTTCTATGAGCAGGGTTCTTCCCACTCAAAGCTGGCAGAACACACATTGTTTAGCTTCACAAGTTGATCCAACACGTTCCCGGAGTCCTCCTTCTCCTGGCGCACACACTGAGCAATGAAAGCTCTTTCCTTCAGCCATTAAGCCCAGACCATGTGACTCCTCATCCACGTGACTGATCACATGACTGTGACATCACCAAGGTCCTGTTAGCACACAGTGGTGCCAGCTCTGTAGGTGGGGATATGAGGGGACACTCTCACACCCGCTCTATGAATGTCCCCCCTAAAAACAAGCCCATAGCATGTTAGCTTAACCCTCGCAACACTTACTGTGCTGGAGGAAATAAAACTCTGGATATCACGGTCGCCATTAGGTATAGTAAAACATATCTCCTCTCTATTATATTACCAGTGACTCTGTCACAATTCTGGCTCAATCTAAATGACTTGACATGGAGATTCTTAATCTAATCACAGCCAGAAAATACAGAGAGATCAGTCAACAATTCAACATGTAACATAAAAAAAAAAATCACAAAAACCTAGAAGTAAAATTCATAGCCACAAGGGGGTGTAAGGTGGCTGAAGTGGTCCAAAGGCACATGATACTTAGGGCTACTGTGAGAGAGTCTTGGAGCTGTAAATTAGGCTTCCGGATACATAAAATTTAAGAAGATTTAAAAGCTATAAAGAACTGTGTTTAATGCAATAGAAAGGCATTGGTGGGGTTAACATATCTCTTTAACAAAGTGGGTGAGTGTTCAGGTGTAGAGTGCCAAAGAAGATGGATTTCTAAAGCATCATAGCAGTTCAGCCTGAAACATACATCTTTATTAGTTTCAATGGTCAGCATTCGTAGATGGATTTATTCTCATTACTGAAGCAAGGTGATTGAATTGGGGTGGGAAGAAAACTGCAGCCAAAACATATTGAATACAGTAAAATGTGTGTTCATAAAAAGTATGAAGGACAGTAAGGCTGTGGTTCCACGGTCCGGAACCACAGCGCATTTGACGGAGCGGAAATTCCGCTCCGTCCTAAGCCCCGCCCCTTTTTGACACGCACTCTTTCCGGAGGTGTTCAGGACACCTCCGGAACACCTCCGGAAAGAACGCAGGGCTACATAGCCCTGTGTTAAATTCCGTTGCGGCGACGCAATGTCGCCGCAATACGCTAGGACATGCTGCGGTCTGAAAAGACGCGCCGCATGTCTGTAAATGGTGTTGTTACGCATAGTGGAGACGGGATTTCTTGAAATCCCCTCCACTATGCTGTAACATCTGGACGCTGCGTGTTTGGCGCTGCGCCAACGCACAGCGCCAAACACGCAGCATTTCCTGAAGGAATCCTGATCGTGGAAACTCACCCTGAGAGTTGAAACAGTTGGTCATATTTTTTCTCACAACACTACATTCCCTGTATGAAAAATGTATACCAAATGTGATAAGTTGCTTCATTTATGTAAAAACAATTAATGAAATACCTATAGACATAATAAATTGTTATTATTTTATACTTTAACTGAAGTCCCTTATAATTGAAATATTATTGCTTACAGTCAACCATTCAGAGCCATTCTTCCAAGCTTAATGTTTCCCAGAGCAATATACTGCCAAACAATAACACCAACAAGAACAATTATAGCCAATAATTATTTTAACCCCTTAACGACCGCCGATACGCCTTTTAACGGCGGTCATTAAGGGTACTTAAACCACAGCGCCGTTAATCAATGGCGCTGTGGAAAAAATGAATAGCGCCCCCCAGAGGTGCATTTTCTCTGGGGTCTCGGCTACCGGGGGGTAGCCGAGACCCCAGAGAACATGAATCGGGTCGGTTTTTACCGACACCGATGTTGCGATAGCCGTTATTAACCCTATAACGGCGATCGCAACAACAACAAAAAAATGTTGTGCCATTTAATTTCTCTCTCCTCTGATGTCATCGGACAAATAAAAAAGGGTCCCCCGGGACCCCCATGTGGCCCCCAATCCCCCTCTTCTCGCCCCAGGGCCCTCTGTTGTCCCCCGATGCCGCCACCATTGAGAAAATGGCGGGCGCATGCTCAGTGCGCCCGCCGCGATGTGCTGGGGGGATGGACAATTTTCTCTGGGGCCTCGGCTACCGGGGGTAGCCGAGACCCCAGAGAACATGATCCGGGTCGGTATTCACCGATCCCGGTGTTGCGATCGCCGCTATACAGCATAACGGCGACCGCAAAAAAAAAAAAAAAAAAATGATTTCTCACCCCTCTGATGTGATTGCACATCAGAGGGGAGAGAATTAGGGTCCCCAGGTCCCCCAAAACCCCCCTGTACCTGCCGGTGTCCTCCGGCAGGTCCCCCCCTGTCCTCTGATCCTCCCGGTCTTCTTCCTGTAAAAAGAAAATGGCGGGCGCATGCGCAGTGCGCCCACCGAATCTGCCTGGCGGCAGATTCAAGATTTTTTTCATTCATTCTCCAGAAAGTAGATTTTGATCACTGTGATAAACTATCACAGTGATCAAAATAAAAAAAACAGTACATAAACCCCCCCTTTATTGCCCCCTTAGTTAGGGACATATAATAAAATATAGAAATATATTTATTTTCATTTTTCCGTTAAGGTTAGGGTTAGGGATATAATTAGGGTTATAATTAGGGTTAGGGATATAATTAAGGTTAGCATTATGGTTATAATTAGGGTTAGGGTGGGTTCATACTGCGTTATGGCAGTCCGTTAGACGGACTGCGTTACACCGCGGTATAACACGGTGTAATGCAGTCCATTAACGCTGCCATTCACCCCCATTTGAGGGCGCATCGCGACGCATGCCGTAAAGCGGCATGCGTTCGCGACGTGCCATCATTCAGTGATGGAGCCTCGGACGCGGGCTGCAGCGTCTGGGCTCCGTCACTGCTAGCGCAGATGAATCATCTGCTGATTCCTCTGCGCTAACGGGTATAGCATAACGCGATCGCGTTCTGCTATACCGTTACCAGCCCGTCAATGCTATGTGTTGAACGGGCTGGTAAAACGCAAAATGAACCTAGCCTTAGGGTTAGGGTTATAATTAGAGTTAGGGTTACAATTAGGGTTAGGGTTACAATTAGAGTTAGGGTTACAATTAGGGTTAGGTGTTATGTTTTGGTAGCTGAGGAGAGCAGGCAAGAACGGCAATACACCAGAGAGGTTGGAATCTACTGGATTGCAGTACCCTGACTAACCACCACAACTAAAGGCAGCCATGGAGCGTTCCTACGTTGGTCCTAGACGCCTCGTCACAGCCTGAGAGGTTAACTACACCTAAAGATAGAAAGAGGAAAGCTATCTGCCCTGGAGCAGATCCCCAAAGAACATAGGAAGCCCCCAAACATGTAATGGCGGTTAGACAAGAGGAAATACAGACACAGACAGAAAATAGTATGAGCAAACGCTGGGGCCCAATCTGCCTAGACAGAAAAGGATAGGAAGGATACTTACTGCAATCCAAAAAAACCCTAAAAAAAGCCAACGCTACTAATTGCAAAAACACCTAGATCACACGACCTCTACCACCTAAATTAGTTCTCTGGTGTAACAAAACTAAGCCGCAGCCACTGAAAAAACTGGAAAAGGCAAATGAACAAACAGTGGCTCCAGAGGAACCGAGAGGAGCCCAAGCCCCCCGGGGAGGGGAAACTGGCCAACCTCACAGAAATGCAGAGAAATATGCAAATGACAAGCACAAAAACAAAAAACAGAAAATATCTTATCTGAGAGCAGGAGAAGAGGCAAGACTCAGCAAGCTTCCAAGTGAACCAGGAAACAACGTTGAGACAAGAACAATTGATCACCGGCAACCATGATGGGGGAAACCTCCCTTATATCCAGCCAGTCTGTGATTCCTGATTGCCAATCCTCATTGAATGGTTCAGTACTGTTTGTAACCACCAGAGGGAGCTTCTGCTCAGAATTCATTTCTAAAACATTCACAACAGTTAGGGTTACAATTAGGGTTGGGATTTAGGTAAGGATTAGGGTTGGGATTAGGGTTAGGGGTGTGTTGTGGTTAGGGTAGGAACTAGAATTGAGGGGTTTCCACTATTTAGGCACATCAGGGGGTCTCCAAACACGACGTGGCGTTCAAAAAGTCAAATGGCGCTCCTTCCCTTCCAAGCACTCCCATGCACCCAAACAGTGGTTTCACCCCACATATGGGGTATCATCGTACTCAGGAAAAATTGCACAACTTTTTGGTCCAATTTCGTATGTTACCCTTGGGAAAATAAAAAAATAGCGGGCTAAAGAATCATTTTTGAGGAAAAAAATGATTTTTTATTTTCACGGCTCTGCATTAATAAATTTCTGTGAAGCACTTGGGGGTTCAAAGTGCTCACCACACATCTAGATAAGGTCCTTAGGGGGTCTAGTTTCCAAAATGGGGTCACTTGTGATGGGTTTCCACTGTTTAGACACATCAGGGCCTCTACAAACGCGACATAGCGTCCAGCCAATTCTGCGTTGAAAAAGTAAAATGGCGCTCCTTCCCTTGCGACCTCTGCCGTGCGCCCAAAAAGTGGTTTACCCCCACATATGGGGTATCGGCTTATTCAGGAGAAATTGCAGAACAAATTTTTCGGTTCTTTTTTTCTTTTAACAGTTGTGAAAATAAAAAAAATTGGTTCCAAAGTAAAGTTTTTGCAAAAAAAGTTAAATGTTAATTTTTTCCTTCCACATTGCTTCAGTTCCTGTGAAGCACATAAAGGGTTAATAAACTTCTTGAATGTGGTTTTGAGCACCTTGAGGGTGCAGTTTTTAGAATGGTGTCACTTTTGGGTATTTTCTATCGTATAGACCCTCAAAGTGACTCAAATGTGATGTGGTCCCTAAAAAAAAAAATGTGTTGTAAAAATGAGAAATCACTAGTCAACTTTTAACCCTTATAACTTCGTAACAAAAAAAATGTGGTTCCCAAAATTGTGCTGATGTAAAGAAGATATGTGGGAAATGTTATTTATTAAGAAATGTGTGTGACATATCTCTCTGATTTAAGGGAATAAAAATTTTAAGTTTGAAAATTTTAAAATTTTTCGCCATATTTCCATTTTTTTCATAAATAAACACAAGTCATATCAAACAAATTTTACCACTAACATGAAGTACAATATGTCACGAAAAAACAGTCTCAGAATCAGCTGGATTCGTTAAAGCGTTCCAGAGTTATAACCTCATAAATTGACAGTGGTCAGAATTGTAAAAATTGGCCCGGTCATTAAGCTGCAAAATGGCTCTATCACTAAGGAGTTAAAGCAAAATATACTAATGTATAACTAGAAGGCCAAGTTCAGACAAGAATATTTTAAGGTTCACGCTCTCGGGTAGCCGCTTGGAACATGGGGTTTTTATCTCAAAACAAAATAAGGTTTATTTTCATTAGTTGCACGGTAACAAAACCAAACCATAAACATAAAATCTCTAGCCTTGTCCAAAAAAATATTTAGACTTGAGAGTCCTCAGTGGTTGATACCTTTTAATGGCTAACTGAAAAGATGGTAACAAATTGCAAGCTTTCGAGACTACTCAGTCTTGTCCAGGCGCTAACTAAACAATAAAGACCCTGGCTACTCAGACACGACTGAGCTAGTCTCCATTTGGTAACACAAAACAGATATCGTCTTTAGCAACCAGTAATGCTTGCAGTTTGGTGCACACGGTCTGTTTGGTCTCCTTTCAGAGAAATGCTGGCTGGTCTGTCACCAGCTCCAACACAACCCACCCTGCTCAGCTTCCCAGCTTACTGACCAGTGAACACTTGGCTTGGTTCTAGTCATAGTTATCCAGGTGCATTTAATCAGGACATGTAGTGCTAAGAATTAACCCTGTAATTAATCATGTACATCAAGGAGTACATGAAAATAGAGCAGGTAGCTAGGCTAGGAGACAAATTGCTGTACCTAAAAAGCAGTCTTAAATACATATACCATAAACTCTAAGTGGGTATGTTCAATATAAAAGATATGTTAAGCAGGTGTGACATAACCTCTGTGTAGTTTTAACCCCTTTACACTCGAGGGTCTTTCGCATGTTAATGACCGGGCCAATTTTTGCATTTCTGACCACTGTCAATTTAAGAGGCTATAACTCTGGAATGCTTCAATGGATCCCATTGATTCTGAGACTGAGTTTTTGTGACATATTGTACTTCATGATAGTTGTACATTTTTTTCAGTATGACGCATTTATTTGTGAAAAAATAGAAATTTGGCAAAAATTTGGAAAATTTTGCAATTTTCAAACTTAGAATTTTCATGCCCTTTAATCACAGAGATATGTTACATAAAATAGTTAATAAATAACATGTCTACTTTACATCAGCACAATTTTGGAACCAAATTTTTTTTGTTAGCAAGTTATAAGGGTTAAAACTTGACCAGCGATTTTTCATTTTTCCAACAAAATTTACAAAACCATTTTTTTTAGGGACCCTTCACATTTGAAGTCACTTTGAGGGATCTATATGATAGAAGATAACCAAAAGTGACACAATTCGAAAAACTGCACCCCTCAAGATGCTGAAAACCACATTCAAGAAGTTTATTAACCCTTCAGATGCTTCACTGGAATTTTTTTTTTTTAAAAATTAACATTTAACTTTTTTCACAAAAAATTGACTTCAGATTCATTTTTTTTTACAAGAGTAACAGGAAAAAATGGATCCCGTTGTAGGAATACAGATGAGAAGTCCCACACGGATGGCCTAGAGGAAGGCAAAATCTTCAGCATTCAATATGAAAGGGACTGGAAATCCAGCAAGGCAAAGAAAAAACTTTATTATCATCCATGAATAAGGCTCCTTAGCCGAAACATGTTGGTCACTGTGCCGCTGATGATTCCATATCTGTTTTTGAATTTGACTCATTTTTGATAATAAAGTCTTTTCTGAATTTTAATACATATGCCTCACTGGATTTGTAATCCCTTTCATATTGAATGCTGAAGATTTTGGAAACTAGACTCCTCAGGGAACTGATCTAGATGTGTGGTGAGCACATTGAACCCTCAAGTGCTTCACATAAGTTTATAACGCTGAGCCATAAAAATAAAAAAAATCAAATTTTCCCCACAATTGTTTTTACAATTTGCTGTGTAATTTCTTAAGAGTACGTCGATATCCCATATGTGGAGGAATACTACTTTTGAGGCACAGTGCAAAGTTCTGAAGGGAAGAGGCACCATATTGGAGTTGAGATTTTGCTGGAATGGTTTGAGGGTACCATGTCACATTGGCAGAGCCCTTGAGGTGCTGGAACAACAGAAACCTCCAATATGTTAACTCATTTTACAAACTACAATTCATAATGAATTCATTTAGTGGTGCAGTGACCATATTGACACTACATATGCCTCACAGAATTTTATGAGACAGACGTGGCGATACCTAATATGTGTACTTTTATTGTTTCGATTTTTTTCATTCAAATATTTATTTAGTGATAGAATAAATATATATATTTTTTTTAATATATATTTTTACAATTATTTAATTTTTTTTATTATTTCATTCTAAGTTTTACACTTTGTCCCACTATGGGACAATCATTTTTTGCAGCCTGATCGCTTCTATAGCATGCAGTTGAAACAGCATCTGCATGCTACAGAAGCTGACCTGAGAGACTTCGTGACATGTACTGTGCATGACAGGAAGTTTCACAGCTCTAGAGACCCGGATGTCATCATGATGACATTGGGTCTCCATGGTAGCGATCGGGACCCCGCGTCATGCCACGGGGTCTCCGATTCAAAGGCAGAGGGGCTGTCAGCCCTCTGCCTCCTCCGTAACACTGAAATCTTGTTTGATCGCAGTATTCCGGGGGTTAAAGTGCTAGGAGCGGACTGTGACTGCTCCTGGCACTTAGTGCCCGGTGTTAGCTGTGAGAATCAGCCGACGCCCAGCCACAATCGGCCGCTCTCCCCCGGTGAGGCGGTTGATCTCGTTGCCGTACTATTCCGTCCATGGGAAGTAAGTCCCGGATCACATGGACGGAATAGTACATCTGATGGCAGAAAGGGGTTAAAGTGTCTGTCCAAGGAATGTTTTTGGTTTTGATTATTTTTACATGGGTCTGCATGTTATCACATTTCCCTCCATATGCCTAGGTTCATCTAGGGCGAATAGGGACAGCCTCTGATCCAAAGGCAGAGGGGCAGTCAGTCCTCTGCCTGCTCTCAGAATGTTGCGATCCTGTTCGATCACAGCATTTTTGGGGTTAAAGTGCCGGGAGCGGTTTGTGACGGATCCTGGCACTTAGTGCCGGGAGTCAGCTGTCATAATCAGCTGACACCCAGCAGCGATCGCCCTCACACACCCCCGTGTGCTCGGGCGATCACTTGGATGTAATATTCCGTCCATGGTCAAATAGACCCAAGGCACATGGATGGAATATTACATCCGATGTCAGAAAAGAGTTAAGTGCCAGTACTGTAAACAACCCAAAAATGATAATAGGAGAAGGACCAAGATGCTGGTTCAGAGGCAAGGGAATAAAAGACACCAACCAAAATATAAAATCTATATGACACAGTGATCAATCCACACATGATCAAGTAATAATATGGGTCAGAAGGGTAATGGTAAATCCCAAAAATCCCAGTATGGTAAAAAATTCCTATATACAACCTGGTATTAGTGTGGAGGATAGCCCAAAGCACGTTTCGCGATTGGCTTCTTCAGGGGACATACCTTATTATAGGCAGATCAGGGACATCATTTTACTTTTACCTTATTTCAGTTTTAATTATAATTATTAAAGGCTAAGTTTTATGACCTGTTACAGAGGGTTTGTTTAATGGGGTTCTCCCCTTTCACTCTGTAATGTCAATATATCCCTCCCTGGTCATTTGTTCTCCCCGTGTATTTTCCAACAGTCATGAAAGCCTTGATGTCGTCCTCCAGAGTTATTTTCTGCATGGCCTCTTGTACTGTTCATCTTCACTTTGGCATGTGGGAGGAGCCATCTTTCTGGCATGGACAGCTTCTATTAAGAGAGCCACCTACTGCTTATGCAACTGCTGAAACTGCTATTGTTGCTGTTGAAACTGCTGCTGCTCCTGCAGATTGCCCTGAATCAATTGCTTATTAAACTCATTCATGCATTCACACCAAGTTTTCAATGCTGTTGCTATCATTGCCCAGGACATTCAGTCTTTAAAGTGTAAACACCTTTGGGACTTCTGTTTGCATTCAAAAACTATTGTAAGGATTCACGTTCTCTGGTAGCCACTTGGAGCACGAAACCACAGGCAGTGGCGTACCGTCAATTGTGGCAGACCACGCAGCTGCTATGGGGCCCGGACAGGTGAGGGGGCCCACGATGGCCGCTGCGGTTTGGCAGCTGTGCTACTGCTGTGCTGACACAGTACTACCAGGGGGTCGGCAGGGGAGGGGGCCGCAGCTGTGCTATATACTCACCTCCTCCTGGCGCGGTCTCTGCAGCCCCTGCTCTTCTCCCACGGTCTCCGGCGCCTGTGTTCAGCGGTCAGGTGGTACCGCTTATTAAAGTCATGAATATGCGCATATTCAGGACTTTAAACCCTTCACCCCCAAGGGTGGCTTGCACGTTAATGACCGGGCCAATTTTTACAATTCTGACCACTGTCTCTTTATGAGGTTATAACTCTGGAACGCTTCAACGGATCTTCGCGATTCTGAGAATGTTTTCTCGTGACATATTGTACTTCATGTTAGTGGTAAAATTTCTTCGATATAACTTGCGTTTATTTTTGAAAAAACGCAAATATGGCGAAAATTTTGAAAATTTTGCAATTTTCAAACTTTGAATTTTTTTTCTCTTAAAACAGAGAGATATGTCACACAAAATAGTTAAGAAATAACATTTCCCACATGTCTACTTTACATCAGCACAATTTTGTAACCAAAATTTTTTTTGTTAGGAAATTATAAGGGTTAAAAGTTGACCAGTGATTTCTCATTTTTACAACAAAATTTACAAAGCCATTTTTTTTCGGACCACCTCACATTTGAAGTCACTTTGAGGGGTCTATATGGCAGAAAATACCCAAAAGTGACACCATTCTAAAAACTGCACCCCTCAAGGTACTCAAAACCACATTCAATAAGTTTATTAACCCTTCAGGTGCTTCACAGGAGCTGAAGCAACGTGGAAGGAAAAAATGAATATTTAACTTTTTAGCCACAAAAATGATCTTTTACAAACTTTTTTTAATTTCACAAGAGTAAAAGGAGAAAATGGGCAGATAAAGTTGTTGTGCAATTTCTCCTGAGTACGCCAATACCCCATAAGTGGGGGGAAAACCACTGTTTGGGCACACGGCAGAGCTCGTAAGGGAAGGAGCGCCGTTTGACTTTTTCAAACTAAAATTGGCTGGAATTGAGATTGGACGCCATGTCGTGTTTGGAGAGCCCCTGATATGCCTAAACAGTGGAAACCCCCCACAAGTGACACCATTTTGGAAACTAGACCCCCTAAGGAACTTATCTAGATCTGTTGTGAGCACTTTGAACCCCAAAGTGTTTCACAAAAGTTTATAATGCCTGGGTGTGAAAGAAAAAAACAATTTTCCACAAAAATGATTTTTTAGTCCCAAATTTTTGATTTTTCCCAAGGAAATTGGACAACAAAAGTTGTTGTCCAATTTGTCCTGAGTACGCTCATACCCCATATGTGGGGGGGGGGGGAAACTGTTTGGGCGCACGGCAGGGCTTGGAAAGGAAGCAGTAACGTTTTGGAATGCAAACATTGATGGGGGTCATGTTCCGTTTGTAGTGCCCCAGATGAGCCTAAACAGTGGAAACCCCCAAGTGACCCCATTTTGGAAGCTAGACCCCCTAAGGAACTTATCTAGATCTTTGGTGAGCACTTTGAACCCCCAAGTGCTTCACACAAGTTTATAATGCCCGGGCATGAAAATAAAAAATCCTATTTTTTTTCCCACAAAAATTATCTCTTAGTCACTAATTTTTTATTTTCCCAAGGGTAACAGGAGAAATTGGACCACAAAATTTGTTGTCCAATTTGTCCCAAGTACGCTGATATCCCATATGTGGGGGGGAACCACTGTTTGGGCGCATGGCAGAGCTCGGAACGGAAGGAGCACCATTTGACTTTTTCCAACCAAAATTGGCTGGAATTGAGATTGGACGCCATGTTGCATTTGGAGAGCCCCTGCTGTGCCTAAACAGTGGAAAACCCCCCACAAGTGACCCCATTTGGGAAACTAGACCCCCTAAGGAACTTATTGTCAGGAGTCGAACTCAGTACCTCTTGTCCACTGGCCAGCAGCTCTACCATCTGAGCTATTCTGCTGGCTGCAAAGTTCCTTGCTGAACCCAGATACCATTGACTGTTCTTCCTGATTGGCTACACCTAGTGCTCTCTTGATTGGGCCTCTGATTGCCAATTACACACCCTATATAAACCTGGCCCTGTGGGTGTGTCATTGCGAGATTATTGTGCTTCCAGCCTTTAGTCAAGCTCTTTCTCCTGCTGTTCCTGCTGCTACAAACACTGCTCTCCTGTGTACCGACCTCCTGCTGCCACCTGACTACGTTATCTGCCTGCTCCTCTGCTACCGAACTGCCTTTCCTGTGTACCGACCTCCGGCTGCCACCTGACTACGTTATTTGCCTGCTTCCCTGCTACAAACACTGCCTTTCCTGTGTACCGACCTCCGGCTGCCACCTGACTACGTTATTTGCCTGCTTCCCTGCTACAAACACTGCCTTTCCTGTGTACCGACCTCGGCCTGCCTTCTGACTACGCTACCTGCCTCTGCTTCCCCTAGTGTTTGCAGTAACATCGGCTCCAACCCAGACGGGATCCTGACACTTATCTAGATCTTTGGTGAGCAATTTGAACCCCCAAGTGCTTCACACAAGTTTATAACGTAGAGCCGTAAAATTAAAAAATCATATTTTTTCCACAAAATTGATCTTTTCACCCCAATTTTTATTTTCCCAAGGGTAACAAGACTCCAAAAGTTATTGTGCAATTTGTCCTGAGTGCGCTGATACCCCATATGTGGGAGTAAACCACTGTTTGGGTGCATGGCAGAGTTTGGAAGGGAAGGAGCGCCGTTTGACTTTTTCAACGCAGAATTGGCTGGATGCCATGTCGTGTTTGGAGAGCTCCTGATCTGCCTAAACAGTGGAAACCCCCCACAAATGACACAATTTTGGAAACTAGACCCCTCAAGGGACTTATCTAGATGTGTGGTGAGCACTTTGAACCCCGAAGTGCTTCACAGAAGCTTATAACATAAAAAAAAATCTTTTTTTTTACAAAAATGATTTTTTTCGCCCCCAATATTTTATTTTCACACGGGTAACAGGAGAAATTGGACCCCAAAAGTTGTTGTCCAATTTGTTCTGAGTACGCTGATACCAATATGTGGGAGTAAACTACTGTATGGGCGCACGTCGGGGCTCGGAAGGGAAGTAGTGACGTTTTGGATTGCAGACTTTGATGGAATGGTCTGGGGGCGTCATGTTGCATTCGGAGAGCCCCTGATGCACCTAAACAGTGGAAACCCCCCACAAGTGACCCCATTTTGGAAAATAGACCCCACAAGGAACTTATCTAGATGTGTGGTGAGCACTTTGAACCCCGAAGTGCTTCACAGAAGTTTATAACGTACAGCCGTAAAAATAAAAAATCCTTTTTTTGCAGATTTAGCTGGTTGACACATGCGGAATTAACTTGGCATTGTGACATTTGTACTGTAGATCAGCCTGGAAGTGGGAAATGCACTGCTGCAAAAATTTGTTTTAATTTTTTTTTTTTTTTTAAAAACGTTAAAAGTTAATTCAGAGTGTCATTTATTATTCAACCCCTCAAACCACAAGAATTCTGTTTGGTCCCCCTAAAGTATTAAGAAGTAGTTCAGGCACCAAGAATAATGAGCTTCACATGTGTGGATTAATGATCTCTTTTGCCAGCCTTTTCTGACTATTTAAGACCCTCCCCAAACTTGTGAACAGCACTCATACATGGTCAACATGGGAAAGACAAAGGAGCATTCCAAGGCCATCAGAGACAAGATCGTGGAGGGTCACAAGGCTGGAAAGGGGTACAAAACCCTTTCCAAGGAGTTGGCCCTACCTGTCTCCACTGTTGGGAGCATCATCCGTAAGTGGAAGGCTTATGGAACTACTGTTAGCCTTCCACGGCCTGGACAGCCTTTGAAAGTTTCCTCCCGTGCCGAGGCCAGGCTTGTCCGAAGAGTCAAGGCTAACCCAAGGACAACAAGGAAGGAGATCCGGGAAGATCTCATGGCAGTGGGGACATTGGTTTCAGTCAATACCATAAGTAACGTACTCCACCGCAATGGTCTCCGTTCCAGACGAGCCCGTAAGGTACCTTTACTTTCAAAGCGTCATGTCAAGGCTCGTCTACAGTTTGCTCATGATCACTTGGAGGACTCTGAGACAGACTGGTTCAAGGTTCTATGGTCTGATGAGACCAAGATCGAGATCTTTGGTGCCAACCACACACGTGACGTTTGGAGACTGGATGGCACTGCATACGACCCCAAGAATACCATCCCTACAGTCAAGCATGGTGGTGGCAGCATCATGCTGTGGGGCTGTTTCTCAGCCAAGGGGCCTGGCCATCTGGTCCGCATCCATGGGAGGATGGATAGCACGGCCTACCTGGAGATTTTGGCCAAGAACCTCCGCTCCTCCATCAAGGATCTTAAGATGGGTCGTAATTTCATCTTCCAACAAGACAACGACCCAAAGCACACAGCCAAGAAAACCAAGGCCTGGGTTCAAGAGGGAAAAAGTCAAGGTGTTGGAGTGGCCTAGTCAGTCTCCTGACCTTAACCCAATTGAAAACTTGTGGAAGGAGCTCAAGACTAAAGTCCACATGAGACACCCAAAGAACCTAGATAACTTGAAGATCTGCATGGAGGAGTGGGCCAAGATAACTCCACAGACCTGTGCCGGCCTGATCAGGTCTTATAAAAGATGATTATTAGCTGTAATTGCAAACAAGGGTTATTCCACGAAATATTGAACATAGGGGTTGTATAATAATTGACCCACACTTTTATGTTTAAAATTTATTAAAATTCAACTGAGCAACATAACTTTTTGTTTTGTAAGATTTATGCTTCTGTTAATAAATCCTACTCTCGTTTGCAGTTTGAAGGCTCTAACTTATTTGCATCTTATCAAACCAGCTAAATCTGCAGGGGGTTGAATACTACTTGTAGGCACTGTAGGTCCAGGGTCACATGGACGGAATAGTACGTCTGATGGAATAAAGCGGTTAATGAGCGGTACCACGTGACCGCTAAACACTGGCGCCGGAGACCGCGGGAGAAGAGCAGGGCTGCAGAGACCGCGCTGGTGGGAGGGTGAGTATAAGGGATATTTACCTGTCCCGTTCCACCGTTGCGCTGCTGTGTCCTCGCGTCCTCTCTAGCTGTGAATGTTCAGGCAGAGGGCGCGATGATGTAGTTTGTGCGCGCCGCGCCCTCTGCCTGAGCAGTCACTGCGGAGGACACAGAAGACAGCGGCGGTTAGCAGGACACCGGTGACAGGTAAATATCACAGGTGCCGGGAGGTGAGTATGTCTTTTTTTTTTGGTTTCAGCAGCTGCGGCAGTATAAGGGACCTATACTATGGGGCACAATCTATGGAGCATCTATGGGGGCATTATCTATGGAGCATCTATGGGGCATAATCTATGGAGCATCTATGGGGCATAATCTATGGAGCATCTATGGGGGCATAATCTATGGAGCATCTATGGGGACACAATCTATGGAGCATCTATGGGGCATAATCTATGGAGCATCTATGGGGGCACAATCTATGGAGCATCTATGGGGGCATAATCTATGAAGCATCTATGGGGCAGCATCTATGGGGGCACAATCTATGGAGCATCTATGGGGGCATAATACATTTTTTTTGTTAAATGTGTCCCCTCACTGTGCTGGCACTTTACATTTACAATGGCTCTGGCTTTTTTTTTGGGGGGGGGCCCCATTCAGACTTTTGCTATGGGGCCCTATGATTTCCATGTACGCCCCTGACCACAGGGTTTTTATCTCAAAACTAAATAATGTTTATTTCTGGTGGTTGCACAGTTCCGGAAACAAATCCAAAAACATAACATCTCTAGCATTGTCCAGGGATTGACTAAACAATACAGACCCTGGCTACTCAGACTTCAATGACCTAGTCTCAGTTCCATCGCCCAAAACAGCTATGATCCAAGCAATCACTGATGCTTGCAGTTTGGTGCAGTCTCTTTTTAGGTAAATTCTGGCTAGCCTTAAAAACAAATTTATATAATTTATACAATGTGATTTTCTGGATTTTATTTTTCATATTTTATCTCTCAGCGTTAAAATTAACCTACCCTTAAAATTATAGACTGTTCATGTCTTTGTCAGTGGGCAAACTTACAAAATCAGCAAGGGATTAAATAATTATTTCCCACACTGTATCTCCCATCCAGTAATTTACCTCCCGCTTTCCTACAGTATGATAAGGTGTACAGTCTTCATTCTAAAAACTCAAGATGATGTGCATCCATGTTACATCTGTGTGCATTACATGTGTCCATATATTACATCAGGAATCAGGATGACATCCATATTTATACAGCAATAGTTTAAAATGTACAAGATCAAATAGTTTCCTGTCTTTTTAGCAATATGTCTGTAAAAATCAGATCATATACAGTATATATGATCTGTTTGGCATCAGATTGTATTTGCAAACCCACTGACTTGAATGGGCTACTCTCATCCGATACGTGAAAACGCTGTCCGTGTGAAAACAATGTCATGGGAACAGTGTTCAATAACATTGGTCAGTGTTCTCTCAGATTTTACACAGACAGCATTTTCCATGTAATATGCTCGTCTGAACGAGCCCTAATACAGGGCTCATGTGTAGTAAAAAAAAATCACAGGTGAAATCGCGTCAGTCCATCTATGCATTAAAGGGGTTCCCAAAGAAATGTAATAAATAAAATAAATAATACATATTTAAATATTACACGTTTCTAAATACCATTGTTTAGCAAAAAGGTATTCTTTACGTTGTGCCTTCTGTCAGGATTTTAAACATGACAATTGTCAGGACATGCAGTAGGATAGACTGCGTGAAGCACCAGACAGACACATTATATCTGTCAGTCTGACTGACGTGAATATTCATTCTCAGCTAAAGAAACGTGTATATCTTCTTCTTTAGTCCGGCTCCACTCAGTGTCCTGTCAGGGTGACTGTACAGAGGATTGTGCGCTCCCGATCCCTAACAGGACGCTGCTGTGATGTGACCTCTTGTTTGTGCATCACCCAGCCTGTCCTATGGTATGTCCTCTGAGATCAAGGACAGGCAGTTATGAATGGTAGCTGCCATCTTGGAATCTTGAGAGTACAGTTGATAAAGCATTCCTTTTTGATATATAAAATATTTAGAAAAATATTTAATATTTAAATGTGTTGTAATTATTTTAGAACATTTCTTGGCGAAGCCCTTTAAAGAGGAGTTTGTGTGAACTGTGGAATGCATTTGTGTACAGATTTTTGCAGTCGTCCAAGCAGATGGGCCATTCAGCACAACGAAACCTAGCACTCTCTTGTCCATAAGGTTTGTTTTACACTTACTGGGTTTTTTGTCTCCCGTTATTCCGGGCCTTTTCGCCGCAATTTTCACAGTCTGCCGCAATATCGCACCACAAAAAACTTGCGGATCGCCGTTTTTTCGGGTTTCCAATACTATGGAAAAAGTATTGTAAAAAAAAACCGCGTTCTGCAAAAGCGGAAGTCACGGTGCACCGCAAAAGCAAACTTCCATTGTTTTTGCGGCCCCATTGGTTTTCAATGGGGCCATATCCGTAAGCCGTGAAATATATCGAGCAAGCTCAATATTTTTTCACAGCCATAAATACAGCCCTCATGGCCTTACGGCGTACCGACGAATTTTTGCGGCCCCATAGAAATGCATTGGGGCCGCAAAAATGGGCCGAAAAAACACGGCAAGTGTAAATGAGGTAAGGTGCAATTTTTTCTTCATGGACAAAAGGTGAATTGGCCCATTGGCTTACACTGGTCTTTTTTACGTCCTTGCACAGTCACATATGTGCAGGCAAAATAACAAACCAAAATTACACTTCTCTGAACTAGCCTTTATTAAAGTCAATAGGATATGTGCTACTTAGGTACCAAAGACTAATTCTCGCATTGATTATTTTTTGTTTACAGGGTTTCTTTATCAGTTTTTGTTTGTGTATGACAGATGGTTGGACCATATAATATAAGCGCTGTGAAGGAAACCCCCTTCCTTCCACGTCACCAATGTGACGTACTACACAGGCACAGCTCTCCGGCGCCCCCTTTGTCTCTCAGGTCAGTAAGGGAACTGCACCTAGAGCAAATGGCCGCCGGGGAGGGTGTCCTGTTACCCACTGGGTATTCTGAGATTCATAATCAGAGTAAAAGCATCAGCCCAAAATTAATTTTATGGTTTAATGCCTTAAGGGCGCACTAGATAATTACAGAAATATACAGTAAGCTATACAACGGAATTACAGTGGATTTGCAGTCAGAGTAAAATACAACAATAATGGTACAAGGCTTAGGACTATTAGCTAGAGGTCAATATTACCAGGTTGTAGGTTGCATGTGGAGGCAGGGAGCTCTGCGATCCATAGGTAAGAATCTTAGTTGCTGGACAGTCCCCCAAAACGTGTACCGCTGCTCCCTTGGCAGATCTGTCCCTTGTTCCTTCTTAGATCTTTTTCGTCTTGGTTTCTGTGAGAATAGTGCAAGTCTGCCGTCCGCTCACAGTTCTTAAACCTGCTAGGTCCCTCCCCTCAGTGTCAGAGGGTGGGCTGATAATCTCCACCCTTAGCTACCTGCAGAATTTATTCCCAATATCTAACAAAGGGGTTAACTTTCTCCAGGACGATCGGATCAGTACACGAGAGGTACCAGTGGATGCAGTATGTTTTGCCTGTCGCTTGGAGACCAAACCTGGCCCGATTGGGTCTCTGTGGAGGGCCAATCTCTATATCTCAGGCCCCCGAGCCATCACCGACTCGGGAGTTGCACTGTCAGATGCCCGAGGTCCGCAGGATCACGTAGATATTTCTTATTAGTCTGTACCTACAAAGATGTGCTCATAATTCATAATCCTAGAACGGAGCCGTAGGGTCTGGGAAATACAATGGGTGTGTTTTCTGTGTCTAGCTGGCAGGCATAACCTAATTGAAGCCCCCAGCTTTGAAGTACTGTTTTGGCCTGGCCTACTTAGCATACTAAAAGGCCTGGCCATTCACAGTGGAGACTAAACCCTATTGTCTTCAATATGCCTAAGGCCATGAGGGGTAGGAGCAGTTAGCTGCTGTGAATCTGTGAATTCAGACAAAATAGCACCTGGGAACAGACAAAATGGCGGCTGGAACAGGCCATATCCAAGATGGTGGCTGTTCTATCCTTACAAGAGCCTTTTACCATTTACCTTTCGTGTCCCCCTATTTCCTCATAGACTGTAAGCTTGCGAATACCTCCCTCACTCCTCTTGGTATCTGGTGAATTATGTGTTACTCTGTCTTTTATTGTCTGTACAAGTCCCCTCTGAATTGTAAAGTGCAGAAAAATATGTTGGCACTTTAGAAATAAAAAATATTATAAAGATTTTTTTAGTAAAATATGTAAACTGAGCACTGCTTAAAAAAATGATAATGAGTCAATTATAAAATAGTCATTCTCTGTACTGCCACACAATGATTGATTTATTTTAGGCAAGTCAATTACAGAGACGCATTAAATAACGTATATTTTACTCGCCTATCAGTAAGTGTAAGGCGCACAGAGGAGGAGGTAGTTGTCTTGCACGTTCTGGACTGTGAAAGCATATTGCGCTGCCCGGCATGTTAACGTGTCACAGAATAAGTGATTACACAGAGAAACAAACCGCAAACCCAGCTTTATCCTCCCCGAGAGAGAAAATGTGTCAGTGTGCAGACAAGAGGTGAGTGTGGCAAAAAGAGAACGGGGAAAAACGTATTATTTTTTCATCCAGAGACTTTTGTAGCTGGTGAGGGGATGTAAGGGTTGGACAATGGCTTTTCTAAAGCTCTCAGCAGGAGAAGGCAGGTCTGAAAAATACTAATGGCCATGATTAATAACAGCAGGTTAGAGGAGAACAGGGATGAGACTAGAACTCATACATCATAGTCTTGCTTTTCTTTCACTCAACCAACAGTGCTTACTGAAAATGCCTTATCTTATTTACTTTTTGAAAACACACTTACTCCAGCTTCAAACTGAAAATGCCAGTTTCAATGTCCCTCGAAAATATAAAATGATATATAGACAGACAGACATCTCCACTATTTGATGTTCTTCCAAATGTTGGAATGAGTTATGTTCAATTGTTTGGTGGTCTTTATAATTGTTTTCTAGATTCATGGGCATCAGCACCCTTTTAACGAAAGGCCTCAAAAAGTTCTAGCTATAAGTATACATATTTCAAAAATAAGACAAGTCAAACCAAATGTCTGAGGTTTCTCTTCACCAAAGTTCTGATCAAACAAAAACCCAGTATACTGCTGGTTGTTGAAGCATAGGGAGAGAGAAAAGAAGACTTTTCTCCATCCAGGAAGGTCCAGCGTCAGTAATACTTAAGTTCTCGTCTTTAAATAAGGTGTGAGCCCTTCACACACTGCTCTCAGTGAAATGTAGACACTGAGAAGGCTTGTGTTGGTGGCTAAAATGAGGAATGGTATAGACTATGTATAATCTAAGGGGCTAAGTGGTTGGCTTAGGGCCTGTGTAATCAGGGAGTTAGTCAGGCCAAGGATGTTTTCTATACTGTTATGCATTGTTCTTGAATTGCTATGCACTGTATATGAAAATAATAAAGTTGGTTGTGGGAAGTTTTGAAACTATCCCACTGTGTGCCCAACCATCTATCTGGCTCTCTGATTAAATTTATTAGCAGCCATGTATAGATAAAAAAAATATTATCTTCAGATGTGCAAGAAATATTGATTCATATAAATGTTGGTAATTTATGGGCCACAGTCTTTCTTAGAACGGTCCACAAGGTGGATGCATAAATACGTAAAATGGGGAGGATGTATTATGGCTATTTCTTCTGATTGTGGCAGCAACTTATTTACAGGAAGAAGGAAAGGGTATGTTATAATACATTATTTCGAATATCTGTGCTGTCAGTTCATATGATGTGTTCTTATAAACATTAGGTGGTCAGTAAATCCAGCTAAAATTGGTAGTTTCAGAAGACGGATCCCAGGATTCTCATCAGCTTCAGGTTTGGAGCATTGGAAACTGTTGTGTGCTATGAATGTTTTAGATCACTCAAAATACTTATTATCTCCATCCACACTTGCCTGCTCCTGGCCAAATGATAACATTATGCCATAACATTCTGTTTAGTGCAGCTAACTTCAGCTGTAGGAGTTTAATTGAAGGTAACTTTCAAACTTAATTTACCATTAAATGGTGTAATATGGTACCAATCTCTAAATGCCAATTGTGAACGATGACACCAGAGAAATTATGCAGAATTCCTCGGCTGCCACCATATGTGACGAACCCGCAGTTCACCAACCCGCCTGATGCCACTATCACATCAGTAACATCACGTAGTATGGTCTTCTTACTTGCACAAATATGACATTCCGCACCCCCTAGGGACACGTAAGGTCAGCTTGGCACAGTTTTACACAGACACCTGTTGTGAATACTCTGGAGGCAACTTCTGAGCTGGGGCTCCCTCCGGTGTTGCTGAGGGTAATGAACTAATTGCTGAATGGCCTTCAGCTGGCTCTGAATGGTCTGATATAAGTGACCTGAACTCCCTTCAGCCTTGCCGGTAATCAATTGTTCTTCCACGTCTTGCTTGGAGCTCAGCTTGCATTCCTGCTCTCATTCAGATAAGTGATTTGCTGTTTTTTTTTCCTCTGGTTGGATTTTCTTGCTGGTTTGCTGCTTTGCAGTAGACTTCAGCCTGGTCCCCTTTTGGGGCCTGGCTCTGCAATTGTGCTCAGTTTGTTTCTGCACTTTTGCTCTGTTCCTATGTCACTTTTTATTTGCTGAATTGCTGTGTGTTACACCAGAGATCTGATTTAGGTGGTAGAGATCATGTGATCTCAGTTTTTTTGTTAATCAGAAGTGTTGGTATTTTTGTCAGGGTTTTTTAGGGTTGCAGTCAGAATTCTTTCCTATACTTTTCTATCTAGACAGATTGGGCCCCAGCGTTTGCTCATTCTATTTTCTGTCTGTGTTCGTATTTTCTTCTGGTCTAACCGCCATTACATGTTTGGGGGCTTCCTATTTCTTTGGGGATTCTACTACGGGGCAGATAGCATTCATCTTTCTGCCTCTAGGTGTAGCTATCTCTCCGGCTGTGACGAGGCGTCTAGGATCACTGTAGGTACGCTCCACGGCTACTTCTAGTGTGGCGGTTAGTTTAGGGTCCTGCAATCCAATAGTTTCCAGCCTCTCTGGTGTATTGCTTTTTTGGCTATTTTTGCAATCTCTCCTCAGCACCGAAACATAACAGACAGCCCCTGTCCACACGCGCCCAGGAAGGCACAGGGAGTGAGAGGAAGTGGACCACACAGCTACTGATGTAGCAACACACTTGCTCACAACCCTGACAGGCTGAAAGACCCCTTTTCACTAGCTTCAGTTTAACAGAACCTTATCCACCAAGTAGAACTGCCAGCAGTTCCTCGTTCAAAATAAGCCCTATCCGTTAACGGGAATTATATCGGGCCAGAAACCAGCCTCAATAGCATGGAAAATTAAACCGAGAAACAGACGTGTGGATTCGTGGATCGAGATAAAAGGGCAAACCCAAGGTTAAATTGTAAGTTTAATCGCCTTAAGGGCACACTAGACAATACATTATATACATGATGGTTACACATATACAATGGTCAGATATGCAACTACAGATGGTGGTACGACAAAAGCTATAAGTAGAATATATGGGTCAGTTACCAGTAGATTGAAGGCCTGGCTTGCGGGGGAGGGGCTGCCACATGGGAGGCTTGTGTCCCCTTTGTTCCTGGACTTCTCCCCACTTATGTCATCACAACCTCCCCAAAGAAAAAGCACTAGGCCAAGTTCTGCAGGAGAATTTAATCACTTGGTTGATCACACCCTTTTCCACCTACAGGATGGTCCTACATCCCTCCACTGGATGTTGGAAGATAAACCTCCAAAACCTTTGAAAGATCATAACTCCTTTCTGGATAGTCGTAAAGTAGCAATTCTGGCACCGTCGGATCCGGCCAGGCTCCTGATACAAATTAAGACCAAAACACAGATTTACTTCCTGGCTTCCAGTAGCTGTTCTTGTATCTCCATACCCAGAGGTGCTAGAAAGGACAGAGACCCTGGAATGCATTCGGTCCGATTTAGCGATATCGGAAATATACATGATGTATGGCTAGGATGTATAGTATAACTCATTATGGAATCATAGCTGACTTAAAGCAATTTTGACATCATCGAAGCAAGCCTGTTGTTTTGCTCTGAGTTGGTCGAGGTATGGGTTCGGCCACTCACAGCCCTTTGACTCTCGACCCCCCCTGCTGCTGCTTCGTCTTCAGTTCCAACTGCACACTGAAGAGGTTTTTATAATTCCATACCAAATAGGATACAAATGATTGACATAGAATTATATCTCCAATATTCTTCACATCAATATCCAGTTTTTTTCAAAAGACAATTGTATTTTTTATAAATACTTACTAGCTATTTAGTAATACTTCATGTAGATACGAGTCGGAAATACTTTTGCTTGAGTTGTTGTATTAACAAAAGATGCAGTTAAATAGAAATCCTTTATTGGCTAAGTGATCTAAGTAAATTGCAAGCTTTCAAAACTACTTAGGTCTCCTAAAAAAGCATGAGTACTGGCAAATGCTTGCAATTTCAATATTTTCAATTTGCTAATAAAGTTTTTTTTATCAAATGTGCGTAGAAAACTAGTAGAAAATATCATAAGGTTTACACTTGTCCTTATTGGTGCCATCTGTAAATGAACACAGATGAAAAAATGAATATAAGAGAAAATTATATATATATATATATATATATATATATATATATTTACATAACATAGAAAAGGGATACTGAAGACAAAAGAAGGACATGTATGATTTAAATAATTTCTTTTCTTCTAACAATGAAATGTAAATGCCTTCTCTCCACAGGCCTAATTCTTCCCCTACTGCTAGCAGGAACCCACATGCATAGTTACAGGTTTTCAATTCATCCCTATCCTGTGTGCAATTTGGAGATTACTTTCAGTCTACTTACCGAGACCTAGAAGCTAATGTCTGATGTTCCTGCCTTAAAAAAAGGATCAATCTGCTTGTAAATCTCAAGGACACACAGGGAGTCCTACTAATGTGACAGCCACTGTGTGAATTGGGAGTTCAGTGACCTTTTTGTATAAGGCAAAACTATAGGATGCCTGTCACAGAAAGGTCAGACAAGGGGAACCCCTACTCAGCTTTTTCAAAAGTCATTTCAAAAACAAATCAGACCTGGTTCAGCAATGGTTACGTGATTCCCTGCAAGAACCTAGAGTAAAGAAGTAATTGCTTTACCCTACCTCAGCATCAGAATAGCCAAAGCCCAAGCTGGCTCAATTTACCCAACACTATAATTTTCAGATATTTTCTCCACTCTTGCAGTTTTAACAAGTATACAGTATTTTACATCAGTCTGGAAGTAAAAGTCAATCCTAACTAATGACAGACAGAATGATTTATCATCCACATTCTACCCTTGTCATAGCTGGACGAATAACAACACAAACGGATTTCTTCAACACATGAAGGTGAAAATGGCGGAAAAAGTCAAGAATGAGGTTAAAGAGAAACTACTCATGTAAGTGTGCATGTGAAATTGTTAAAGTTTCAAAATGGGAAGCTCTTACTTTGAAAACAAAAACAAGAAAGTAGTTTAGAGTGCAGATATTAGCTCATGATCAGAACACATCCCATACAAGATGAAAAGCCTGTGCAAGTAAATATGTGTATTAAAATTGAAATGGAAAACAAGAACTACAGCTAGTACTTCCAACTACAGAAGACATAAAAAATTAGAGAGAGTGTGGATACAGCACTCCTTTGTTCAGTGCTTAAGTAGAATCATGTCCTCTAAATAATTGTAGATAAATTACATCAATACCAAGTTCTGAGTGCTAAATTTTAAGTGCAAGCAATCCAAAACGTAAATGTAGACGTTTCAGTTAACACATGACCTTCATCAGTGATGCAGATTGCAGTAGTGAAAGATAAAGAAAGTAGTGATGTTGTGGAATGGCAGCACGTGCTGCAGCAGAGAGTCCACAATGTCACTTACTTTCTTTATCTTTCACTACTGCAATCCGCATCAATGATGAAGGTCATGTGTTGACTGAAACATCTACATTTACGTTTTGGATTGCTTGCATTTAATAAATTACATCAATATCGAGTTTTGAGTGCCAAGTTTTATCTACATAAAAAACTGTGACTAAAGCTGACTATAAGATAAAGTTGACCAAATTGTCCGACTTAAGAATCTCATACTTGTGCGGTCTTAACAAACTACCTATCACAGAAAAAATGAGGTGAAATGATCTTTTGGTGTGCACAAAAGATCATCGTTCTCTGCATCACCCCATTCTATGTAAACTGGACCTGTGCTGCTGAGAACAATGGCAGAACACATAATACTAAATGCTCATCTCAATCACGGTCTGCCTGTGTGAACAGGCTATAAATGACAGACAATAGGGAAATATATTTAGACTTGAGAGTCCTCAGTGGTTGATACCTTTTAATGGCTAACTGAAAAGATGGTAACAAATTGCAGCTTTCGAGACTACTCAGGTCTCTTCATCAGGCTAGACTAATACAAAATCTGAAGAATCACATATTTATATACACAACAGACACAGGAATAATGCAATAGGTAAGACAAGTGACGTGAAGCAGAACTGTCATTATGGCAGAGGGATGAACATAAATATTGGAACAGTTCATAGATAAGGAGAGAAAGTTTTACTGCCCTCTGATTGAAGTCTGCTATTGTGTTTTGATGCCCCTAGAAGGTCAGAGAAGCAGATTCCTTAATTGATATAGAAAGACATAAATCCATGTGACACCTTCATTCCGGCACTAAGAGTGTCAAAGGTCATCATAAGTTTATATTCCCAAACCTTTCTATCTTTCTCAGATTTGAACTTAGATTTTAATACAAGTAATTCCATATCTTTCCTATAATTACACATCTTTCCTATAGACAATAGGGAAATATTTACTGATTGGTGGTTATTTAATGCCATAAAATCAGCTAATGTAAACACACCTCTAGGCTATGGTCAGGAGCTCTGTTGGAGCTTATGTCTGAAGCCATCTGATTCGGATGTTTGTACTGATGGGGCCATCAACTGTAAGATGTGATGGAGTCACTGTGTGTACTGTCAGACATTATTTTCAACCCTATACGACTATTTGAGGTGGGCTCCAAGACGTGGTCGAATGGGAAAGCCAACATTTTCTAAGTCTACTTACAAAGTGCAGTGTTCAATTATCCTGACATATTAAGACTTTCACAAAGAGAGTAGAACAAATTTGCATGCCATGCAATTGTCCCAAGTTCCTAAATAAGACATCATTTAACTCCCTAAGGCCTCATTCAGACATTAATCATTTTCTTGTACGCAAAAAATGGTCCGATTTTCATCAGCGTTTTGTCAATGTCAGTTTCTACCATCAGTGTTTCATTAGTGATTGTGTGATATGAAGAAAAAATAAATTGCAAGGTTTCTACTATTCATTGCAATGTTGAAAATGGACAGATCACATATGGCGCAATGTGTGCTGCCAGTGATTTTTCATGCAGCCATAGACACCGTTTTAATTTAAAATAATTGCTCCCGCCGTCTACTAACCTCCCTAAATTTGACATTTCCCACTCCGTGGGCAGCACCATGATAACACCCAGGCAGCAAGCTCGCTGTCTGGGTGTTATGTTTGACACCAATCTCTCCTTCACCTCCCATATACAATCTCTTGCCCGCTCTTGCCGCCTACACCTAAAGAACATCTCTAGAATCCGCCCTTTTCTCACCATGGAAACAACAAAAACCATCACTGTAGCATTGATCCACTCCTGCCTGGACTACTGCAATGCTCTATTACAACCCCTGTCAAAAATTATGGAATCACCGGCCTTGGAGGATGTTCATTCAGTTGTTTTATTTTGTTGAAAAAAAAAACAGATCACAGACATGGCACAAAACTGAAGTCATTTCAAATGGCAACTTTCTGGCTTTAAGAAACTCTAAAAGAAATCAAGAACAAATAATATGGTAGTCAGTAATGGTTACTTTTTTTTAACCAAGCATGCAAGAAAAAATTATGGAATTACTCAATTCTGAGGGAAAAATTATGGAATCATGAAAAAGAAGCAAACAAAAAAACACCCCAAAACATCACTAGTATTTTGTTGCACCACCTCTGGCTTTTACAACAGCTTGCAGACACTGAGGCATGGACTTAATGAGTGTCACACAGTACTCTTCATCAATCTGGCTCCAACTTTCTCTGATTGCTGTTGCCAGATCAGCTTTGCAGGTTGGAGCCTTGTCATGGACCATTTTCTTCAACTTCCACCAAAGATTTCCAATTGGATTGAGATCCGGACTATTTGCAGGCCATGACATTGACCTTATGTGTCTTCTTTCAAGGAATGTTTTCACAGTTTTTGCTCTATGGCAGGATGCATTATCATCTTGAAAAATGATTTCATCATCCCCAAACATCCTTTCAATTGATGGGATAAGAAAAGTGTACAAAATATCAACATAAACTTGTGCATTTATTGAAGATGTAATGACAGCCATCTCCCCAGTGCCTTTACCTGACATGCAGCCCCATATTATCAATGACTGTGGAAATTTGCATGCTCTCTTCAGGCAGTCATCTTTATAAATCTCATTGGAACGGCACCAAACAAAAGTTCCACCATCATCACCTTGCCCAATGCCAATTCGCGATTCATCACTGAATATGACTTTCATCCAGTCATCCACAGTCCACGATTGCTTTTCCTTAGCCCATTGTAACCTTGTTTTTTTCTGTTTAGGTGTTAATGATGACTTTCATTTAGCTTTTCTGTATGTAAATCCCATTTCCTTTAGGCGGTGTCTTACAGTTCGGTCACAGACGTTGACTCTAGTTTCCACCCATTCGTTCCTCATTTGTTTTGTTGTGCATTTCCTGTTTTGGAGACATATTGCTTTAAGTTTCCGGTCTTGACGCTTTGATGTCTTCCTTGGTCTACCAGTATGTTTGCCTTTAACAACCTTCCCATGTTGTTTGCATTTGGTCCAGATTTTAGACACAGCTGCCTGTGAACAACCAACTTCTTTTGCAACATTGCTTGATGATTTATCCTCTTTTAAGAGTTTGATAATCCTCTCCTTTTTTCAATTGACATCTCTCGTGTTGGAGCCATGATTCTTGTCAGTCCACCACAGCTCTCCAAGGTGTGATCACTCCTTTTTAGATGCAGACTAATGAGCAGATCTAATTTGATGCAGGTGTTAGTTATGGGAATGAAAATTTACAGGGTGATTCCATAATTTTTTCCCTCAGAATTGAGTGATTCCATAATTTTTTCCCTATGCTTGGTTAAAAAAAATAACCATTACGGACTACCACATTTTTTGTTCTTGATTTCTTTTAGTGTTTCTTAAAGCCAGAAAGTTGCCATTTGAAATGACTTCAGTTTTGTGCCATGTCTGTGATGTTTTTTTTCAACAAAATAAAACAACTGAATGAACATCCTCCAAGGCCAGTGATTTCATAATTTTTGCCAAGGGTTGTACTTGGCCTCCCCATTACTCGACTTTCCCTTCTCCAGACCATCCTTAATGCAGCAGCCAGGGTCATCCATCTGGCTAATCGGTACTCGGATGCGTCCGCTCTTCGCCAGTCATTACACTGGCTGCCCATTCATTATAGGATCCAATTCAAAGTACTTGTTCTCACCCACAAAGCTCTCCACAGTTCAGCACCCCCCTACATCTCCTCCCACATTTCTATCCATCAGCCTAACCGACTGCTGCGCTCTGCAAATGACTTTCAACTAACCTCTGCACTAATCCGTACCTCCCACTCCCGACTCCAAGACTTCTCCCACGCTGCGCCAATCCTCTGGAATGCTCTACCCCAAGAAATTAGGACTATCCACAATTTGTATGGTTTCAGGCGCTCCCTCAAAACACATTTGTTCAGAGCGGCCTATCACGTTCACTAATCAAAGTCATTCTATGTGTAAGTGTGTGTGTGTGTAGCCCATTCACTATCTCCATCCATCCCTCACTCACTCCCTCAAGATGGCTGGACCATCATTGTAAATACACCATTGTATATAGACACCTGTACTTTGTATCTCCCCCACCTCATTGTAGATTGTAAGCTCTCACGAGCAGGGTCATCTTATTTTGCTTTAATTATTGTATTGTTAACGTTGTTACTTATGACTTGTGTTTTGAAACTGTTAAACTGTAAAGCGCTGTGGAATATGTTGGCGCTATATAAATAAAGATTATTATTATTAAAATAAGTCTGACATGCCTTTGTGTCTCTTTTGTGGACACACAGCCCGCCAAAAAATACAGACATGTGAAAAGGCCCTATGAATTATAATTGGTACATATTCTTTGAAAAGAAAAATTTAACAAGTACATTAAAAATGGATCTCTGAATAAGGTCTAAGGACCAGGGCAATTTAGGCTTTTAATGACCGCTGATACGCATTAAAACGGCTGTCGTTAAAGCGCTTTATTCCCTCATTGCCATTTTAAAACGGTGATGGAGAATAAGGGAAATACTGCGACAGCAGTATTGAAGTTGTTGTAAGGGGGTCACAAGACCCCCCCCTGGAAACCATCGGACCTCCACAATGAGAATCGCGGGTCCCGAAGGTTACAATGGTACCCTGAGGTCATGTGATGACCCCAGGGTACATTGGTCTGTGAGATCCAGCAAAAAGCTGGGACTCACAGGCTGAGTTAGTGAAACTCTGACTGCTCTCATTGCACTGCAGTACATGAGTAATCAAAATAAAAATTATACATGTCCCACAGTGAAAAAGTGACAAAAAGTCAAATAAAATATGTAAAAAAAGTTAAAAAACACAAAAAAAGTGCAAGACAAATCACAGAAAAGCTGTCTTGCCACTCAAAATGCAGAGTTTGCGATAAAATAAATAAGAAAATTACACATAATTTTTATTGCCGCGTCACTCTATGAAACTGGCAATTTATTCTGTTTGGCAAATACCGTAAAAAAAATAGATAAACATACCAAAAATGTCGCTTTTTAATCATACCGACTCACAAAAAAAACAAATAAAAAGCAATCAAAAATTCATATGTAAAAAAAAAATTGGTAAAAATGAAAACCCCAAACAATCCCACAAAATGGCATCAACATAGCTCATTTGGCAAAAAAAATAAAAAAAATATAGTTCTCATAATATGACATTGCAAAAACATTCATTTTTGTAAAATATTGTTTTTCTTGTGTAAAAATAACAACGCATAAAAAAAAATATAAATCTGCTATCGGTGTAATCGTATGGACCCGACGAACAAATAGGTCTTATCACTTTTACTCCTTGGTGAACGGCGCAAAAAATAAATAAATGAGTTGCTGGTTTTTGTTCATTCTATGTCTGAAAAATCCAAATAAAAAGCGATTAAAAAATATTATGTACCCCATAATATTACCTGGAGCAGCCAGTACCAGGCAGTGTCTGCCAAGGCAAACAGGATCATGGGGTGCATTAAAAGAGGTCTGGATACACATGATGAGAGCATTATACTGCCTCTGTACAAATCCCTGGTTAGACCGCACATGAAGTACTGTGTACAGTTTTGGGCACCGGTGCTCAGGAAGGATGTAATGGAACTAGAGCGAGTACAAAGGAGGCAACAAAATTAATAAAGGGGATGAGGGAACTACAATACCCAGAAAGATTAGCAAAATTATGATTATTTAAGTCTAGAAAAAAGATGACTGAGGGGCGATCTAATAACCATGTATAAGTATATAAGGGGACAATACAAATATTTCTCCGAGGATCTGTTTATACCAAGGAAGGTGACTGTCACAAGGGGGCATTCTCTGCGTCTGAAGGAGAGAAGGTTTTTCCACCAACATAGAAGGATTCTTTACTGAGAATCTGGAATTCCTTGCTGAGGAGGTGGTGATGGCAAACTCAGTCAAGGGGTTCAAGAGAGGCCTGGATGTCTTCCTGGAGCATAACAATATTGTATCTTAAAGTTATTAGGTTCTTTAAAAGGACGTAACTCTGGGGATTTATTCTCACGGAATATAGGCTGAACTGGTTGGACAAATGTCTTTTTTCGGCCTTGCTAACTATGTTACGATGTAAAATGGTACCAAAAAAATCTGAATCTCGTCCAGCAAAAAATAAGCCCTCATACAGTTCTGTTCGGCAAAAAATAAAAAAATTACAGCTCTCAGAATATGGTGATGAAAACAACTTTTTTTTACTGTATGATAGCAGCAAAACCTAAAAAACCTATATAAATCTGGTATTGCTGTAATTGCACTGACACAAAGAAAAACTCTGCCTTATCACTTATACCGCATGGTGAACTTTGCAAAAATAAAAACTATTTTTGTACTGCTGTCTATATGTTCATTCTACCTCCCAAAAATCGGAATACGGCTTGGCTCACATTTATCCTGCTCTCTCCGCTGAGCACTTACATTGGTGTTTCTGTGTAAATTCACCAAAACCACGATGCAGACAAAAAACCTGACGGAACCACTCAGTTATGAAGCAGATGGAGTCACTTTGGACTGGTCTCTATTCCGGGGGTGTCACATCCTTTTAGGCGTCTTATTAGCGCACAATTGTGGGCGACCACAGATCTGTGCACGCCTAAAAAGATGGATACCACCGGAGCAGACACCAAACGGACAACAAAGTGTCTCCATCTGCATTAGTATTGTGGGTGGCACTGTTGAGGGTTTTGTCTGAATTACATTTTTGTGGGATTTACATGGAAACCCAAACATAAGCGCACAGCGTAGAACACAACAATCAGATCCCAGCCTAATTCTGGAAGCGATCAAAAAATGTTAAGTACCCAAAAATGTTACCAACAAAATCCCTAGTTTATTCTGCACAAAACCAGCCCCCACTCAGGTGCTCCAACACCCACTCAAATAAAATCCAGTGAATTCTGCGCTCCCAAATCCAAATGCCCCTCCTTCTGATCCTCATTGTGCCTAAATCACAGTAAGTGGCCACATGTTTGGTATTATTGTACTTAAGAGAGAGCACTTAATTTACGGGGTGCCTATCACCAGAAGCACAAGCTGAGAACAATATATGAGGACACTACAATATATGGGGGCTTTACACTGTATGGGGACACGATGTATAGGCACTAACTGGCATATTTGCAATTCTCCGGAAAAAAGAAGCCTGGCGTGGATGTTAGAAAATAGTCACTGTAGCCGTAGATTACTTCATTGAGAGATGCAATTTCTACATTGGGATCACTTTTGTTTTTTGATTGCTGTTCTGTTACCTTTGGGCTCCTCAAATGTCACCCGTAAACTATTCTGGCAAAATCTTTGCTCCAAAAGCCAAAGCGCTCCTTCCTTCTCTGCCCTGCCATAAGGCGCAACAGTTATTTCTAACATATGGGGAAGAACCGCGTTCTGGAGAAATTGTGCAATAAATGATGGGGTTCAGTTTCACCTCTTAACCCTTGTGTACCTGAAACATTTGCAGCAAATACAATAAATACATTTTTTACCATTAAAATGTCATATTTCCACATCTCAATGTCATAAAATTCTGTGAGGCACCTATGGTTCAAAATACTCACTATACCCTTAGATGGATTTCTTAGACAGTGAAGTTTCCAATTTGGAGTCAACTGGGGATGGATTCTGCTGTTCAGGTATCTCAGGGGCTCAGCTAATGGAGCCCACAATCTATTTAAATAAAATCTGCATTCTAAAAGCCAAGTAGGGCTCCATCCCATCTCCGCCATGTGATCAAACCATAGTGTACAACCACATATAAGATACTGCCACATTCTGAAGAAATTGCAAAAAAAAATGTGGGGTCCAATTTATCCCATTCCACCTTGTGCAAATTATAAATTTGGTGCTAAAACAGTATTTTAGTGGAAAAAAATAAATTTTTTGGTTCACATGCAGTGTACGTGGTGTTCATGGACTTCTCAAAAGCGTTTGATACAGTGCCACACAAAAGGTTGATACATAAAATGAGAACAATGGGGATAGGGGAAAATATGTGTAAGTGGGTTAAAAACTGGCTCATGGATAGAAAACAAAGGGTGGTTATTAATGGAACACACTCGGACTGGGTCATGGTTAGCAGTGGGGTACCACAGGGTCAGTATTGGGGCCGCTACTCTTTAACATATTTATTAATGACCTTGTAGGGGGCATACAGAGTAGTATTTCAATATTTGCAGATGACACAACTCTGCAGCGTAATAAATACAGAGGAGGATAATTTTATATTACATGAGGATTTATGTAAACTAGAAGCTTGGGCTGATAAATGGCAAATGAGCTTTAATGGGGATAAATGTAAGGTCATGCACTGGGTAGAACAAATAAGATGTATAATTATGTGCTTAATTGTAAAACACTGGGCAAAACTGTCACTGAAAAAGACCTGGGTGTATGGGTGGACGACAAACTCACATTTAGTGGCCAATGTCAGGCAGCTGCTGCCAAGGCAAATAAAATAATGGGATGCATTAAAAGAGGCATAGATGCTCATGAGGAGAACATAATTTTACCTCTATACAAGTCACTGGTGCGACCACACTTAGAATACTGTGTGCAGTTCTGGTCTCCGTGTATAAGAAAGACATAGCTGAACTGGAGCGGGTGCAGAGAAGAGCGCCAAGGTTATTAGAGAACTGGGGGGTCTGCAATACCAAGACAGGTTATTACACTTGGGGTTATTTAGTTTGGAAAAACGAAGGCTTAGGGGTGATCTTATTACAATGTATAAATATATGAGGGGACAGTACAAAGACCTTTCTAATGATCTTTTTACTCTTAGACCTGTGACGGGGACAAGGGGCATCCTCTACGTCTGGAGGAAAGAAGGTTTAGCATAATCACAGACGCAGATTCTTTACTGTAAGAGCAGTGAGACTAGGAACTCTCTGCCGTCTAATGTTGTAATGAGTGATTCCTTACTAAAATTTAAGAAGGGACTGGATGCCTTTCTTGAAAAGTATAATATTACAGGCTATATTCACTAGTTTCCTAGATACTGCGTTGATCCAGGGAGCTAGTCTGATTGCCGTATGTGGAGTCGGGAAGGAATTTTTTTCCCCAATGTGAAGCTTACTGTTTGCTACTTGGGTTTTTTTTGCCTTCCTCTGGATCAACATGTTAGGGCAGGTTAGGATAGGACATGGGTTTGAACTAGATGGACTTAAAGTCTTCCTTCAACCTTAATAACTATGTTACTATGTTACATCTCACATCTAAATGTTATAAAGTTTTGTGATTTGCCTGTTGGTTAAAAATGCTCAGTTCACCC
>JARQOD010000003.1:507730284-507767645 GCA_033576555.1 Oophaga sylvatica | reverse complement strand
GCTGATCCACTATCAATCAGAAAATTTCCGTAGTTGGTCTTCTTACTTGCACAAATTGACTTTCCGCCCCCCCTGGGGACACGTAGGTCAGTTTGGGACAGTTTTACACGCCCGTTTGAATTCTTGGAGGCAACTTTGGCTGGGGCTCCTCCGGTGGTTGCGAGGGTAATGAACTAATTGCTGAATGGCCTTAGGGCTCTAAATGGTCGATATAAGTGCCCTGAACCCTTCAGCCTTGCCGGTAATAAAATTGTTTTCCCCGTCTTGCTTGGAGCTCAGTTGATTCCTGCTCTATTCGTAAGTGTTTGCTGTTTTTTTTCCTTGGTTGGTTTTTTTGGGGTTTTTGCTCTTTGCGTGACTTCAGGGGCCCCCCTTTTTGGGGCCTGGTCTGCAATTGGCTCGTTGTTTCTGCACTTTTGCTCTGTTCCTATGTCACTTTTTATTTGCTGAATTGCTGTGTGTTACACCAGAGATCTGATTTAGGTGGTAGAGATCATGTGATCTCAGGTTTTTTGTTAATCAGAAGTGTTGGTATTTTTGTCAGGGTTTTTTAGGGTTGCAGTCAGAATTCTTTCCTATACTTTTCTATCTAGACAGATTGGGCCCCAGCGTTTGCTCATTCTATTTTCTGTCTGTGTTCGTATTTTCTTCTGGTCTAACCGCCATTACATGTTTGGGGGCTTCCTATTTCTTTGGGGATTCTACTACGGGGCAGATAGCATTCATCTTTCTGCCTCTAGGTGTAGCTATCTCTCCGGCTGTGACGAGGCGTCTAGGATCACTGTAGGTACGCTCCACGGCTACTTCTAGTGTGGCGGTTAGTTTAGGGTCCTGCAATCCAATAGTTTCCAGCCTCTCTGGTGTATTGCTTTTTTGGCTATTTTTGCAATCTCTCCTCAGCACCGAAACATAACAGACAGCCCCTGTCCACACGCGCCCAGGAAGGCACAGGGAGTGAGAGGAAGTGGACCACACAGCTACTGATGTGGCAACACACTTGCTCACAACCCTGACAGGCTGAAAGACCCCTTTTCACTAGCTTCAGTTTAACAGAACCTTATCCACCAGGTAGAACTGCCAGCAGTTCCTCGTTCAAAATAAGCCCTATCCGTTAACGGGAATTATATCGGGCCAGAAACCAGCCTCAATAGCATGGAAAATTAAACGAGAAAACAGACGTGTGGATTCGTGGATCGAGATAAAAGGGCAAACCCAAGGTTAAATTGTAAGTTTAATCGCCTTAAGGGCACACTAGACAATGCATTATATACATGATGGTTACACATATACAATGGTCAGATATGCAACTACAGATGGTGGTACGACAAAAGCTATAAGTAGAATATATGGGTCAGTTACCAGTAGATTGAAGGCCTGGCTTGCGGGGGAGGGGCTGCCACATGGGAGGCTTGTGTCCCTTTGTTCCTGGACTTCTCCCCACTTATGTCATCACAACCTCCCCAAAGAAAAAGCACTAGGCCAAGTTCTGCAGGAGAATTTAATCACTTGGTTGATCACACCCTTTTCCACCTACAGGATGGTCCTACATCCCTCCACTGGATGTTGGAAGATAAACCTCCAAAACCTTTGAAAGATCATAACTCCTTTCTGGATAGTCGTAAAGTAGCAATTCTGGCACCGTCGGATCCGGCCAGGCTCCTGATACAAATTAAGACCAAAACACAGATTTACTTCCTGGCTTCCAGTAGCTGTTCTTGTATCTCCATACCCAGAGGTGCTAGAAAGGACAGAGACCCTGGAATGCATTCGGTCCGATTTAGCGATATCGGAAATATACATGATGTATGGCTAGGATGTATAGTATAACTCATTATGGAATCATAGCTGACTTAAAGCAATTTTGACATCATCGAAGCAAGCCTGTTGTTTTGCTCTGAGTTGGTCGAGGTATGGGTTCGGCCACTCACAGCCCTTTGACTCTCGACCCCCCCTGCTGCTGCTTCGTCTTCAGTTCCAACTGCACACTGAAGAGGTTTTTATAATTCCATACCAAATAGGATACAAATGATTGACATAGAATTATATCTCCAATATTCTTCACATCAATATCCAGTTTTTTTCAAAAGACAATTGTATTTTTTATAAATACTTACTAGCTATTTAGTAATACTTCATGTAGATACGAGTCGGAAATACTTTTGCTTGAGTTGTTGTATTAACAAAAGATGCAGTTAAATAGAAATCCTTTATTGGCTAAGTGATCTAAGTAAATTGCAAGCTTTCAAAACTACTTAGGTCTCCTAAAAAAGCATGAGTACTGGCAAATGCTTGCAATTTCAATATTTTCAATTTGCTAATAAAGTTTTTTTTTATCAAATGTGCGTAGAAAACTAGTAGAAAATATCATAAGGTTTACACTTGTCCTTATTGGTGCCATCTGTAAATGAACACAGATGAAAAAATGAATATAAAGAAAATTATATATATATATATATATATATATATATTTACATAACATAGAAAAGGGATACTGAAGACAAAAGAAGGACATGTATGATTTAAATAATTTCTTTTCTTCTAACAATGAAATGTAAATGCCTTCTCTCCACAGGCCTAATTCTTCCCCTACTGCTAGCAGGAACCCACATGCATAGTTACAGGTTTTCAATTCATCCCTATCCTGTGTGCAATTTGGAGATTACTTTCAGTCTACTTACCGAGACCTAGAAGCTAATGTCTGATGTTCCTGCCTTAAAAAAAGGATCAATCTGCTTGTAAATCTCAAGGACACACAGGGAGTCCTACTAATGTGACAGCCACTGTGTGAATTGGGAGTTCAGTGACCTTTTTGTATAAGGCAAAACTATAGGATGCCTGTCACAGAAAGGTCAGACAAGGGGAACCCCTACTCAGCTTTTTCAAAAGTCATTTCAAAAACAAATCAGACCTGGTTCAGCAATGGTTACGTGATTCCCTGCATGAACCTAGAGTAAAGAAGTAATTGCTTTACCCTACCTCAGCATCAGAATAGCCAAAGCCCAAGCTGGCTCAATTTACCCAACACTATAATTTTCAGATATTTTCTCCACTCTTGCAGTTTTAACAAGTATACAGTATTTTACATCAGTCTGGAAGTAAAAGTCAATCCTAACTAATGACAGACAGAATGATTTATCATCCACATTCTACCCTTGTCATAGCTGGACGAATAACAACACAAACGGATTTCTTCAACACATGAAGGTGAAAATGGCGTAAAAAGTCAAGAATGAGGTTAAAGAGAAACTACTCATGTAAGTGTGCATGTGAAATTGTTAAAGTTTCAAAATGGGAAGCTCTTACTTTGAAAACAAAAACAAGAAAGTAGTTTAGATTGCAGATATTAGCTCATGATCAGAACACATCCCATACAAGATGAAAAGCCTGTGCAAGTAAATATGTGTATTAAAATTGAAATGGAAAACAAGAACTACAGCTAGTACTTCCAACTACAGAAGACATAAAAAATTAGAGAGAGTGTGGATACAGCACTCCTTTGTTCAGTGCTTAAGTAGAATCATGTCCTCTAAATAATTGTAAATAAATTACATCAATACCAAGTTCTGAGTGCTAAATTTTAAGTGCAAGCAATCCAAAACGTAAATGTAGACGTTTCAGTTAACACATGACCTTCATCAGTGATGCAGATTGCAGTAGTGAAAGATAAAGAAAGTAGTGATGTTGTGGAATGGCAGCACGTGCTGCAGCAGAGAGTCCACAATGTCACTACTTTCTTTATCTTTCACTACTGCAATCCGCATCAATGATGAAGGTCATGTGTTGACTGAAACATCTACATTTACGTTTTGGATTGCTTGCATTTAATAAATTACATCAATATCGAGTTTTGAGTGCCAAGTTTTATCTACATAAAAAACTGTGACTAAAGCTGACTATAAGATAAAGTTGACCAAATTGTCCGACTTAAGAATCTCATACTTGTGCGGTCTTAACAAACTACCTATCACAGAAAAAATGAGGTGAAATGATCTTTTGGTGTGCACAAAAGATCATCGTTCTCTGCATCACCCCATTCTATGTAAACTGGACCTGTGCTGCTGAGAACAATGGCAGAACACATATTACTAAATGCTCATCTCAATCACGGTCTGCCTGTGTGAACAGGCTATAAATGACAGACAATAGGGAAATATATTTAGACTTGAGAGTCCTCAGTGGTTGATACCTTTTAACCCCTTCACCCCCAAGGGTGGTTTGCACGTTAATGACCGGGACAATTTTTACAATTCTGACCACTGTCTCTTTATGAGGTTATAACTCCGGAACGCTTCAACGGATCTTCGCGATTCTGAGATTGTTTTCTCGTGACATATTGTACTTCATGTTAGTGGTAAAATTTCTTCCATATAACTTGCGTTTATTTTTGAAAAAAACGCAAATATGGCGAAAATTTTGAAAATTTTGCAATTTTCAAACTTTGAATTTTTATTCCCTTAAAACAGAGAAATATGTCACACAAAATAGTTAAGAAATAACATTTCCCACATGTCTACTTTACATCAGCACAATTTTGGAATCAAAATTTTTTTTTGTTAGGAAGTTATAAGGGTTAAAAGTTGACCAGCGATTTCTCATTTTTACAACAAAATTTACAAAGCCATTTTTTTTAGGGACCACCTCTCATTTGAAGTCACTTTGAGGGGTCTACATGACAGAAAATACCCAAAAGTGACACCATTCTAAAAACTGCACCCCTCAAGGTACTCAAAACCACATTCAACAAGTTTATTAACCCTTCAGGTGCTTCACAGGAACTAAAGCAACGTGGAAGGAAAAAATGAATATTTAACTTTTTAGCCACAAAAATGATCTTTTACAAACTTTTTTTTTATTTTCACAAGGGTAAAAGGAGAAAATGGACAGATAAGGTTGTTATGCAATTTCTCCTGAGTACGCCAATACCCAATATGTGGGGGAAAACCACTGTTTGGGCACACGGCAGAGCTCGTAAGGGAAGGAGCGCCGTTTGACTTTTTCAAACTAAAATTGGCTGGAGTTGAGATTGGAATCCATGTCGCGCTTGGAGAACCTCTGATGCGCCTAAACAGTGGAAACCCCCCACAAGTGACACCATTTTGGAAACTAGACCCCCTAAGGTACTTATCTAGATCTGTTGTGAGCACTTTGAACCCCCAAGTGTTTCACAAAAGTTTATAATGCCTGGGTGTGAAAAAAAAAAAAAAAATTTCCACAAAAATGATTTTTTAGTCCTAAATTTTTGAATTTTCCCAAGGAAATTGGACCCCAAAAGTTGTTGTCCAATTTGTCCTGAGTACGCTGATACCCCATATGTGGGGGTGGAAAACTGTTTGGGCGCACGGCAGGGCTTGGAAAGGAAGTAGTAACGTTTTGGAATGCAGACGTTGATGGGGGTCATGTTCCGTTTGCAGTGCCCCAGATGAGCCTAAACAGTGGAAATCCCCCACAAGTGACCCCATTTTGGAAACTAGACCCCTAAGGAACTTATCTAGATCTTTGGTGAGCACTTTGAACCCCCAAGTGCTTCACACAAGTTTATAATGCCCGGGCATGAAAATAAAAAATCCTATTTTTTTCCCACAAAAATTATCTTTTAGTCACTAATTTTTTATTTTCCCAAGGGTATCAGGAGAAATTGGACCACATAAGTTGTTGTCCAATTTGTCCTGAGTACGCTGATGCCCCATATGTGGGGGGGAACCACTGTTTGGGCGCACGGCAGAGCTCGGAAGGGAAGGAGCACCATTTGACTTTTTCCAACCAAAATTGGCTGGAATTGAGATTGGATGCCATGTTGCATTTGGAGAGCCCCTGATGTGCCTAAACAGTGGAAACCCCCCACAAATGACCCCATTTGGGAAACTAGACCCCCTAAGGAACTTATCTAGATCTTTGGTGAGCAATTTGAACCCTCAAGTGCTTCACACAAGTTTATAACGTAGAGCCGTAAAATTTAAAAATCATATTTTTTCCACAAAAATGATCTTTTCACCCGAATTTTTATTTTTCCAAGGGTAACAAGACTCCAAAAGTTATTGTGCAATTTGTCCTGAGTACACTGATACCCCATATGTGGGGGTATACCACTGTTTGGGTGCATGGCAGAGTTTGGAAGGGAAGGAGCGCCGTCTCACTTTTTCAACGCAGAATTGGCTGGACGCCATGTCGTGTTTGGAGAGCTCCTGATCTGCCTAAACAGTGGAAACCCCCCACAAATGACACCATTTTGGAAACTAGACCCCTCAAGGAACTTATCTAGATGTGTGGTGAGAACTTTGAACCCCCAGGTGTTTCACTAAAGTTTACAACGTACAGCCTTAAAATAAAAAATCCTTTTTTTTTTTTACAAAAATGATTTTTTCGCCCCCAATATTTTATTTTCACAAGGGTAACAGAAGAAATTGGAACCCAAAAGTTGTTGTCCAATTTGTCCTGAGTACGCTGATACCCAATATGTAGGAGAAAACTACTGTATGGGTGCACGTCAGGGCTCGGAAGGGAAGTAGTGACGTTTTGGATTGCAGACTTTGATGGAATGGTCTGGGGGCGTCATGTCGCATTTGGAGAGCCCCTGATACGCCTAAACAGTGGAAACCCCCACAAGTGACCCCATTTTGGAAAATAGACCCCACAAGGAACTTATCTAGATGTGTGGTGAGCACTTTGAACCCCGAAGTGCTTCACAGAAGTTTATAACGCACAGCCGTAAAAATAAAAAATCCTTTTTTTTTTTACAAAAATGATTTTTTCGCCCCCAATATTTTATTTTCACAAGGGTAACAGGAGAAATTGGACCCCAAAAGTTTTTGTCCAATTTGTCCTGAGTACGCTGATACCCAATATGTGGGAGAAAACTACTGTATGGGCGCATGTCAGGGCTCGGAAAGGGAAGTAGTGACGTTTTGGATTGCAGACTTTGATGGAATGGTCTGGGGGCGTCATGTCGCATTTGGAGAGCCCCTGATGCGCCTAAACAGTGGAAATCCCCAACAAGTGACCCCATTTTGGAAAATAGACCCCACAAGGAACTTATTTAGATGTGTGGTGAGCGCTATGAAGCCCCAAGTGCTTCACAGAAGTTTATAATGTACAGCCGTAAAAACAAAAAAATCTTATTTTTTTTACAAAAATAATATTTTCGCCCCCAGTTTTTTATTTTCCCAAGGGTAACAGAAGAAATAGGACAAATTTCACAATAACTCTTGGGGTCCAGAGTACGCTGATACCCCATATGTGGGGATAAACTACTGTTTGGACGCATGGCAGAGCTCAGAAGTGAAGGAACACCGTTTGACTTTTTCAAAGCAGAATTGGCTGGAATGGAGATCAGACGCCATGTCACATTTGGAGAGCCCCTGATGTGCCTAAACAGTGGAAACCCCCCAATTCTAACTCCAACCCTAACCCCAACACACCCCTAACCCTAGTCCCAACCCTAATCACAACCCTAACCCTAATCCAAACTCTAACCCTAATCCTAACTTTAGCGCCAACCCTAACCCTAACTTTAGCCGAAACCCTAACCCTAACCCTAATGGGAAAATGGAAATAAATACATTTTTTTTATTTTATTATTTTTCCCTAACTAAGGGGGTGATAAAGGGGGGTTTGATTTACTATTTATAGCGGTTTTTATGATTGGCAGCTGTCACGCTAAAAGACGCTTTTTATTGCAAAAAGTAGTTTTTTGCATCGCCACATTTTGAGAGCTATAATTTTTGCATATTTTGGCCCACAGAGTCATGTGAGGTCTTAATTTTTGCGGGACGAGGTGACGCTTTTATTGGTACCATTTTTGAGCACGTGACATTTTTTGATCGCTTTTTATTTCGATTTTTGGGAGGTTAGAATGAACAAAAATCAGCAATTCATGAATTTCTTTTGGGTGAGGCGTTTTTATTGTTCCGCGTGTGGTAAAATTGATAAAGCAGTTTTATTCTTCGGGTCAGTACGATTATGGAGATACCTCATTTATATAATTTTGTTATGTTTTCGCGCTTTTATAGAATAAAAACAATTTTATATAAAAAATAATTATTTTTGCATCGCTTTATTCTGCGAGCTATAACTTTTTTATTTTTTTGCTGATGATGCTGTATGATGGCTCGTTTTTTGCGGGACAAGATGACGTTTTCAGCGGTACCATGTTTATTTATATCCGTCTTTTTGATCGCGTGTTATTCCACTTTTTGTTCAGCGGTATGATGATAAAGCACTGATTTTTTGCTTCGTTTTTATTTTTTATTTTTTAAGGGGTTCACAAAAGGGGTTAACTAGTGGGACAGTTTTATAGGGGGGGTCGTTACGGACACGGCGATACCAAATATGTGTACTTTTATTGTTTTGTTTTTTTTATTTACAGGAAGAAATGAATTTATTGGGGAATATTTTTTTTTTTTTTTTTTATTTTGGATTTTTTTTTATAACATGTTTATTTTTATTTTTTTAACTTTTTTACTTTGTCCCAGGGTGGGACATCACTGTATTTTATCAGATCGCTGGTGTGACAGTGTGCACAGCACTCTGTCACACCAGCGATCGCTCAGGCAGTGCAGCAGGCTTCTCAGTGCCTGCTCTCGGCAGGCACTGAGGTAGCCGCCTCCCTCCAGGACCCCAGCGCCATCTTGGATCCGGGTCCTGGGAGGGAGGAAGCCCTCAGAGCAGCGCGATCACATCGCGCTGCTCTGAGGGTCTCAGGGGGGCGCGCAGGGAGCCCCCACACTGCGCGATCCTCCCCTGTGCCCCCAGTACACCGCGATCATGTTTGATCGCGGTGTGCAAGGGGTTAATGTGCCGGGAGCGGTCCGTGACCGCTCCTGACACACAGTCACGGGTGTCAGCTGTGATAATCAGCTGACACCCGGCGGCGATTAGCTGCGCTCCCTCGGGGAGCGCAGCTGATCGCCTATGACGTACTATCCCGTCCATGGTCAGAATGGCACGGGTTTTATGGACGGGATAGTACGTCTAATGTCAGAGAGGGGTTAATGGCTAACTGAAAAGATGGTAACAAATTGCAGCTTTCGAGACTACTCAGGTCTCTTCATCAGGCTAGACTAATACAAAATCTGAAGAATCACATATTTATATACACAACAGGACACAGGAATAATGCAATAGGTAAGACAAGTGACGTGAAGCAGAACTGTCATTATGGCAGAGGGATGAACATAAATACTGGAACAGTTCATAGATAAGGAGAGAAAGTTTTACTGCCCTCTGATTGAAGTCTGCTATTGTGTTTTGATGCCCCTAGAAGGTCAGAGAAGCAGATTCCTTAATTGATATAGAAAGACATAAATCCATGTGACACCTTCATTCCGGCACTAAGAGTGTCAAAGGTCATCATAAGTTTATATTCCCAAACCTTTCTATCTTTCTCAGATTTGAACTTAGATTTTAATACAAGTAATTCCATATCTTTCCTATAATTACACATCTTTCCTATAGACAATAGGGAAATATTTACTGATTGGTGGTTATTTAATGCCATAAAATCAGCTAATGTAAACACACCTCTAGGCTATGGTCAGGAGCTCTGTTGGAGCTTATGTCTGAAGCCATCTGATTCGGATGTTTGTACTGATGGGGCCATCAACTGTAAGATGTGATGGAGTCACTGTGTGTACTGTCAGACATTATTTTCAACCCTATACGACTATTTGAGGTGGGCTCCAAGACGTGGTCGAATGGGAAAGCCAACATTTTCTAAGTCTACTTACAAAGTGCAGTGTTCAATTATCCTGACATATTAAGACTTTCACAAAGAGAGTAGAACAAATTTGCATGCCATGCAATTGTCCCAAGTTCCTAAATAAGACATCATTTAACTCCCTAAGGCCTCATTCAGACATTAATCATTTTCTTGTACGCAAAAAATGGTCCGATTTTCATCAGCGTTTTGTCAATGTCAGTTTCTACCATCAGTGTTTCATTAGTGATTGTGTGATATGAAGAAAAAAATAAATTGCAAGGTTTCTACTATTCATTGCAATGTTGAAAATGGACAGATCACATATGGCGCAATGTGTGCTGCCAGTGATTTTTCATGCAGCCATAGACACCGTTTTAATTTAAAATAATTGCTCCCGCCGTCTACTAACCTCCCTAAATTTGACATTTCCCACTCCGTGGGCAGCACCATGATAACACCCAGGCAGCAAGCTCGCTGTCTGGGTGTTATGTTTGACACCAATCTCTCCTTCACCTCCCATATACAATCTCTTGCCCGCTCTTGCCGCCTACACCTAAAGAACATCTCTAGAATCCGCCCTTTTCTCACCATGGAAACAACAAAAACCATCACTGTAGCATTGATCCACTCCTGCCTGGACTACTGCAATGCTCTATTACAACCCCTGTCAAAAATTATGGAATCACCGGCCTTGGAGGATGTTCATTCAGTTGTTTTATTTTGTTGAAAAAAAAACAGATCACAGACATGGCACAAAACTGAAGTCATTTCAAATGGCAACTTTCTGGCTTTAAGAAACTCTAAAAGAAATCAAGAACAAATAATATGGTAGTCAGTAATGGTTACTTTTTTTTAACCAAGCATGCAAGAAAAAATTATGGAATTACTCAATTCTGAGGGAAAAATTATGGAATCATGAAAAAGAAGCAAACAAAAAAACACCCCAAAACATCACTAGTATTTTGTTGCACCACCTCTGGCTTTTACAACAGCTTGCAGACACTGAGGCATGGACTTAATGAGTGTCACACAGTACTCTTCATCAATCTGGCTCCAACTTTCTCTGATTGCTGTTGCCAGATCAGCTTTGCAGGTTGGAGCCTTGTCATGGACCATTTTCTTCAACTTCCACCAAAGATTTCCAATTGGATTGAGATCCGGACTATTTGCAGGCCATGACATTGACCTTATGTGTCTTCTTTCAAGGAATGTTTTCACAGTTTTTGCTCTATGGCAGGATGCATTATCATCTTGAAAAATGATTTCATCATCCCCAAACATCCTTTCAATTGATGGGATAAGAAAAGTGTACAAAATATCAACATAAACTTGTGCATTTATTGAAGATGTAATGACAGCCATCTCCCCAGTGCCTTTACCTGACATGCAGCCCCATACTATCAATGACTGTGGAAATTTGCATGCTCTCTTCAGGCAGTCATCTTTATAAATCTCATTGGAACGGCACCAAACAAAAGTTCCACCATCATCACCTTGCCCAATGCCAATTCGCGATTCATCACTGAATATGACTTTCATCCAGTCATCCACAGTCCACGATTGCTTTTCCTTAGCCCATTGTAACCTTGTTTTTTTCTGTTTAGGTGTTAATGATGACTTTCATTTAGCTTTTCTGTATGTAAATCCCATTTCCTTTAGGCGGTGTCTTACAGTTCGGTCACAGACGTTGACTCTAGTTTCCACCCATTCGTTCCTCATTTGTTTTGTTGTGCATTTCCTGTTTTGGAGATATATTGCTTTAAGTTTCCGGTCTTGACGCTTTGATGTCTTCCTTGGTCTACCAGTATGTTTGCCTTTAACAACCTTCCCATGTTGTTTGCATTTGGTCCAGATTTTAGACACAGCTGCCTGTGAACAACCAACTTCTTTTGCAACATTGCTTGATGATTTATCCTCTTTTAAGAGTTTGATAATCCTCTCCTTTTTTCAATTGACATCTCTCGTGTTGGAGCCATGATTCTTGTCAGTCCACCACAGCTCTCCAAGGTGTGATCACTCCTTTTTAGATGCAGACTAATGAGCAGATCTAATTTGATGCAGGTGTTAGTTATGGGAATGAAAATTTACAGGGTGATTCCATAATTTTTTCCCTCAGAATTGAGTGATTCCATAATTTTTTCCCTATGCTTGGTTAAAAAAAATAACCATTACGGACTACCACATTTTTTGTTCTTGATTTCTTTTAGTGTTTCTTAAAGCCAGAAAGTTGCCATTTGAAATGACTTCAGTTTTGTGTCATGTCTGTGATGTTTTTTTTTCAACAAAATAAAACAACTGAATGAACATCCTCCAAGGCCAGTGATTTCATAATTTTTGCCAAGGATTGTACTTGGCCTCCCCATTACTCGACTTTCCCTTCTCCAGCCCATCCTTAATGCAGCAGCCAGGGTCATCCATCTGGCTAATCGGTACTCGGATGCGTCCGCTCTTCGCCAGTCATTACACTGGCTGCCCATTCATTATAGGATCCAATTCAAAGTACTTGTTCTCACCCACAAAGCTCTCCACAGTTCAGCACCCCCCTACATCTCCTCCCACATTTCTATCCATCAGCCTAACCGACTGCTGCGCTCTGCAAATGACTTTCAACTAACCTCTGCACTAATCCGTACCTCCCACTCCCGACTCCAAGACTTCTCCCACGCTGCGCCAATCCTCTGGAATGCTCTACCCCAAGAAATTAGGACTATCCACAATTTGTATGGTTTCAGGCGCTCCCTCAAAACACATTTGTTCAGAGCGGCCTATCACGTTCACTAATCAAAGTCATTCTATGTGTAAGTGTGTGTGTGTGTAGCCCATTCACTATCTCCATCCATCCCTCACTCACTCCCTCAAGATGGCTGGACCATCATTGTAAATACACCATTGTATATAGACACCTGTACTTTGTATCTCCCCCACCTCATTGTAGATTGTAAGCTCTCACGAGCAGGGTCATCTTATTTTGCTTTAATTATTGTATTGTTAACGTTGTTACTTATGACTTGTGTTTTGAAACTGTTAAACTGTAAAGCGCTGTGGAATATGTTGGCGCTATATAAATAAAGATTATTATTATTAAAATAAGTCTGACATGCCTTTGTGTCTCTTTTGTGGACACACAGCCCGCCAAAAAATACAGACATGTGAAAAGGCCCTATGAATTATAATTGGTACATATTCTTTGAAAAGAAAAATTTAACAAGTACATTAAAAATGGATCTCTGAATAAGGTCTAAGGACCAGGGCAATTTAGGCTTTTAATGACCGCTGATACGCATTAAAACGGCTGTCGTTAAAGCGCTTTATTCCCTCATTGCCATTTTAAAACGGTGATGGAGAATAAGGGAAATACTGCGACAGCAGTATTGAAGTTGTTGTAAGGGGGTTACAAGACCCCCCCCTGGAAACCATCGGACCTCCACAATGAGAATCGCGGGTCCCGAAGGTTACAATGGTACCCTGAGGTCATGTGATGACCCCAGGGTACATTGGTCTGTGAGATCCAGCAAAAAGCTGGGACTCACAGGCTGAGTTAGTGAAACTCTGACTGCTCTCATTGCACTGCAGTACATGAGTAATCAAAATAAAAATTATACATGTCCCACAGTGAAAAAGTGACAAAAAGTCAAATAAAATATGTAAAAAAAAGTTAAAAAACACAAAAAAAGTGCAAGACAAATCACAGAAAAGCTGTCTTGCCACTCAAAATGCAGAGTTTGCGATAAAATAAATAAGAAAATTACACATAATTTTTATTGCCGCGTCACTCTATGAAACTGGCAATTTATTCTGTTTGGCAAATACCGTAAAAAAATAGATAAACATACCAAAAATGTCGCTTTTTAATCATACCGACTCACAAAAAAAACAAATAAAAAGCAATCAAAAATTCATATGTAAAAAAAAAATTGGTAAAAATGAAAACCCCAAACAATCCCACAAAATGCATCAACATAGCTCATTTGGCAAAAAAAAAAAAAAATATAGTTCTCATAATATGACATTGCAAAAACATTCATTTTTGTAAAATATTGTTTTTCTTGTGTAAAAATAACAACGCATAAAAAAAAATATAAATCTGCTATCGGTGTAATCGTATGGACCCGACGAACAAATAGGTCTTATCACTTTTACTCCTTGGTGAACGGCGCAAAAAATAAATAAATGAGTTGCTGGTTTTTGTTCATTCTATGTCTGAAAAATCCAAATAAAAAGCGATTAAAAAATATTATGTACCCCATAATATTACCTGGAGCAGCCAGTACCAGGCAGTGTCTGCCAAGGCAAACAGGATCATGGGGTGCATTAAAAGAGGTCTGGATACACATGATGAGAGCATTATACTGCCTCTGTACAAATCCCTGGTTAGACCGCACATGAAGTACTGTGTACAGTTTTGGGCACCGGTGCTCAGGAAGGATGTAATGGAACTAGAGCGAGTACAAAGGAGGGCAACAAAATTAATAAAGGGGATGAGGGAACTACAATACCCAGAAAGATTAGCAAAATTATGATTATTTAAGTCTAGAAAAAAGATGACTGAGGGGCGATCTAATAACCATGTATAAGTATATAAGGGGACAATACAAATATTTCTCCGAGGATCTGTTTATACCAAGGAAGGTGACTGTCACAAGGGGGCATTCTCTGCGTCTGAAGGAGAGAAGGTTTTTCCACCAACATAGAAGGATTCTTTACTGAGAATCTGGAATTCCTTGCTGAGGAGGTGGTGATGGCAAACTCAGTCAAGGGGTTCAAGAGAGGCCTGGATGTCTTCCTGGAGCATAACAATATTGTATCTTAAAGTTATTAGGTTCTTTAGAAGGACGTAACTCTGGGGATTTATTCTCACGGAATATAGGCTGAACTGGTTGGACAAATGTCTTTTTTCGGCCTTGCTAACTATGTTACGATGTAAAATGGTACCAAAAAAATCTGAATCTCGTCCAGCAAAAAATAAGCCCTCATACAGTTCTGTTCGGCAAAAAAAAAAAAATTACAGCTCTCAGAATATGGTGATGAAAACAACTTTTTTTTACTGTATGATAGCAGCAAAATCTAAAAAACCTATATAAATCTGGTATTGCTGTAATTGCACTGACACAAAGAAAAACTCTGCCTTATCACTTATACCGCATGGTGAACTTTGCAAAAATAAAAACTATTTTTGTACTGCTGTCTATATGTTCATTCTACCTCCCAAAAATCGGAATACGGCTTGGCTCACATTTATCCTGCTCTCTCCGCTGAGCACTTACATTGGTGTTTCTGTGTAAATTCACCAAAACCACGATGCAGACAAAAAACCTGACGGAACCACTCAGTTATGAAGCAGATGGAGTCACTTTGGACTGGTCTCTATTCCGGGGGTGTCACATCCTTTTAGGCGTCTTATTAGCGCACAATTGTGGGCGACCACAGATCTGTGCACGCCTAAAAAGATGGATACCACCGGAGCAGACACCAAACGGACAACAAAGTGTCTCCATCTGCATTAGTATTGTGGGTGGCACTGTTGAGGGTTTTGTCTGAATTACATTTTTGTGGGATTTACATGGAAACCCAAACATAAGCGCACAGCGTAGAACACAACAATCAGATCCCAGCCTAATTCTGGAAGCGATCAAAAAATGTTAAGTACCCAAAAATGTTACCAACAAAATCCCTAGTTTATTCTGCACAAAACCAGCCCCCACTCAGGTGCTCCAACACCCACTCAAATAAAATCCAGTGAATTCTGCGCTCCCAAATCCAAATGCCCCTCCTTCTGATCCTCATTGTGCCTAAATCACAGTAAGTGGCCACATGTTTGGTATTATTGTACTTAAGAGAGAGCACTTAATTTACGGGGTGCCTATCACCAGAAGCACAAGCTGAGAACAATATATGAGGACACTACAATATATGGGGGCTTTACACTGTATGGGGACACGATGTATAGGCACTAACTGGCATATTTGCAATTCTCCGGAAAAAAGAAGCCTGGCGTGGATGTTAGAAAATAGTCACTGTAGCCGTAGATTACTTCATTGAGACATGCAATTTCTACATTGGGATCACTTTTGTTTTTTGATTGCTGTTCTGTTACCTTTGGGCTCCTCAAATGTCACCCGTAAACTATTCTGGCAAAATCTTTGCTCCAAAAGCCAAAGCGCTCCTTCCTTCTCTGCCCTGCCATAAGGCGCAACAGTTATTTCTAACATATGGGGAAGAACCGCGTTCTGGAGAAATTGTGCAATAAATGATGGGGTTCAGTTTCACCTCTTAACCCTTGTGTACCTGAAACATTTGCAGCAAATACAATAAATACATTTTTACCATTAAAATGTCATATTTCCACATCTCAATGTCATAAAATTCTGTGAGGCACCTATGGGTTCAAAATACTCACTATACCCTTAGATGGATTTCTTAGACAGTGAAGTTTCCAATTTGGAGTCAACTGGGGATGGATTCTGCTGTTCAGGTATCTCAGGGGCTCAGCTAATGGAGCCCACAATCTATTTAAATAAAATCTGCATTCTAAAAGCCAAGTAGGGCTCCATCCCATCTCCGCCATGTGATCAAACCATAGTGTACAACCACATATAAGATACTGCCACATTCGGAAGAAATTGCAAAAAAAAATGTGGGGTCCAATTTATCCCATTCACCCTTGTGCAAATTATAAATTTGGTGCTAAAACAGTATTTTAGTGGAAAAAAATAAATTTTTTGGTTCACATGCAGTGGACGTGGTGTTCATGGACTTCTCAAAAGCGTTTGATACAGTGCCACACAAAAGGTTGATACATAAAATGAGAACAATGGGGATAGGGGAAAATATGTGTAAGTGGGTTAAAAACTGGCTCATGGATAGAAAACAAAGGGTGGTTATTAATGGAACACACTCGGACTGGGTCATGGTTAGCAGTGGGGTACCACAGGGGTCAGTATTGGGGCCGCTACTCTTTAACATATTTATTAATGACCTTGTAGGGGGCATACAGAGTAGTATTTCAATATTTGCAGATGACACTAAACTCTGCAGCGTAATAAATACAGAGGAGGATAATTTTATATTACATGAGGATTTATGTAAACTAGAAGCTTGGGCTGATAAATGGCAAATGAGCTTTAATGGGGATAAATGTAAGGTCATGCACTTGGGTAGAACAAATAAGATGTATAATTATGTGCTTAATTGTAAAACACTGGGCAAAACTGTCACTGAAAAAGACCTGGGTGTATGGGTGGACGACAAACTCACATTTAGTGGCCAATGTCAGGCAGCTGCTGCCAAGGCAAATAAAATAATGGGATGCATTAAAAGAGGCATAGATGCTCATGAGGAGAACATAATTTTACCTCTATACAAGTCACTGGTGCGACCACACTTAGAATACTGTGTGCAGTTCTGGTCTCCGGTGTATAAGAAAGACATAGCTGAACTGGAGCGGGTGCAGAGAAGAGCGACCAAGGTTATTAGAGAACTGGGGGGTCTGCAATACCAAGACAGGTTATTACACTTGGGGTTATTTAGTTTGGAAAAACGAAGGCTTGGGGGTGATCTTATTACAATGTATAAATATATGAGGGGACAGTACAAAGACCTTTCTAATGATCTTTTTACTCTTAGACCTGTGACGGGGACAAGGGGGCATCCTCTACGTCTGGAGGAAAGAAGGTTTAGCCATAATCACAGACGCAGATTCTTTACTGTAAGAGCAGTGAGACTATGGAACTCTCTGCCGTCTAATGTTGTAATGAGTGATTCCTTACTAAAATTTAAGAAGGGACTGGATGCCTTTCTTGAAAAGTATAATATTACAGGCTATATTCACTAGTTTCCTAGATACTGCGTTGATCCAGGGAGCTAGTCTGATTGCCGTATGTGGAGTCGGGAAGGAATTTTTTTCCCCAATGTGAAGCTTACTGTTTGCCACTTGGGTTTTTTTTGCCTTCCTCTGGATCAACATGTTAGGGCAGGTTAGGATAGGACATGGGTTGAACTAGATGGACTTAAAGTCTTCCTTCAACCTTAATAACTATGTTACTATGTTACATCTCACATCTAAATGTTATAAAGTTTTGTGATTTGCCTGTTGGTTAAAAATGCTCAGTTCACCCCTAGATGAATTCCTTGAGGGTTCTGGTTTCCAAAATGGGGTCACTTGTTGGGGGTTTCTGCTGTTTTCGCATATCTGGGGCTTTGCAAGGGTGACATGTTATTCACCATTTATTCCAGACAAACAGCGGTCTTCCCTTTCCTAGTCCAGCCATGTGCCCAAATAAAAGTTTTTGACCACATATGGAGTATCATCGCTTTCGGGAGAAATTGTGTAACAAATTATGGTATATGGTCCATTTTACCTAATATCCATTGGGAAAATTATAAATTTGGGGTTAAAAACATTTTTGTGAAAAAAATGAAAAATGTTCCATATGACGACCTAATGTTATCAAATTCTGTGTAGTACCTGTGGGTTTAAAATGCTCAATTTACCCCTGGATAAAATCATTGAGGGGTGAAATTTCCAAAACAGGGGCAGTTGTGAGGATTACTACTGTTTAGGCACATCAGGGGCTCTCCAAACGTGACATGACGCCCGCAGACCATTCAAAGTCTGCATACCAAAACGTCACTCCTTCCTTTCTGAGACCTGCCATGCACCCTAATAATTTTTCCCCACATATGGGGTAGAAATTGCACAACAAATTTTGGGGTCCATTTTCTCCTGCTACCCTTGTGAAAATATAAAATTTCGGGCTAAAATAATAATAATAATAATCTTTATTTTTTTTATATAGCGCTAACATATTCCGCAGCGCTTTACAGTTTTCATACATTATCGTCGCTGTCCCCAAAGGGGCTCACAATCTAGATTCCCTATCTGTATGTTTTTGGAATGTGGGAGGAAACCGGAGTACCCGGAGGAAACCCACGCAAACACGGGGAGAACATACAAACTCCTTGCAGATGTTGTCCTTGGTGGGATTCGAACCTAGGACACCAGCGCTGCAAGGCTGTAGTGCTATCCACTGAGCCACCGTGCTGCCCGTAATTTACTAAAAGTAAATTTTTGTGTGAAAAATGTGTTTTTTTCATGTCTCTACGTTATAAACTTCTGTGAAGCACTTGGGGTTTCAAGGTGGTTACAACACATCTAGATACTGTCAGTGAGGGGTGTAGTTTCCAAAATGGGGTTACTTGTGGGGGGTTTCCACTGTTTAGGCACATCAAGGGATCTCCAAAGGCAACATGGCTTCTGCTTTCGATTCCAGCCATTTTTGCATTCAAAAAGTCAAACAGTGCTCCTTCCCTTCTGCGCCTGAACAATAGCTTTCCCCATATATCAGGTATTGGCGTACTCAGCAGAAATTGCACAACACATTTTGGGGTCCATTTTCTCCTGATAACCTTTGTGAAAATAAAAAAATTAGGACTAAAGTAAAAAAATGTTTAAAAAAGTTAAATGCTCATTTTTTCTTTCCACATTGCTTTAGTTCCTCTGAAGCACCTGAATGGTTAATAAGCTTTCTTGAATGTGTTTTTCAGGACTTTCAGGGGTGCAGTTTATAGAATGGTGTCACTCATAGATTGTAAACTTGCGAGCAGGGCCCTCATTCCTCTTGATATCTGTTTTGATGTTCTTATTGTTATGCTGTAATGACTATTGTCTGTACAAGTCCCCTCTAAAATGTAAAGTGCTGCGGAATATGTTGGTGTTATAGAAATAAAATTATTATTATATTATTACTTTTGGGTAATTTCTGTCATATAGATAACTCAAAGTCACTTCAAATGTAATGTGGTCCATAAAAAAATGATTTTGTACATTTTTGTAGGCAAAATGAGAAATTGTTGGTCAACTTTTAGCCCTTCCAACTTCCTAACAAAAAAAATATGTTTCAAAAATGATGCAGATGTAAAGTAGACATGTGGGAAATGTTATTTATTAACAATTTTGTGTGCCAAAACTCACTGGTTTAAGGTTATAAGAATTTAAAGTTTGAAAATTGCGAAATTCTAGCCAAATTTCTTATATTTCCACAAACAACTTTTACTACTATCATGAAGTACAATATGTCACGAAAAAGCACTGGAATCCGTTGAAGCGTTCCAGAGTTATCACATAAAGTGACACAGATCAGATTTAAAAAATTTGATCTGGTCTTTAAGGTCAAAATTGGCTCCATCACTAAATGGTTAACACCAATATCTACACATTTGATTATGATTTTTCACTGTTGCAATACAGGAGACATGTTTAACTTTTATTTTGTATTATTATTACTTATTTATATAGAACCATTGATTCCATGGTGCTGTACATGAGAAGGAGTTACATTAAAATACAAATATCACTTACAGTAAACAAAATAACAATGACAGACTGGTACAGAGGAAAGAAGACCCTGCCATTGCGGGCTTACATTCTACAGGATATGGGGAAGGAGACTGTAGGTTGGGGGTTGCAGTAGCTGTGATGGTTTTGAGATGGCAGCGTGGTCATTACAGGTTGTAGGCTTTTAACATTTTAGCTATTAACTTAGCTGTATAAGAACATGTTTTTCTGTGGGATTAGTTGTATTCATCAGTGGCAGCATTTTGTGGTACTTAATAGAGATGAGCGAATTTGTTCGGATTTTGTCCTCGAATCTGATTTTGACATATTCGTGCCATATTCGAACAGTATTCGGGCTGTATATGTTTTATGATCGTTCTGAACATATTCGGTAATTTCTACTCCCAATGACTCTAATGACGTTCGGCTGTGTTCGACGAATATTGCAAAAACATTCAAACAAATATTCGATTCTGATCATATTCGGAACTGAATCCGAACAAATTCGCTTATCTCTAGTACTTAATACCTAACTTTATTATGGGATGAAACTGAAAAAAAAATGGCAATTCTGTTGTTGGTTTTTGATAATTAAAATTCTACTATTAAATTTTTGAGTAATTAATTTGCTTACGTTAACTGTTGTGTAGGTCAGCTTGATTAAGAGTATTTGTAAAAATTCTGCAAAGTTACTTCATCTCTTGGCAGCAAAAACGCTCTGGCAAAAAGGCACGCTTTTGTGGTGCTTTTTGTATGCGTGTTTTGCATGAATTTTTATACGGCAATGAATGCTTTCTTGAGCTAAATAAAGATATTTAAAAAAAAGTTTTGTTATGTAATTTCTTGGATCAACACCTTCTTTTCATTCTGATTGTGGGATCAGGTAGTGGGATTAAGGCTTGGTGTCAGCAGCTGTCATTGAAACCAAGCCCTAGGTTTAGTAATGAAGAGGTATCAGCCAGACACTTTCATTACTAAATCGGTAAGTAAAGATTTAAATAAACACACAAACATTGTCACTAGTCCACACAAAGTCACAGAGGGTTTCTTAAGTGACATCTGACATACAGAATCATCAGCTGTGTATAGATCCTCAAAGTAGTTAGATCCCCACATCAGGATTTTGCTTCCCTTTTTTAAACAATATCAATTTAACATAACTGTCTATATATGGAAATTGTCCCTATATGGGTATTTATGTTTCTTTAGGTTCTCCAATCATTACAGTGCTGTGCACTACTGGAAGGCTGGGACACAACAGTGATAATAGTGATAGCAGTAAAGGAAGAGATCACTAGAGAACTAGAGACTGTAGTTTTTCTATGCTCTGCTGCAGCTGTAAGACCCCCCGACAGATACCTACACCTGCATGTGCTCCTATAAGGGATTAAAGGACCCCATACATAATAGATAGCTGATGATTAATGATGATTCGGCCAGCATCTACACTGACAAGCAAAAGGGTAACCATGTTTTTAACTTTTGACTTTCAGGCCCATATCTCATCATCTACTCCTGCTTTGAACGTGAGACTACCATCACTTTACAGAAAGTCATCTTGACTATATTATATATAAATTTGACTTGCAACTATTTGGCATATGATTAGTTATGCTGATTCTTGTCATGTCACTGCATTAGTTTTGCTCCCGGTGGTGGAAAAATCTTTTTCTTCCTGAATACTACAAATTACAAACTGTTCTTACATTTCCTAATACTTCAGTGTGTTATTAGGTTGATTCCCAAGAGAAAGGTCATTAGATCAAATTGAGGAGCAGCCATGAAGATTTCCCAAGAAATGAGAAACATCATCATCTAGTTCAGAGATAGCAGGTTCTCTTCCAAGAAAATTGCCAAACTGCATCATGTGAGTGTCATGATAGCTGGAAGAATAGAAATTGAAATCCGTCCATCCATTCAAAAGCCAAGAGGTGGACGTAAAAGCAAAATATTGGAGTTAACAAGCCGGCTTACACAAGTCTGGATCAGTGGCCTGAAAAAAAGGTGAAGAAGCCTCGACCTAAATATCACACGAAGCATCGGCTCGAGTTTGCAGAAAAGTGGACAGTAGGTGATTGGAAATATGGAAATGCATGATGGCGCGATGAGACAAAAATCACAGACTAGGCTCCGATGGGTGCAAATGGGTCTGGAAGTAACAAGAGAAAAAGAGGCTAATGGAATGAGAAATTTAAGGAACTGTCAAGTTTGGTGGAGGAAACTTAATTATATGGGATTGTTTCACAGCCAAAGGCGTTGGATACTTGACCAGGATTGATGGTGGTCTCAATGCTGAGCTATATGTGAATATCCTACAAGACGAGCTACTTCGAACACTCGAGTACTATGGGTATGAAAAGGACAACATAGTATTCCAGCAGGACAACGACCCAAAGCATACATCGAGATTGGGGAAAAAATGGTTCAATAGCAATGAAGTAGAGGTGCTGGATCAGTCCCTAGTCCCCAGACGTCAAACCAATCGAACTCTTGTGGGCAGAGTTGAAAAAGCTGTATACATACCCAAGTGAGTTGATCAGTACGCACCAGCTTTGGGAACGTGTAGTAAAGACCTGGAATCAGATTTCGGTTGAGACATGCTTGAATCTAATTGAGAGCATGCCGAGAAAGATTCAGGCAGTGTTGAAAGCAGAAGGTGGATTTACAAAATAAGGAAGATTAAAATTCAGATTTTTAGGAGCAAAACATTAACAATACAGTAACATGACAAGAATCTGAAATCAAGTTTATGCATAAGGTAGCAAAGATGATGGTTTATAAAATGATAGTCCAAAATTCAAAGCAATAGTGGATGGTGAGATATGGAGCTTGAAAGTCAAAAGTTTAAAACATTGATACCCATTGCTCATCAGTGTATCTCTACTGATTTCTCCATATTCCAGTGTTCTCTTTGAAAGAGCTGCTGCAGTAATCTGCTGGCCGTGGCTTACTTTACCATGAACAAGAGGATCAGCAGCCCAAAATTGGATCTGATGGATCCTCATCTACCCCAGCATCATTTGTAGGGGAGATTTGACATGCCATATACTCAATAGTCCGCTGTCCAAGCCTGTTTCTATCAGTGCCGGTTGGGTTCGTACGACATTAGTAGAATGTGTATTGGGCCCTTAATTTTGTGTGATGTTGATGCCTGTCTGCACCAACAGAGGAGAAATGGGTTTTCTAAATGCCATATCCCAATAAATATCTATATGATGGGACATGCTGCAGTCATGTGTCAAAGTTATGTGATTTAATGTGAATCCCACCAAGGACCACATCTGCAAGGAGTTTGTATGGTTTCACTGTCATTGTGTAGGTTTCCTCCAGGTTCTCCCATTTTCCCCCAAACTGCAAAGACGAAGTGATAGAGAATTTAGATTGTGAGCCATGATGGGACAGAGACGATAATGTCTGTAAATCTCTGTGGAATTAAAGGCGCTATATAAACATATAACATAAATTAATAAAATGGGCTAAAATTGTGTCTAGATTTTTATACACATGCCGAATAAAGAGACAGGCGAGATGGCTATTGGAGGCATGGGGACCTTTAGTTTACCTATACATCTGTATGGCCTTTTATCAGGAGGTTGGGTTGCAACCCATGACATCACTGTGATTTCATTAATGAGGAGGGGTAAGTTCAACAAAGATGCAATATGTGTCTTTCTAGCCTTACCTCGTGGATTTACTAAAGCTTATCACCAACAATATAAAAACCTACAATAATTAAAAAAACAGTCACGTTGAAGGAAAAAAAACTTTGAACTTTGAATACTATCTAGTTTTCAAGTGCTTTACTCCAATTTATAAAACACATACATTTATACAATTTATAGAACACATTCATTGGTATAAACCAGGGTCTCAAGCTGTGAGATGTGCCTCACTGTTGAGGTGCCCACCAACAGTAAGTGAGGCTCAACTGGGTAGACAGTTTTCACAGAGGTGATAATTTATTTTTAAATTTTTTTGTTTGCGTTTTAATATAATAATTGGTTCATTATAAAAATGATAGACACAAAAAAGATTTTTATTAAACTTTGCTGTTTGCAAGATCTAAGTATAACCATATTCTCATGCTCCAGTCCAGTACAAAAAGATTAAGAAACTACACAAGCATATGAATTTCTGATAAAACGCATTGGAATGAACATGAATATTGTGGGGTAAAAAGCCATATCATATCAGTGGATGTGACCAGACCATGAGAGGCCTTCAGAGATTAGTACAAGAAAACAGACACATGAAATTTCCTTGCAGCTGCTCTATCCCATTAGCTGAATTATCCGTAAAAGGAATCATTATAGTTAAAGGTATACATTAGAAGCTTCTACCAAAGAAGTAAAATTTACATGAAAAATATTCCATCCTCCTCATCCGATGCACTATATAATTAAATGTTCAACAGCAGCCAAATGTCTTCACTACCCCCACCTTAAAAAACAGAGGGGAAAAAAACACTTCTTAATGGATTTGCAAATGCTATAGCTGTCATGTCCGGAACAGAAGGGCTACAAAGAATCCAAAGGACTGGGATGTATTGTACTAGTATACCACATTTACGTGCCCAAATGGCTCTGAGGAGGTCCTAGGACCTTTTTATACTTACATATTTATCTTAATCAGAAAATGGAGTCAAACTCACAGCAAACTAAAACGTACATTTTACCTTTCGCATAAACATGCAGTATCTTAAAAAGAAAAAACTGAAGCCAAAGACGACCTAACAGGACATCTTAGGACCAAAGCTATGTTGTGGAGATAGTAATGTAAGCTTGGCTTGTCCAAATAGGCATTCTTTATGGAAAAGTAAAGCAAAATATTAATACAGGAGAATATGTGCTAACAAGCTCTCAAAACACATAAAATGATCCCATTAAGTAACTAGATTTGTTGCATATGCTCTAATACCAATGTACAGTTGTACTCAAAAGTTATGATAACACCAAAACTTTTTCTCCACTCATGGTTAGTGATTGGGTGAAGCCATTTACTGTCAAACTACTGTTTTCTCTTTTTAAGTCATAATGACAACCCAAAACATCCAACTGACTTTGATCACAAGTTCACATACCCTGGTGATTTTGGCCTGATAACATGCATAGAAGTTGACACAAAATGGGTTTGAATGGCTACTAAATGTAACATCCTCACCAGTGACCTGTTTGCTTGTAATCAGTGTGTGTGTATAAAAGCTGAGTGAGTTTCTGGGATCCAGACAGACTCTTGCATCTTTCATCCAGCCACTGATGTTTCTGGATTGTAGGTCATGGGGAAAGCAAAAGAATTGTCAATGGATCTATGGGAAAAGGTAGTTGAATTGTATAAAACAGGAAAGGGATACAAAAAAAGATATCCAAGGAATTGATAATGCCAATCAGCAGCATTCAAACTGTGATTAACAAATGTAAAATCAGGTACTCTGTAAAAACAAAACCACGCTGCGGTACACCCACAAAAATTTCATCCACAACTGCCAGGAAAATTGTTCGCGATTCAAAGGAAAACCCACAAATAACATCAGCTGAAATACTGGACTCTCTGAAAACTAGCAGTGTGGCTATTTCAAGATGCACAATAAGGAGGCACTTGAAGAAAAATGGGCTGCATGGTCGATTCGCCAGAAGAAAGCCATTACTGTGCAAATGCCACAAAGCATCTTGCCTACAATACGCAAAACAGCACAGAGACAAGCCTCAAAACTTCTGGAACAAGTTAATTTGGAGTGATGAGACCAAAATTCAACTTTTTGGCAACAACCATAAACATTACATTTGGAGAGAGGTCAACAAGGCCTATGTGTCATGCCAACTTTAGACTCTGTTCACACTGGGATGTCTGATGTGCAGCCTTAGATATTCCTGTTGCTCAGCACGAGTTTGGGCGTTGGTTTGTTCTCTGCTATTCAGCTTTGCAGGAGTTAACTTATTGATTAGTTTCTATTGAAGGCTGAGGCAGCTGGGAACACCTTATTCCTTAAGTATGGTTCAGAACACTCCTGGATGCCGACTACAGCATTTGTGTGTCTCTTGCATACCGGTCCTGTGTTGAAGTAGCTGTTGTTACTCAAGTCCTTACTTACCGTGTTTCCCCGATAGTAAGACACCCCGATAGTAAGACGTAGTGGTGTTTTAGGGGGATCGGCTAATGTAAGACATACCCCGAAAGTAAGACATACCGGTAGTAAACTGTATGTTGGATACGGCGGTCCAAGGAGGAGGCTCCTCGTCGCTGCATTCTGCCGCCCCCTCTCCCGTTCTCTGAGCCGGCTGTCAAACTGACAGCCGGCTTAGAGAAAGTGCTGCTGCGCTTCGGTGTGCAGTGTGCTAGCGTCTCACTCCAGGTTACAGCCAGGTGTCAGAGACGCTACACACTCACATCTTGTAAGCCGGGAGCCCCTCTGCTCTGTGCCCTGACCGCCGCCGCTGCAAGCACTTCCACATCCATGAAGCGCCAGCAGCGTGATCAGGTCACATGATCACGCTGCTGACATCACAGAGGAGACACAGGCAGTGAGGCAGCGTTGCGGTTGGTGGTACGGTAAGTGCTCCAGACGGATGCATGGGGGGAGAAATCTAAGAAAATTATGGGGGGGGGGGCAGAAAAATCTAAGGACATAATGAGGGAAATCTGAGGACATTATGGGGGAATCTGAGGACATTATGGGAATCTGAGGACATTATGGGGGGAATCTGAGGACATTATGGGGGAATCTGAGGACATTATGGGGGGAATCTGAGGACATTATGGGGTGAATATTTTCCAATATAAGACATACCCCGAAAGTAAGACATATTGGTACTTTTGGGGGTAAAAAGAATGTAAGACACTGTCTTACTATCGGGGAAACACGGTAGGAGTTTTGTGAAGTATACTTTGTTGGTTGTTCATTTCACTATTTGTATTGTGTTCCCCTTGACACACATATTGTGTCGTCCTGATAGTTTTCTTTGTGGTGTAGTTTATTTTATCCCTATCGGTATTCATCTGTGTTTTTTATTACAGTTCACCTACTGGGGTGGGGGTTGGGTGGTCTAGCTCAGGGTTGGAGAGGAGCTAGGGACAGGCCGGTGACTAGGGCCTCCCTATCTTCAAGGGTACCCCTGAGTTAGACAGGGTTCCCCTAGCCTGAGGGGCAGTTCAGGGGCCGAGGTTCCTCATATCCTGTTTTCTCATTGCTTCCTGTGACACTATGATGAAAGGAACACCATTCCTACTGTAAAGCACAGAGGTGGATCGCTGATGTTTTGGGGATGTGTGAGCTACAAAGCCACAGGAAACTTGGTCAAAGTTGAAGGAAAGATGAATGCAGCACGTTATAAGCAAATACTGGAGGCAAACATGCAATCATCAGCCCGGAAGCTGCGCATGGGACATACTTGGACGTTCCAACATGACAACAATCCAAAACTCAAGGCCAAGTCGACTTGCAATTGGCTACAGCAGAACAAAGTGAAGGTTCTGGAGTGGCTCCTGACCTCAATATTACTAAGCAATTCTGGGGAGATCTCAAGTGCACAGTTCATTCTAGACCTCCCAGGAATTTACAGGAACTGGAGGCTTTTTGCCAAGAAGAATGTGCAGCTTTACCATCTGAGAAAATAAAGAACCTCATCCACAACTACCCCAAAAGACTTCAAGCTGTCATTGATGTTAGAGGGGGCAATGCACGGTATTAGGAAATGGGATATGTGAACTTTTGATAAGGGTCATTTGGATGTTTTGGGCTGTCATTGTGATTTAAAAAAAGAAAATACAGTAGTTTGAAAACAAATGGCTTCACCCAACCACTAACCATGAGTGGAGAAAAAGTTTTGGTGCGATCATTCATAATCTCTGAAAAAAGGCCAAAAAAGCAAAAATTCTGCTGGGGTATGTAAACTTTTGAGCACAACTGTACCAGGCATACAGACCAATTAATAATTCATACCTCATACTCTTGATATAGCAGCGGAGTTCGACAAAATGCAACATGTTATGACACCAAGCATTAATCACTCATACATCCCTCCTATAAACGGAACAAGAACATGCGAGAATCATATAGGGCAACGGATTCCTATAGAAAAAGAAAACCAGTGCATCAATGTTTCACCTGTGTGGTGTCTCTCGAAGATGCCACCACCATTGGATTCAATAGTCTATTCCATATCAGATGCAGATCATCAGGGTGTTTTCTATAGATTATATTGTCATGCATCAGAAATTGTTGCCGAGTTGGCATAAAAATGGATGGAAACAAAAGTAACCCATAAAAAGCCACAGCTATTGTTACTTGCCTTTTGACAGCAATGGCTATTCAATAACAACAGAAGGACACTAATATAGAAACAGGTGCACACATAGGAGTACAAAAATAATTTAAATGTTATTTAACACAGAATTATTCCAAAGTTAAAAATAATTGAAACCAGAATCTCCCGATCAGTATAGAGTATTATGAACCAATATTCACATATGAAATACATAATAAATATATAAAATAATAGGCACTGGAACAGTAAATCCCTCAAAAATACTTTTATAAATACAATCAGGTATGAATTCATATGATAATAAAAAACAACCTCACAGTATCCTATAATATACCAAAGCCAACTAGATGTCCAAAGCGCAGGCCATACAACCAGACAAGTCTGTGGATACAAAGTCAACAGATCTGATTGAAGGTAAATCACAAGATAAGGAACCATAAATAAAAAGAAGGAAATGCATGTTAAGTGAATGGTGACAGATATTACAATGAAATATAAAGAGAGATAAATATATGCATAAATAAAAAGCACTAGAAAATGCTAATAACCATCTCTATAACACAGACCAAATATAGCGTATGAGAGGGGGCTGTAGGAGCATACAAAGAGAGAGAGTAGATGGATAAAGACTGGTTTGAGAACCACATCTAGAAGGCAAATAGTGGGGGAAGCATATTTTAGGATCCAAAACCTGGAGTGCCAGCTGGAGGAGTCAATGGGGAGAGACCCCATGCGTATCGCTGCAAAAGAGAGCAGCTTCTGCAGTGTAAGCTTCCACTGGTCTTTTACAGTGGTAGCACCAATTTTTTACTTAATTTGGCAATAGCAATGGCTATTCATTGACACCAGCAGGCAGTGGCTTAACATTTATTATTTAGAATGAACCCCAAAATTTGGGGCATATACACAGTGTTCCAAATTATTAGGCAAATGCTATTTTTCTCTGATTTTCCTAAATGATTGATGCAAATGAGTCAGCATAATGTTCAAGTCATCAACCGTTAGAGTATAAAGCGAATTTTATTGGACAAACCTCCCAATGATGACCATATCTTTTTCAAAACTCAAAAACTCAAAATGCACTGTTCCAAATTGTTATGCACGTTTCCAAACATTTTCTAGGTTGTAAAGGACTGAAAATGGTCATTTATTGAGTTTCAGAAATAAAGGGAATCTGTCAATAGGTTTTTGCTATGTAATCTGAAGAAAGCTGAAGATAGGGGCTGAAACACAGATTTTAACAATGTATCACCTATTGGTCTGTGTGCTTTTGTTTTCTTACCATGAAGGTTTTATCACCAGGACATGTAATTGCAAGTCCTGGTGCTCACATTAGCAATTGACCGACAACACCCTCTCCTCTGATAAGCAGTGGGCGAAGGAAGCTGTCTGAGCTTTGCTACATCCTACAGCTAAAAAAATATGGTGGTGGCACAACTGCTGCATCCAGTAAACTAAGTGATACATCATTGCAATAAGGGTCTCATTTACTTTTCCTATAATATGCTGCTCTCAGATGGGGTAATAACAACCTGGTGACAGATTTCCTTTAAGAGATTTCATTTACTGAATTCAAAAGCTTTTTCAATCAAAAACATCTTAACAGGCCAAGCTACATGTTAATAAAGCACCCCTTCATTGATATCGCATATACAATTTTTGCATCCATTGAACTTGTGAGTTTTCTTCACGGGATGTCAGAATAGCCTCCCAGAGCTGCTGTTTTAATGTGACCTGCTTCCCACCATCATAGATCTTTTACTTGATACTTCATAGGTTTTTAATAGGGTTGAGGCCAGGTGAGGGTGGCAGCCAAACCTTGAGTTTCTCTCTTTTTATGCTCATAGCAGGAAATCACTCACAGGTATTCTTTGCAGCATTAGATGGTGCACTGTCATCCATGAAGATGATTTTGATATGGATAGCATTGGTGGTTATTTTTGTACCATGGAAGAAAGTGGTCAGTCAGAAACTCTACATTCTTTGGCAAGGTCATTTTCACACCTTTAGGGACCCTAAAGGGGCTTACTTGCTCTCTCCCCATGATTTTAGCCCAAACATGACACCAACACCTCCTTGCTGACGTCACAGCCTTGTTGGGACATGGTGCCCATCTGCCAACTGCCCACCACTCCATCCATTTGGACCACCCAGGGGTGCCTGGCACTCATCAGTAAACAAGACTGTTTTATAATTAGTTTTTATGTACAGTACAGACCAAAAGTTTGGACACACCTTCTCATTCAAAGATTTTTCTGTATTTTCATGACTATGAAAATTGTAGAATCACACTGAAGGCATCAAAACTATGAATTAACACATGTGGAATTTTACATTACACTTTACAAAAAAGTGTGAAACAACTGAAAATATGTTTTATATTCTAGGTTCTTCAAAGTAGCCACCTTTTGCTTTGTTTACTGCTTTGCACGCAGAAAAGGTGAACGACGGACTCTACATGCCTGTTCCCACCGTGAAGCATGGAGGAGGTGGTGTGATGATGTGGGGGTGCTTTGCTGGTGACACTGTTGGGGATTTATTCAAAATTGAAGGCATACTGAACCAGCATGGCTTCCACAGCATCTTCACCTGAAAGTGAAGAAAAACGAGTTATGTTATACTCACCCAGGGGCGTTCCGCCGTCCGTTCGGGTCAGATGGGCGTCGCGGTCAGGTCCGGGGCCTCCCATCTTGTGACGAAGCCGCCGTGGTCTTTCTGTCCTGTCACGGCTCCTGCGCAGGCGCACTGCTCTGCCCTGGTGAGGGCAGAGCAGAGTACTGCAGTGCGCAGGCACCGGACCTCTCTGACCTTTCCCGGCGCCTGCACACTGTAGCACTCTGTCCAGGGCAGAGCAGTGCGCCTGCGCAGGAGCCGCGACGGGACAGAAAGAACACGCCGGCTTCGTCACAAGATGGGAGACGCCGGACCTGACCGCGACGCCCATCTGACCCGAGCGGACGGCGGAACGCCCTGGGTGAGTATAATATGACTCGTTTTTCTTCACTTTCAGGTAACATCGGGAGCTTATCTATAGCATTACAGAATGCTGTAGATAAGCCCCTGATGGCGGTGGCCCTTTCTCATAGGGCGAAAATGGGGTGACAGATTCCCTTTACGATAGAAAGGACAGGGAAGCACGGTGTCTCTGTGATTAGCACTGCTGATATTCAGCGCTCAGTTCCTAGGTCCAAAACCCACCAAGGACAACATCTGCAAGGAGTTAGTATGGGTTCCTCTGGTTTCTTCCCATGCTGCAAAGACATACATATAGGAAATTTAGATTGTGAAACTCAATGAGGGTAGTGATAATGATGATGTCTGTAAAGCGCTGCGGAATATGATGGCATTAAGCATACTAAATAAGGGACTTTAACTGTAGACTAAGGGGGTGGTATAAGGGAAACTATAACATCAGTAAAACAACACTAGATTAAGTCTGCTATTCACATGATTGACACTGCATTATGTACTCTTCATACAGGACCTCTAAGGTCCAAGGGGAGAATCATTGTGACAGAGAGTGTCATTCCTGACATCTCTGCTCTGTGAGCGTAAGGCAACATGACCTCTTCAAGTATTTTAATATAGGTAAACTGGTCCATGATCCCTGGTATGGGGTAAATAGGTCCGGCACCATAGTAAGAGAATCATGCCCATGTCACGATGCTTGCACAACCATGCTTCACTGTCTTCAGAGTGTACTATGGCTTGAATGCAAAGTTTGGGGGTGGTCTGATGAACTGTGTGTGGCCCATGGACCCAAAAAGAACAATTTTACTTTCATGATTCCACAATATGTTTCTCCATTTCTCTTTAGACCAGTTGATGTGTTCTTTAGCAAATTGTAACTGCTTCTGTACATGGCTTTTTTTTTCTTTTTTAACAGTGGGACTTTGCGGGCACTTCTTGCTAAGAGATTAGCTTCACATAGGTGTCTTCTAACTAACACAGCACTAACAGGTAACTTGAGACTGTCTTAAAACATCCTGGAACTGATCATTGACTGAGACTTTGCCATTCAGGCTATTCTTCCATCCATTCAAATGATAGTCTTTTGTTTTCTTCCACTTTCTCTTCAGTTTGGCTTTCCATTTTAAAGCATTGGAGATCATTTTAGTTGAACAGCCTATTATTGTCGGCACTTCTTTATAAGTTTTACCCTTTCCAATCAACTTTTTAATCAAAGTACACTGTTCTTCTGAACAGTGTCTCGAACGACCAAAATTTCTCAGGTTTTCAAGGAGAAATGCATGTAAAACATATCCTTAAATAAGTGCCACCTGATTCACACCTGTTTCTTTACAGTACGCTTGACCTCACACTAACTGAACTCCACACTGCTATTAGTTTGAACACATCCCCTTTCAATTAATTATTCTAATATACAGACAAAAAAACATGCAGATCATGACTGCGGAGTCTGTTCATTTTCTTAGAATCTACTGCACCAACTGGTAAATTTTTGACATGGGGTAATATAATTTATGCCAAAAACATCTGCTTAGTCATATTGGAATGCTATTATTTTGAACACTACTGTATGTGTATAAGATATGTGCATGTATATGTGAGGGCTCACATTGTATTTAGGGGTCTATGTGAGGGCTCATTGTGTATATGAATGTGAATGCCATATTTTCTATATTGATGGCTGGACCATACAATACAATCACTTTTTTGCCATTTACCTTTTGTGCCTCCTCTATTTCCTTATAGATTGAAAGCCTGCAAGTAGGGCACTCACTCCTTTTGGTATCTGTTAAGTTTCGTGTTATTCTGTAATGTCTTTATTGTCGGTACATATGCCCTCTGAATAGTAAATTGCTGCGGGATATGTTGGCGCTATAGAAATAAAAATTATTATTATGTGGTGCTTATACTGTATATTGGAGGCTGTGTCGTGGCTCATACTGTGTATAGGGGCTATGTGGGTGCTCATACTGTATTTAGGAGGCTTTGTGAGGGCTAACACTGTATATAAGAGGCTATATGGAGGTTCAACCCAAATAGAGGGGTCTATGTGGGAGCTCATACTGCATATAGGATGCTATGTGAAGACTCAAACTGTATATAAGGGGTTATATAGGGAGTCATACTGTATATAAAGAGGCTATTTGAAAGCTTATACTGTATATAGGGGCTATGTGAGGGCTCATACTATATACAGGGGGTTATGTGAGGTTCATATTGTATATAGAAAGGCTATTTTTGGGCTCACACTATATAGAGATGCTATGTGGGGGCTCATACTGTATATAAGGGGCTATGTGGGAGCTCACAGTGCATATAGTGGATTATTTGGGGTCTCATACTTTATATATAGAAGCTATATGTGTGCTCACACTGCATATAAGGGGCTATGTGGGGACTCATGCTGTATATAGTGGAACTATGTGGGGGCTCAAATTGTATGTTTGGGGCTGTATGGGGGATTTTACGGTATGTAGGGGGTGGTGTATGGGCTCATACAGTATATAGGGGGCTGCGTGGGGGATCATAATGTATATAGAGGGTGTGAGAAGCTGGCTTTATTCTAAAGACTGTTGGACCAATGGAGGTAAAGCAGAATCCGCGGCTCTAAGGGATGCAGACTTTTTCCAGCACGGAGCAGCAGTTAAATCAATCTTATTGCTGTGTTCTATTAGAGATTTGCTTGCTGTGTTTTATTAGAGGCTAGCTTGCTCTTCAGTTCAGCTTCAGGAATCAATATTTGCATTCAGTGACAGTAAGCAAAGTAAAGGCCCCGTCACAATAAGCGAGATCGCTGAAGCGTCACCGATTTTGTGACGCAACAGCGACCTAGCCAGCGATCTCACTTAGTGTGACACGCAGCGACGATCAGCCCCCTGCTGGGTATCGCTGATCGTCGCTGAATGTCCTGGACCATTTTTTGATCGTTGGTCTCCTGCTGGCCAGCGCGCATCGCTGCATGTGACAGCGGGAGACCAACGATCAGTGAGCTGGGAGCTGGTATCCACTGTACATATTGGGTTACTAAGCACCGCGCGGCACCTAGTTACCCGATATGCACATTGGATACCGGCTCTCAGCTTCTGCTGTAGAGCGCTGAGAGCCAGTATCTAGGGTACATATCGGGTAACTAGGCGCCGCGCGGTGCTTAGTTACCTGATATGTACATTGGATACCGCCTCTCAGCAGAAGCTGAGAGCCGGTATCTAGGGTACCTATCGGGTAACTAGGTGCCGCGCGGTGCTTAGTTACCCGCTATTTACCCTGGATACAAGCGTGCTAGCTGGTCCTGATAGCTGGTGAGTCTGCCTATGTGACAGCTCACCAGCGATCAGCTAACGATGTCCCAGCGATCCCATCCACGTCGTATCGTTGGTGGGATCGCTGGGACATTGAAGAGTGTGACGGGACCATAAGATGTGCAGGCTGGATCCTATGCATACATAAGGCCAGATCCAAGATTGGCAATCAAGGAAAGCAATCATTTCCATTACCCTAGTTCGTGTCTCAGGGGCCTCAAGGTATTGATCTATTAGCCATTAGTCCCATTGCACGGATAGGGATAGTAGACCCAGCAGAGCCATCACCACAGGGGTCTCACATGTAGTCCCATTTGATGGGTTTGTCCTGGGGAAAATACCTCCATCAATGCACAGTTGGCTTTGGGGGAGGGTGTTAACACTTCTGCTCATTCAGGGGGCTGATCCTAGGGAGGGAGAACAATAAGCCACATGTTCAATGGGGGAGTTGATGCTGTGACGCTGAGGGGCAAGGATCTGTTGGTGAATTCCTGGTGCCCCTTTATAGATGGCCTATGTAGATCGGAGATTGGTTGCCAACTGGAGATTTATATAAGTGCTGCAGTCTCAATATCTATTAACTGGATGTGAGGAACTATCTTAAGGACTGTTATTGCCAGCTGGAGTAAGAGACATATGCTACGGTTGTGGCATGGAGCATGGACTGTGACTACAGACTATACTGGCGAGAGATACAAAAGTTGTGGGCTAACCAAAAGTTGGAAGATAGTGGATATCACCTTGTCCTGGGCAGTGGAACTATTGGCCCCAGGATGGGATCTTGTAGACTTGGAATATTGCATTGTGACCATCTACCTGGAATTGCTGTAAGCCCATAGATGTAAGGAATAAAAAATAGCTGCTATGCGAGAAATGCAATTTGAGACGCAATAAAAATTTAAATAAAAGGTTATAATTTTTGGCCCTAAAGTTTCCAAGAAAGTCTGTAATCACATCAGAAAAAAGCAGACTGATGATCATCACTACATGCAATGATGTCACTACATGGCGCTCACTGTGCTGAGATGTGCGGGCACTCGCTGCAGAGACCAGAGCAGTGAGGAAGCAAGGAGGAGAGGTGAGTATTGTATTTCTTTTTTTGGAGGGGAGGGGGGTGCATTATACTGTAAGGAGGCCTATGGGAAGTGCATTATACTATATGGGGGCCTATGGGGACTGTATTATACTATATAGAGGCCTATGGGGAGTGCACTATACTATATAGAGGCCTATGGGGAGTGCATTATACCATATGGCAGCCTGCTGGGAGTGCATGATGCTATATGGAGACCTATGGGGAGTACATTACAATATATGGAGTCCTATGGGGAGTGCTTTATAATATACGGAGGCTATTTAGGGGAGCATTATACAGTGAGGGGCTCATCATACAGAGAGAGGGCCATCATACAGTGAGGGGATTACAGTGAGGTGGGCATCATATAGTGTGGGAGCTAATGTGGGGTCTTTGTACAGTGTGGGGGCCATCATACAGTGTTGGAGCCATCAAACAGTTTGGGGGATACTAAGGGGTCAGTATACTGTGTGGGTGATACTATACAGTGCAGGGAACATTATATTTTGAATATGAGAGCATCATACTGTGTAGAAAAGAGCTGTACAGGGGGGAGACTCAGGACATTATTAAATGTTAAGTGGGCAATCATTGTTATAGGAGAACTCAGGTTACTATGACTGTTCAAAGAGGCACACAGAGGGCATTATTACTTTCTAGGGGGCAAAATGTGGGTACTGTTTTCTAGGTCACTTGTACAGGGCATTAATATATTCTAGAGGTCTCTTGCTGTGGCAGCTGCAGCTCAGTTACTGTTATTAGTAGGATGAGGAGTTTCTGCAGGTTGGGTATAGATGGGGACGGGGGTAGAAATGTGAGAAGTCAAATGTATCTTTGTAATCTCTGCAGTCGAGTCCTGGCAGAAAGAAGCTGTCATGTCGGTCTGGGTCAGATGGAAAAGCAGGAATAGTGAACGACTCCATCAAAAAGAATGTCAGCTGTTAGTCACTATTTGTAACTGTACTGTAATCTATTACATGTTCTGTAGGACCAGTATCTACCACTATATGGTCACGATATAGCGGTAATATCAGTGTTTGTCTTTGTATAGAGAGTATTTTCAGTAACAGCCCAGTCATCTGTTGAGATTCTCCTACATCAAATATTAGGCTGCACCACCGTATGTGTAATCAGGGTTACCTGGTTAGAGGCCCACTAAGAAGTTTTGCCTACCGAATCAAACCGCTAGCTACGCATCTGCCGAATACATTATCAATGCTCAGAGAATCCCTCACCAATAGCTCAATAAATGATGAGCAGTGCATTGCACACAGAATAGTATAGAGGCTCAATAGAAAATCTATGGCTCTTGACACTGCTCTCACTAACTGTAGGTGTCTGATTGCCAACTTAAAGTTAGCACTGAGGCTTATTTTTTTGGCCACAGTAAAATTGCATTTTTTGCTGAAACTTCCAAAAATCACAGCAAACTGTGCAATTTTATTTCCGTTGTGGCAATAAAATACAGAGGCATCAACATAACCTAAAACGCCATGTCTTTGCAATCCTCGATAATCCATTTAAGTTAATACATGAAAGTTTGGTGTAATTGTCTGCTTTTCACTAAACTATCCTTTTAAGCATCATATAAGACAAAAACATGTTCTCTACAGTTTAGTCAGTACCATGGCTTAATAATGTTATCTATATTTGTGTTACTGAAGGAAATTATTAAGCAAGAAAATGATCCCCCTAACAAACAAGCCACAGAAATATCACTTGTCAGAAC
>JARQOD010000003.1:507687383-507730184 GCA_033576555.1 Oophaga sylvatica | reverse complement strand
GTGATCTCGCTATGTCTGACACGTACCAGCGATCAGACCCCTGCTGTGAATCGCTGGTCGTGTCAGAAATTGCTGGACTTTTTTTTGATCGTTGGTCTCCCGTGGCCAGCACGCATCGCTGCGTGTGGCAGGCAGGAGACCAGCGATCAGCTGGTAACCAAGGTACACATCGGGTTTCCAGGCGCGGGGCTGTGCCTGGAAACCCTATGTGTACGTTGGATACCAGCGCGCTGCTGCAGGGGAGCTGGTAACCAAGGTACACATCGGGTTTCCAGGCACCGCTCAGCGCCTGGAAACCCGAAGTGTACCTAGTTACCAGCTCCCTGCATCAGCGGGCTGGTATCCAACATACACTGCGGGTAACCAGGCGACGATACCCGCAGTGTCGCTGTCCTGATCGCTGCATGTTTGGCAGCTCAGCAGCGATCATGTAGTGACACATCAGCAATCCTGATCGTTGTCGGGATTGCTGGTATGTCGCTATGTGAGACGGGGCCCTTAGTCTCCAAGCAGAAAATATCAGCGTCTATATGGGGAAAACCAGACCGAAGATCTTTGTGATGAAGAAGATGCTGGTATTTGACACTCTACAGATGTAACTATGCCCCTCAGGACAGAATCTGCGTGCTAGAGTTTTAGATACGATGTCCAGCATTATCTTTACATTAGGTCTACTTGCGAATATCCAAATCTGTGAGTAAAAAAACTTCATGGAGAGATTCCTCTCTACTGGGCTCAGACTCCTTTGAAGACCTGACTTTTAAATGCTAGGCTCTTCAGTCCCACAGATATTCAATTCAGGATTTTTCGCATTCTCATAAAGTTAGAATTTTTGTGTGCCCTTGCTTGTTGATGTAAAATACAAAGCTGCATATTCTGACCAGAGCATCTTTTCCTTGATTCATGAAGTGCAAGAATTCAAGTATTACGTGCTTTATTTCTCTGAGATGAATGAATGTTTTCTAACCTAGAGAAGACCCAAAACTCTCATTAACTGCTTGATAAATAGGCTCCCCAACATTGGACTGAAGCACCAATACATAGTTATAGCAGTTTCCTTCTACAGTTAAAAATAAATAATGCTATGGAAAGGTCATTCTATTCAGTCCACTACGGTACGTCCTCTGAATGATGGGTCCAATCTTTTAATCCTACTGAGAACCTGCAGGATCCCACTCTCAGAGTGAAGATCTCCTGCTGCAGATCCTAGAATTGTGCGGTACAACCAGAGGGACTGCACTTGGAAGCGGCGGAGGATAACTAAGATAAGCAGCTTTTCCTTGTAGTTAGAAATCTCTTCTTCAGGAAGAAACAAAGTTTGGTATGTAGAGTCCATTATGAAACCAAGTGACAACTTCCTGGTAGCTGGAGATAAATGAATTTGAAAAGAAATCAGAGTTTCTGGAAAAAGCAGAGAGACATTCATGTGGGACTAAAGGCTTATTGGGTTGGATGCTGAAAGCAATGAATCATCTAGATAATGCATGACATAGAACTCCCAAAACCATAATCTGTTACGGCAAAAATGGCTACTTTTGTCACCATCCCTAAACTATTGAAAATCCAGAGAAGAAAGCTCTGGAATGGAATAGAAACTTTCTCTGGAACCACAGCAATCCTGAAAAATTTCTGTCTTCCACTGAAATAGAAATGTGCAAATAGACCTCTAAAAAGGTTTATATTGACCTTAAATCCACAGGCTGCGAGATGGAGGTAGCACAATTATTGTTACATTTTGACAATCTTTTTTACCAGGATAATTCTGTTTTCAGCTCTGGAAAGAGTATTTTCCATGTTGACGATAAAGCACAGAACAACATGTCTGAGGGAACATAAAGAAAAATAGGGAGTAGCCTCTTTGTCTGATCGTCAACCTGTACTAGACTAGAAATTAAATAAGTAAATTGAATAATTAAATAAGATTAATATTCTTGCCATTACCAAAACTTGTGGCATAGAGTGTTAGACTTGGAAGGGTTTCATGGCTATTTTTGACTGTATTTTGCTTGATGAAAGTATCTGTAAATTATTCTTCGGTATGAAGGTAACTCATCCTCACTTAGTGAAATCTTCAAGAAATAAAAGACCATAGCCATCCTTAGTGGCCTCAATGATTACAAACAATATATTGGTCAAGGCTAAATACAGAGATCAGACTTCCATCTAAATTGAATTCATACATGGTGTGTGCAGGCCTGACAAAGACAGAAGAAGGCCTCTTACTGCTTTGGAGGTGGAAGTTGCCTCTTGGGCCCCTTTGCGGCTCCACACTTTATGTTTAATGTTATGCCTGAACCGGAGTCTGTGGCCAGCTATAATGGGGTTAAATGGATCCACGATTTCTAAACATGAGATCTGCTTTAATTTAAGGGATCCAGCAGAAGTGTGAAACCAAATGCACATGGGAGGATTGTAGGTGGTACTTTATGACTTTACTACTTTTACTTGATTAATGGTTTGCTACGTGTGCGGTCCTAGGATACAGGCAACAAAAAGCGAAATATCCCGATATGTGCTGCCTGAGGACAAAGAGGAAATGCTGATATAAACTTGGATACTAAAAGACAGTATATGTAGTGTAGCTAAGAGAGGTAAAATACTTGGCAATATTTTAACAACTTTAGTTTTTGAGTTTTAATCTACTCAAAAATCATGGTTTTCAATCTACTCAAAAATAATGGCTTTCCTAAAAGGGTTTCATCTAACTGCAGTAGCAAATTATGAAATGTCTGTAAATAAATAAAAAAGTGAATAGTGTCACAGATTGAAAACAGAGGAAATATTTAAAATGTCAATGAATTGTTAAATATACCATAGAATACAACTTATGTGATATAAAATAAATTGTGTCAAGAAAGCTTAAAAAAGGCATCGCTGAACACTTGTACGATATAATGAATAAAACTACAGGGGTGTCAGGTGCAGCAAAACATTTTATTGCTAAACACAATCAAAATACTGATGGTTTTTGCTTTTAAACAATAGAACGTACAAATAAGCCATATAGTAATGGCAATTGGACCAAGAGATTGCAATGCAGTGGATACTTAATACAAGGAGATCACTTTGCCTAAATTAATAATAATAATCTTTATTTTTATATAGCGCTAACAGATTCCGCAGCGCTTTACAGTTTTGCACACATTATCGTCGCTGTCCCTGATGGGGCTCACAATCTAGATTCCCTATCAGTATGTTTTTGGAGTGTGGGAGGAAACCGGAGTACCCGGAGGAAACCCACGCAAACACGGGGAGAACATACAAACTCCTTGCAGATGTTGTCCTAGGTGGGATTCGAACCCAGGACTCCAGCGCTGCAAGGCTGCAGTGCTATCTACTGAGCCTAAATTGAAGGAAATGTGTGCTATACATTAATTAGTGATAAATCGCTTTAAATCTTTTAATTTTTGTTTTAGATATCTGCATGTATGATACAGATCTAACAGTAGTTCCATACAAAACGGAACAGGGAGAGTTATAAACAGATAAGGAAATGGATTGTCCATAGCTTCTCATCAAACTGTGTGCCTGATCTAGTTTGGTATTATATGACTATTATAAGGGAGCAAAGTCCTCCAAAAGCATAAACCTATAAGAACTATTTGGTCATGTGCTGAAGTGTGGACATAAAGAAGTAAGAATATGTCAGTGGAGATGCTGTATTAGTTCTTTCTCTATTGGAGTAAACTTTGATAAGACTGGATAATTTTAAGACATTCTAGTCTAACAGTTGATACATTTGGCACATTTTAAGACCGACTAAACTACGTTTGGACCATCTAAGAATTAGTTTTGACAAATATGAGCCACTTTTTTTCATAGACTTGAAGTAGAGGCACAGAGCATGAATACAAGAAGAAATTAGCTTGGGCAAAGTGTTATTAGGACTGAAATGCCACATTTCAGAAGGTGAATATAGTTTTGAATATCTCATAGTGATATTACTTTTACTTTTATTCTGGATAAAAGTTATACATATTTAAACATAACCTTCTAAATAAAATTACATATAAAAAGGGTTGCTTTTATTGCAGACACTTCTAAATTCCATTGTAGCATCGTCCACCTGTAAAGTGAGTTTTCCAGGGTGATTACATTCAGCCGAAACTGCGGATTTTAGCGAGATCAAATAACCACCTAGTGTGATATGAACGGATCTAGCAGGATAATTTCCATCACCCCAATGCTTTCATTTTTTCTGGCAGTGATTTTATCACCATTCAAAACATAGGATCGCTTTCATGTGTATCCGGAAGTCTAGCTGTCGCAGCAATCTGAAGTGTATCTTACATATAACAAACTTATCAATGGCTGTTTCTTACATATTTGTATTACTAGAAACTGTATCTACTTACTTTAGCTACAGTTGTTTTCTAGCACAACGAGAGAACTGAAAAATATCCTGAACTATTGCTTTACTCTTTAAAGAGACTGTTCAAAACTATAATATAGATGACTTCTCCTTTTGGCAATTAAATGAACGCTTATTCCCAATTATAAAACTGTGAATATGCAATATACCACCCAAAGAGCGAGCTAAATATTAATTAATTGGGAGATCAGATATTTTATTGCCAGTGTACAAATGATTGATATGGACAGCATACCAACTGATGTAATAGGGGAATGTGCCTCCAACAACATGACATAAAGGGACAGAATAATCGGAATAGTGATTATTTTATTCCCATTGGTTTTTGATCCCCCATGTAAACAGGCCAGTAAATGAGGACAAGTCAAATTGTGTCTTATTAATGGGTCAAGACCCGAGGCCAGTCCATTTAAGTGGGCCATCAGAATAGGGCATCAGTATGTGTCAGGAGTCTAACTCCCACAATTTATCGCCCTAATTAGATGAATGTAGTGACTTTGTCACGCCATAGAACACAGCGTTCCCTTCATTGTACATATGACTATAACACTAAGTGAATCTGCTCCCTGGTGCCAATTTACTTAAGGAGAACCTACTGCTAGGTACAAATGCTAGGTACAATTATACTAGGGTATATAATTGTGAGGAAGCTATACAGTGGCTTGCAAAATTACTCCCCAATTGGCATTTTTTTTTTCGAGTTTTGTTACCTCACAGCCTAGAATTTCAGTTTTTTTTTGGCGGTTTACATCAGTTCATGTAAAGAACACGCCTACAACTGTGAACATTTGGTTTTCTTTTTTCTGTGAAGCAAACAAATAGGTCAAAATAACTAAAAACTTCAGTGTGTATAACTTTACCAACTAAAGTCAGTAATTTGTAGAGCCTCCTTTTGCGGCAATTACAGTTGCAAATCGCTTTGGATAAGTCTCTATGAGCTTTCCACATCTTGCCACTGGGATTTTTGCCCATTCCTCAAGGCAAAACTACTCCAGCTCCTTCAAGTTAGATGGTTTCCTCTGGTGAACAGCAATCTTCAAGTCTAACAACAGATTTTCAATTGGTTTAAGGTCTGGGCTTTGACTAGGCCCCTTCAAAACAATTACACATTTCCTCTTTCCTCAGCCTTCTTTTTTATTCAAGTGCTGCTTTAGCAGTATGCTCATTGTCTTTTTGGAAGGTAAACCTCCATCCCATCAAATCACTGACAAACAGGTTTTATTCAAGAATATTCCTGCATTTCTCATCATCTATCTTCTCCTTGACTTGGACCATTTTCCCTGTCCCTGCTTTAGAAAAGCATCCCCACAGCATGATGTTGCTACCACCCTGTTTCACTGTGGGAATGGTGTTCTTGGTGTGGTGAGCTGTGTTGGTTTGGCACCAGACGTAGCGTTTACCTAACATTTGGGGAGTTTCCCACGTGTCTTTTGGCAAACTCAAAATGAGCCTAAAAATGTGTCTGTGTTAGTAAAGGCTTTTTGCTGTCCACTCTTCCATAAAGGCCACCTCTATGGCTTATAGGATCTGTGTGATGTCGAGATCATGTGATCAATCACATTATGGAAGAGTCACATGGTCTGGGCTTAAATGGCTGACTGCCACAGCTTTCACGGTTCAGTGTGGGCCTGGATAGTGAGAACTCCAGGAAAGTGTGTGCTAAATCTGAACCGTGGATATTGTGCTTGTGAGCGGGCTGATCCCCACTAGGAACAGGACTGTGTTTCTTTGTTTTGCTGTTTCACCCAGAGGGCCGTGTTTATTTTTCCAGCTTGGTTTATGCTGTCTTCAATAAACCAAGTATTTTCTTAAAGAGACAGTGTTCAGCTGAGTGAGCCGCTCTACCACAATATGTTATGAGATAATCACCCCATGAAAGCTGCCATTTTGGGACTAGCTGTTCAGCCTGCTGTATGCTCATGAAATGCCCACAGTTTTCAGGCTGGTTTGCAGTCAGAGACATGGCAAAGGCCTACAGAGCAAAATACAGCATTCATATACACTGCTCAAAAAAATAAGAGGAACATTCAAATAACACATCCTAGATCTGAATAAATGAAATATTCTCATTGAATACTTTGTTCTGTACAAAGTTGAATGTGCTGACAGCAAAATCACACAAAAATTATAAATGGAAATCAAATGTATTAACCAATGGAGGCCTGGATTTGGAGTCACACACAAAATCAAAGTGCAATGCAATGTCCTTAAAACAAGTCAAAATATAGTGTGTGGCCTCAAATTGCCTGTATGACCTCCCTGTGCCTGTATGACCTCCCTACAACGCCTGGGCATGCTCCTGATGAGGCGGCAGATGGTCTCCTGAGGGATCTCCTCCCAGACCTGGACTAAAGCATCCGCAAACTTCTGGACAGTCTGTGGTGCAATGTGACATTGGTGGATGGAGTGAGACATGATGTCCCAGATGTGCTCAATCGGATTCAGGTGTGGGGAATGGGCGGGCCAGTCCATAGCTTCAATGCCTTCATCTTGAAGGAACTGCTGACACACTCCAGCCTCATGAGGTCTGGCATTGTCCTGCATTAAGAGGAACCCAGGGCCAACCGCACCAGCATATGGTCTCAGAAGGGGTCTGAGGATCTCACCTCGGTACCTAATGGCAGTCAGGCTACCTCTGGTGAGCACATGGAGGGCTCTGCGGCCCTCCAAAGAAATGCCACCCCACACCAAGACTGACCCACTGCCAAACCAGTCACACTGAAGGATGTTGCAGGCAGCAGATCGCAATCCACGGTGTCTCCAGACTCTGCCACGTCTGTCACATGTGCTCAGTGTGAACCTGCTTTCATCTGTGAAGAGCACAGGGTGCCAGAGGCAAATTTGCCAATCCTGGTGCTCTGTGGCAAATGCCAAGCGTCCTGCACAGTGTTGGGATGTGAGCATAACCCCCATCTGTGGACGTTGGGCACTCAGACCATCCTCATAGAGTCGGTTTCTAACCATTTGTGCAGACACATGCACATTTGTAGCCTGCTGGAGGTCATTTTGCAGGGCTCTGGCAGTGCTCCTCCTGTTCCTCCTTTCAGGCGGAGGTAGCGGTCCTGCTGCTGGGTTGTTGCCCTCCTACAGCCCCCTCCACGTGTCCTGGTGTATTGGCCTGTCTCCTGGTAGCGCCTCCAGCCTCTGGACACTAAGCTGACTGACACAGCAAACCTTCTTGCCACAGCTCGCATTGATGTGCCATCGTGGATGAGCTGCACTACCTGAGCCACTTGTGTGGGTTGTAGAGTCCGTCTCATGCTACCACGAGTGTGAAAGCACAACCAACATTCAAAAGTGACCAAAATATCAGCCAGAAAGCATTGATACTGAGATGTGGTCTGTGGGCCCCACCTGCAGAACCACTCCTTTATTGAGTCTGTCTTGATAATTGCCAATAATTTCCATCTGTTGTCTATTCCATTTACACAACACCATGTGAAATTGATTGTCAATCAGTGTTGCTTCCTAAGTGGACAGTTTGATTTCACAGAAGTTTGATTTACTTGGAGTTATATTCTGTTAAAGTGTTCCATTTATTTCTTTGAGCAGTGTATTATGTATATATAATTTGGTGCATCTCCATCTTCATCATGACTGACATTCAAAAATCCTGTCCTAAATGGGGGCATCATGTTTGACATTGGCAGACAGAGACTATACTATAATAGCTTCTTTAGCAGCTGACTTGATTATGATTAGCCTGCGGCTTTTATATGGTTTTATAAGGATAATCGCATCTATTATAAGGAATAAATGGTGCTGTTTAATAGTGCAGGAAACTGATGAAGAGCAATTAGCATCAGAGTGGTAGAGGGAATCCCTCAGAGAATGCCTCTACAAGTCCAGGGTTGAGTGCTCAACAAATTAGCAAAGTAGTGACTCAGCCCCTTTCCTCTAGATGTGACACTGCTTAAGGCCTCTTTCACACATCGGTTTTTTGACTTCAGGCTTGATCCGGCGTGTTGTTAAAAAAACGGATCCGGTACAGGATGCGTTTTTTTTAGCATTGACTTTCATTAGCGCCGGATAGCGCCTGATGTAGTTGCGTTGCATCCGGTTTTGTCCGGATCCGGCGGAAATGTACATTCCGGCGGCCGGACAAAATGGTCACTGCAACGTTTTGGGTTTTTTTCCGGAGCCGCCTGATAGTGCCTGAAGCGGTGCATCAGGCGGCTGGAAATAATACAAGTGTATGGAACCGGACCAGTCTTTTGTGCAATCCGTCAAAAGACTGATCCGGATTCTGGAAACCAAGGTCTCTCTCTCTCTCGACATGCGTACCTGCATTTTCTGCTCCAAAACTTCTTTTTCCGGGTTCAAAAGTTCAGGTGGATCCAGCAAAAAAAAATGATCCGTTGCATCAGTTTTTTCATTTCAGCGCCGGATGCGTCCCTTCAGGTATTCGACGGATTATGCCTGACACAAAAAAACGGATGTATGAAAGAGGCCTTAGTGTACCAGGGTTGTAAAGAGCTTTCACCAAATATAGGATTAGAACGAAACATTGTGTCTACAAATTGAGATTCTGATTGGGCTTTTATCCTATGTCATATTGGAAGACTCGTTAAAGGGTTGATTGTGACTTGTAGGATCACTACTTCCAACAAGTGGCACTATAGAGTTCAAGTCCTCTTTCTCTCTGAAGAGACAATTTGCAGGATTAGACAAGTAACAGTGCCAACAAGGGTGCACATTGATTTCAAGCATTACTACTGATGAATGTTCAACACTCATCAGATCAGCCAACAGTACAACAGTCAGTCTGCACTCTTGTGACTATCCTATCACCTTAAGCCCCCGTCACACTAAGCGAGGTCGCTAGCGAGATCGCTGCTGAGTCACAAGTTTTGTGACGCAACAGCAATCTCAGCAGCGATCTCGCTTAGTTTGACACATACCAGCGATCAGGCCCCTGCTGTGAGATCGCTGGTCGTGTCAGAAATGCCTGGACCTTTCTTTGGTCATTGAGATCCCGCTGGGTAGCATTCATCGGTGTGTTTGACACCTTTTACCAATGATCTCGCTAGCGACTCAGCACTGAGACACATAGGAGACACATCGTTACACAGGTCGCTGATCGTTGCTGCGCCGCTGGAAAGATCGGACTGTTTGGCATATCACCAGCGACCACAAAGCGACGCAGCAACGATCCCTGCCAGGTCGTATCGTTGTCGGGATCGCTGTTGCGTCGCTAAGTGTGACAGTACCCTAAGTGTTGCCTACAATTACTGGTAGAGATAAGTGCTGATGATACCAAAGGTAAAAGACAGACCGACTATTGAGCTGCTTGTTAATTTGCTGAGTGTTCTCCGCTGGACTAGTAGAGGCATTCCCTCCACTACTTTTTGCGCTAAGAGAAGTTAGTTTCTTGCACTAGGACGCAGCACCACTTATCAGCAGCTCTCAGTACATACAGTATTTATACATTGCCAGCCAGGGCACAGACAAAACTTTTACACTTCTGATATTAAGCACTTATCGCTGGACTGGTATAGAATCCCTTACGGAATCCCTCTACTAGTCCTGCTCTAAGCGTTCATCAGTAGTATAGCAATTTGTCTGTGCCATGGCTGGCTATATTGATACTGTATGTGCTAAGCGCTGCTGTGTTACTGCTGAAGATCAGCAGCACCCTCAGAGAATCCCTCTCCAGTGCGGGCGCTGCTAATCTTTACTAGTAAGCAGTGCATGTGATAACTGTTATTTCTGATGGTCGCTTGTTCAGCGCTGGACTGGTTGAGGGATTCCAACCCAGTCTGTGCCCTGGCCTGTAATAGGGGAGCAACTCACTTTCCTTGATGCTATGCATCAATGGAAAGTGATATAGGCAGGGGGAGGATCATGGGGTAACTCCCTGGAGATGACTTTAGCTTTCAGCACAATTTTTGAGACATAATTTTTTGTTAGAAAATTAGGAGGGTATAAGTGTTAAACATTGATCAGCAATAGCTCAATTTTCCAACAAAATTTACAAAACCATTTTTCAGGGACCACATCACATTTGAAATGACTTTGAAGGGTCTATATGACATAAAATACCCAAACATGACACCATTCTAAAAACTGCACCCTTCAAGGGGTTCAAAACCACATTCAAGAAGTTTATTAACCCTTCAGGTGCTTCATAGGAATTAAAGGATTGTGGAAGGAAAAAAATTAATATTTAACCTTTTTTTCCACAAAAATTTTGCTTTAGCCCTACATTATTTTACTTTCACAAGAATAACAGGAAAAATGGACCCCAAAAACAGTTTTCAATTTTTTCATGTGTGGGGAAAACTGCTGTTTGGGCACACAGCAGGGCTCAGAAGGTAAGGAGCATGGTTTGACTTTATGAATGGAAAAATGGCTGTAATTGATAGCAGATGCCATATTGCATTTGGAGAGCCCCTGATGTGCCTAAACAGTGGAAACCGCCCATAAGTGACCCTATTTTGGAAACTACACCCCTTAAGGATTTTATTGAGGGGTATAGTGAGAATTTTTAACCCAAAGGTAAAACACAGAACTTGATATTAGGTCGTCATATTGCATATGTCGTCATTTATGTTGAGCGCAAGTGCTCGCTACTCGAGTTTGCATCAGGGTGCCATGTTATGCACCAAGCGTCGCGGATGCTCGAGTAGCCCTGATGCAAACTTGAGCTCTTACTGGGTGCTGGCTGGCAGATCTTGGCAGGAGCACTGCATATGTGCCTACCATTGTTTTCAGGAAGAGGAGGCAGAGGGCCGGGGATGGAGCTAAAGGGATCGGGGGGGACTTGGGGACCTCATTTCTCTATCTTCTTACATGTATATCATGTGAGAAGAGAGAGGAATGTTTTAATAGCTGGCACACTTTTTTTTAGGAGATTGGCATTATTCATTGAAAAACTATCACGTGATCCCACCTTGGGACTGGAAAAACCAGCCTTGATCATGTTCTGCAATGTCTCAGCTACCCCGCTGGGAAGCGCTATAACGTTATTCCTGACTGCCGTTTTAAGACTGCAATGAGAGAATAAGGCCCCTTAAGTGCAGCCATTTTAATTCATATCGGCGGTTGTTAAGGGGGTTAAGAGGTTTTCTGGGATTACTATTTTATGTAACCTTGAATGCATGGAAACATGTCAGAACACACATGTCTCTCCTCTACTTTGTATGGAGAAGTCACCCATATGATGCCAGCAGGTCTACTTGATAAAGTGATCATATTACAAAAACTACCATATTTTTAGTACTATAAGATGCACTTTTTGCTCAAATTTTTTTTGGGGAAATGGGGGTGCGTCTCATAGTCAGAATATACTTACAAATGCTGTGGTGGCGCTCTGTGCTGGGGTGCGTGGCTCCAGCGGCATTTTGTCAAAGCCCTAAGTCCCCCGCAGACTTGTATATTTACCATCAATAATAGGTTGGGTCTCACAGGAATTAACAAAACAAATCCTCATTGCAGAAAGGCCTCCAAGTGACCATCAAAAGAGAAAAGGTGTAGTATGAAGAATCGTGAAAGTACATTTGTTGATTGAATTTCTGATTAAACTACAAAGGAATTTAGCAAACAGTCAAAGTGACAAAAGCAAGACATAGATCCCAGGGCTCAATTTCTTTAGGTATACATACACAAAAACTGCTGTCCAAAGCCAGCATAGGGTAACAACAATGAATCAAAAATTGCCAAAAGGCTAATAATCCCTAACTAAACACCATAAAATATACCGTATTTTGCGGACTATAAGACGCACTTTTTTCCCCCAAAATTTTTAGGGAAAATGGGCGTGCGTCTTATAGTCGCAACATACCTAAAAATCCGGTGGCGGCGGTCCCAATTCATCCTCCCTGTGCGGTGGTGGTGTCGGGGCAGCAGCGGGCCTCTGTGCAGCGTGGGGGCTCCGTCGGCGTTTCGTCCCAGCCGGAAAGCCCCCCGCAGCTGCGACGCGGTGGCCCCTCCGGTGGCGGTCCCAATTCATCCTCCCTGTGTGGTGGTGGTGTCGGGGCAGCAGCGTCCGGAAAGAAGTCCTCCGGAAAGATGGCCGCGGCTTGCTGAAGTTCAGATCTCGCCAACGAGATCTCTTCCCGAGATCTCGTCTCCCGAGATCTCGTTGGCGAGATTTGAACTTCAGCAAGTGGCGGCCATCTTTCCGGAGGACTTCTTTAAGGATGGCACCGCGTCGCAGCTGCGGGGGCTTTCCGGCAGGGACTAAACGCTGACGGAGCCCCCCACGCTGCACAGAGGCCCGCTGCTGCCCCGACACCACCACCGCACAGGGAGGATGAATTGGGACCGCCACCGGAGGGGCCACCGTGTCGCAGCTGCGGGGGGCTTTCCGACTGGGACGAAACGCCGGCGGAGCCCCCCACGCTGCACAGAGGCCCGCTGCTGCCCCGACACCACCACCGCACAGGGAGGATGAATTGGGACCGCCACCGGAGGGGCCACCGCGTCGCAGCTGCAGGGGGCTTTCCCCCTGGGACGAAACGCCGGCGGAGCCCCCAACGCTGCACAGAGCCCCGCTGCTGCCCCGACACCACCACCGGCACCGCAGGGAAGCTGCATTGGGAGTATATGGCCACCCTGGCCACCCCACAGTGCCCAACCACCCCACAGAACACAGCCACCCCACATAACACAGCCACCCCACAGAGCACCACTACCGCACCAAACGACCCAGTGACCACTCCTCTAGCTGGTAAGCTAAATTCGGACTGTAAGACGGACCCCGTCCGGTGCGTCTTATAGTCCGAAAAATACGGTAACTATCAATCAAACTACTAAAGGAAAATATTAAAATTGTTAAAACGCGCATAGGTCAGTTTGGTATAGAAAGGACACGGTATACTATTAATTGGACTCTAAAAAGTGCTCATTGTCCTAATATTATTCATTGTCCTGAAAAATATTTAGAATTGAGAGTCCTCAGTGGTTGATACCTTTTAATGGCTAACTGAAAAGATGGTAACAAATTGCAAGCTTTCGAGACTACTCAGGTCTCTTCATCAGGACTAATACAAAATCTGAAGAATCACATATTTATACACAACACAGCACAGAAACAATGCAATAAATAAAACAAGTGACGTGAAGCAGAACTGTCATTATGGGAGATAGAGATGAACATAAATATTGGAACAGTTCATAGATAAGGAGTGTGAAAGTTTTATTGCCCTCTGATTGGGGTCTGGTATTGTGTTGTTATGCCCCCAGAAGGTCTGAAGAGCAAATTCCTTAATTGATGTAAAAAGACATATATCCATGCGACACATTCATTCCTGCACCGAGTGTGTCAAAGGTTGACATGAGTTTATATTCCCAGACCTTTCTGTCTCTCTGAGACTTAAAGTTAGCTTTTAATACAAGTAATTTCATGTCCATCATGCTATGACCGGGGATACAAAAGTGTTTGGCCACAGGTAGATCCATTCTTTTTTCTCTTATTGTTCTCAGTTATTTTAAAAAAACTACAGTATTTTTCGGACCATAAGACGCACTTTTTTCCCCCCAAAATTTGGGGGAAAATGGGGGTGCGTCTTATGGTCCCAACATACCTAAAAATCCGGTAGTGGCGGCGGTCCCGGTGGCGGCGGCAGCCTTCCTGTGGTGTCTGGCCAGCAGCGGGCTCTGTGCTGCGTGGGGCTGTGTTCTGTGGGTCGCTGTGCTCTGTGGGGTGGCTGTGCAATATATGGTACTCACATCCCATAGCGGTGGTCCCAATGCAGCCTCCTGTGCCCTGTGGTGTCTGGCCAGCAGCGGGGCTCTGTGCTGCGTGGGGGGCTCCGCCGGCATTTCCCTCTTAGCCGGACAGCCCCCCGCAGCTCCGCTGCTGCGGCCTCCTGATAGATGCCTCTGGTGGCGGTCCCGACGAAGTCTTCCGTGCGGTGGTGCCGGGGCAGCAGCCGGCTCTGTGCTGCGGGGGAGCTCCGCCGGCATTTCAGTCTTAGCCGGAAAGCCCCCCGCAGCTCCGCTCCCTCCTGCAACTCGGTGGTGTCCTCAAACATGGCCGCCAGGGGCCTCCGGTAAGATGGCCGCCGAATCTCAATCAAGTCTCGGCAACGAGATCTCTTCTCCCGAGATCTCAGGACAAGATCTCAGGACAAGATCTCGGGAGACTTCGTCGGGACCGCCACCGGAGGCCCCTGGCGGCCATCTATCAGGAGGTCGCAGCAGCGGAGCTGCGGGGGGCTGTCCGGCTAAGAGGGAAATGCCGGCGGAGCCCCCCACGCAGCACAGAGCCCCGCTGCTGGCCAGACACCACAGGGCACAGGAGGCTGCATTGGGACCACCGCTATGGGATGTGAGTACCATATATTGCACAGCCACCCCACAGAGCACAGCGACCCCACAGAACACAGCCACCCCACACAGCACAGCCACCCCACACAGCACAGCCACCCCACAGAGCACCCCTGCAACACAGAGCACTTCAGACTGTAAGACGGACCCCCATTTGACACATTATTTTTTTTTCCCTATTTTCCTTCTGAAAATTTGGGGTGCGTCTTATGGTCCGGTGCGTCTTATAGTCCGAAAAATACGGTAATCAGTACTAACAGGTGATTATTCCTGATCACTTTATTGGTGTGAAGTAGTTCAATTCATAAGGACTGTTTTTTCAACTAATGAGCAGAACTGAAAACATTTCCGCATAAGTAAAATATCAACCACAAGAGTTATGATTTTTGTTGTTAAGCAATTGGTCATTTACATTTACTAATTAATGATGTGTTCATCAAAATCTAATCAACATTAGTTGCTGGAATAAGATTATTACACACTTTTAAATACAAAATGACTGCAATAATATCCATATGTTCAATGGGGGAGATTTTATGAAGTTCTGTTTTGCTTGAGTTTATGTTGCCATTATTTGCTCCAAATTTAAGAAGGTGTTACAAAATGTTTAATATATGTGGTGAATCTATAAATATAACACTTTCTCTGAAAAGGTTTCTCCAGTTTTTATGTCATGCCCCTACTGGAGTGTGAATTGTGACCTTTCTAAAAGCTGTAATTCATAAATCTGGCATACATCCACTTTTAAAAGTGGCAAGAGCAGTGTCAAATCACAAATGTACAGTACCGACCAAAAGTTTGGACACACCTTCGCATTCAAAGATTCTTCTGTATTTTCATGACTATGAAAATTGTAGAATCACACTGAAGGCATCAAAACTATGAATTAACACATGTGGATTTATACATTACACTTTACAAAAAAGTGTGAAACAACTGAAAATATGTCTTAAATTCTAGGTTCTTCAAAGTAGCCACCTTTTGCTTTGATTACTGCTTTGCACGCAGAGCAGGTGAACGGATGGACTCTACATGCCTGGTTCCCACCGTGAAGCATGGAGGAGGTGGTGTGATGGTGTGGGGATGCTTTTCTGGTGACACCGTTGGGGATTTATTCAAAATTGAAGCGGTGAGCAGTCCAGCTCACCCCAAACCATCTCGATTGGGTTCAGGTCTGGTGACTGTGGAGGCCAGGTCATCTGGCGTAGCACCCCAACACTCTCCTTCTTGGTCAAAAAGCCCTTGCACAGCCTGGAGGTGTGTTTGGGGTCATTGTCCTGTTGAAAAATAAATGATGGTCCAACTAAACGCAAACCGGATGGAATAGCATGCTGTTGCAAGATGCTGTGGTAGCCATGCTGGTTAAGTATGCCTTCAATTTTGAATAAACCCCCAACAGTGTCACCAGCAAAGCACCCCCACACCATCACACCTCTTCCTCCATGCTTCACGGTGGGAACCAGGCATGTAGAGTCCATCCGTTAACCTTTTCTGCGTGCAAAGCAGTAATCAAAGCAAAAGGTGGCTACTTTGAAGATCCTAGAATATAAGACATATTTTCAGTTGTTTCACACTTTTTTGTTACGTGTAATGTTTAATTCCACATGTGTTAATTCATAGTTTTGATGCCTTCAGTGTGATTCTACAATTTTCATAGTCATGAAAATACAGAAAAATCATTGAATGAGAAGGTGTGTCCAAACTTTTGGTCTGTACTGTATGTGAAAAACAACATGTAACAAAAGTTATGACTTTCTGAATAAATGCATTTCTTAAACCCTCCTCCAATGTTTTTTTTTTTTTAAAAGTAACAATATATGTCATATACCCATTATATTTCCCAATGTAGATTTTACAGACTCTTCTTTTACAAAATGTAACTCGAACTAGGTTTAGGTTATCAACAACATCATACAGAACAAGGTACCCATGGCAGATAAGCCCCAAACTGCAAAGTGCTCCTGAAATATTCATGTGGCATGGTCTTGAAAAAGCTGCCTGACAAAATGGTTCGACTGTAATTGAGCTGCTGGAATACCTAGTTCAATTTTCTATCATCATTGGAAACTGTCAGACATTAGATTGAACTATCTAACAAAGACAAAATTAAGAAAGAGGTAGTTCGGTCATGTCTAGTGTTGAGCGATACTCTCCGATATCTAAAAATATCGTATCGGAATGGTATCGCCGATATCACTAAATATCGTCGATATCCGATTCCGATTCCGGAAGTCCCATGTAAGTCTATGGGAACAAAATATCGCAACAAAAAAAACTCTTTCTTTCGTTGTAAACACAAAATATACACACATAGAATACATATATATATATATATATATACACATGTCATTGTGACATATATATTATTATACATATATTTATAGTTTATACACTTCTACATAGTAAAATAGACTCTGATTCAATTGCCGGGTAAAGCCGTGGACATACCCCATAGAAGTCGACGGGCTCGGTGCCGAGTACCCCCAAAACCTCTGGCTCTGTGCGACTCAACTTGGGCGTCACGAACAGGATTCTGTAGCTCGCTATAAGCGAGTCCTGTGTGCCTGAATTGAACTGGTTTTGTGCTTGAGAATTGCTAAAATCATCAGAGAATGTATTTGCCATTTTTCCGCCATATCTGCGTCACGACGAGGCACTGGTGAAGAAGAAGGGCGTGCTCTTCGTGGGGGTACACTCACTCAGTGGCGCGAAAACGATGGCCGACTACTGTAAATGGTACTGCAATGTAAGATCGTGCCCCACAGCTCTTCAGTTCCGCCTCCTCAGTGTGCGGAAACTAACACGAAGGTCCCGCCTCCCTACAAAAGAGGGGCCCTCTCCAGATGCTAATGACACATGTGACTTGGCAGAGATGGCTAATGGACACGAGCAGAAGTGTGAAGGGATGGAGCAGTCAGAGCTCTCCCCCCACGGAAGCGACCCGATCGCCACGGAACCACCGTTGGGCACCCGGCCTGGAAACCCTACTACGCTGCAAGAAGCGGTAGATACCCTAAGAGGCCTGGCCAGGCACCGGGAGGAGGTCGCCAGGATGGAAGCCAGCTGGCGTGCCCTAAAACTAAACTTGGAGCGGCGCCAATCCCTCTTACCTGAAGTGTCTGTACCGGAAGGTGAGGCACCCGTTCTAGTAGAGGAGTCCGTGCGGGCATCCCAGCCCTTGCAATGTGATCCGGTTGACGTTGTCGCAGTGGAGGCACCCGTTCCTGCAAAAAACTGCACCGGCAGCACCCCAGATCCCGCTGTCTGCCCCCGTCGCTGAGACAGAAGAAGCGACACCCGTCCTCATGGAGGAGGCCGCGCAGGCACCAGAGGTCTACCTGTCTGTACCGGAGCCCCGACTGTCATCTGTTCCAGAGCCGGCTGCTTCCTCCGCAGGTGAGCGCCGCCAGGACTGGGGCGCCAGGAGAGCTGCCGCAAACCGGACATCCTAAGCTGCAGTTTGATTTTGGAGACATGGAGCTGCTGGTGGAGGAGAATTACAACCGGCGTCAGGAGGAAGAGTGGAGACGTTGGGAGCGGGAAGCAGAGCGACAAAGGGAGCAGCGAGAATCCCAAAAGCTTCGGCAACGTAACCTGGAGAAGGACCGGGCAGATAAGGACCGGATGAGAAAAGATAAAGGAACCCTGAGGGAGCCGCGGCGTAAGGGTGCAGTACGGAACTTTAAATTGAAAGGTGGTTGGGGCTTCATCCAGGAGCCTGGACTTTATTTAGAAGTTTTTGTGACCCGGCGGGACGTGGAGACTCACCTCCCAGAAGGACACCCGGGGAGGGACCTGTTGCCAGGAGACTTGGTGACTTACACCCGACACTGGGGTTACAATGGATGGTACGCCCTAAATGTTACCAGGTGCGACCCCTACTCCCAGAGTGTCAGGAACCTGTGAGACCCTCGGAGCCTTCAGCCTCCCACATCCAGGCCTCTGCACAAGTGCCCACCCTACGCCGTAAATCTCCCCAGCCTCCCTCAGTGGTCTCCTCAGCAGCCCCAGCTATGGACATGATAACTATAGCTGGCCCGTACCCGGCGCCTGTTAGGCCCCCTGGGGTTCGTTCAGTCCGGGACATAGGGCTCCAGACCCAGAGGGAGATGAAAGAGGTGGCCACACAGACATAGATAGCGGGTCACGACTTGACTGTACAGGCCACACGACGTCATCAGGTCCTGGTGGTCCTTGGTGTCTCGGATGTTTGGCAAGCATCAGAAGAGTACCAGGTGGTACCTGGAACACCCCTGCCAAAGAATTATAAATAACCCGGACAGGGTCCCTGTATGTAAATAGTTAAATTTTTGATGTACCCGGACGGGTGAATGTTCATAAAAAAGTTTTTTAATTTAATAAAAAAAAAAAAAACACAGTTTTCATTACTTTTATTACAGTCTCATCCTGCGACGCCATCGATCTCCTGTAAAAAAATGAAAAAAAAAAACAGCAGTATACCACCTGTCCGACGCAGTCCATAGTAACGAGTGTCCCACGACGATCCAGCTCTGCTACATCAGAATGACAGGCAGAGCCTGTCATCCCGGCGCAGCACAGCTGATTACCTGATTTCCGGCGGTGACATCATCGGACTGGTTTACGGCCGGGATTACCCTGCAGTCACTGCAGTTATCGCGAAAAACTGCATGTGACCGCCAGGGAGAAGATAATGGCGGCCATCAAGCAGTCCAGGACGTGACCGCCGGAGATCTTCTGCCAGGTAAGTGCCGCTGACTCCTGACAGACCCGACCGACGGACACTCACAGTGACAGTGACAAATCCGATTCCGGTATCCGATATGACGAAAATATCGGTACTCGGAATCGAAAGCCCGATACAGCTAATATCGGCCGATACCCGATATTTGCAGTATCGTATCGCTCAACACTAGTCATGTCATAGAACACTTGCCTATAATATCTACAGTAAGATAAAACAAAACCTTGACACTTACAGCATGTCATTACTATCATGACTTGCCTGAGAATGTAGTTTGCACCACCATTTTATAATCTGTAATTCTCAAAGTCTCATGCATACCACTGCATTTTGGATCTGCGTTGTACAGCCTGTAGTGCAGCAGGGCTGGTGTAGTGTGATAGACAGGCAGTGACCACTGGAAAGTTCAAAAAACAAATGTCTTTTAATGTCAAAAGAAAACTTACAACTGGAACGCAGCTGGGAAAACAAGACCGTCTGCAACAGAGACCGGTTGCCATGGGCGACTGCATCGCCGTGTATGCTGCGGGTGCCAGGCCTTTTGGCTCACCTTGGCTCTGTGTTGATTCACACAGGCTGAGCGCTGCAGAGCCTCCTGCTCTGCATGCTTGTAAACCAGAACTGACACACCCAACCCTCTGCTGCAGGTTTTGTTTTTTTTTTTTTACAAGGAACCTGTGGCCTTAGGCCAATAGGAAGCGGACTGCCCCACTACCACACTGTAATTCACTTAAAAAATAAAAGCCCATAGCAGGTTTTATTAAATCTGCCTTGGACAAATAGCTTGCCCAAGACAAACACTTACTTTTATTTTGCATTGCAATCACAACTATGCCTGTGATTGCAATGCACTCCCGCGGCCTCAATACGCTTCTGTACGCATTCTGGGGGACACATATCGACCCTCACATATAACACCGGTCACTGACTCACAAGCCACATACAGACCATACAGTAACAACACGTGTCTCAAATTTAATGTGGGGCATTATGGTACCAGAAGTTGTTCTGGTGAAGTATCTTCCTTAGCTTCTGAGGTGGAGGGTTAGGAGATTTAGAGGCAGAACAGAAACAGGTGTCCATGATTAAATTGAAATTGTGATATGTACAAAAAGCGCACGTAAGCAGGGACGTGTCAATCCAGAGAAGTGGGCGGGGAGAAGCCACTTGGGATCCGCCTGTCTGACTAGTCTTATGTGCGTCTCAGTCCCCAACAGCTTTTAAGGTATGTTTTTCTCTGACACACCACAGTATGTCAGAGTCAGATATGAAGTACCTGGCAGAGATAATACAGCCAGTGCCAGATGCATGCTGCCCATAGACTGGGCAGCAAGTATCAGCTCTCAGGTTCACTTTAAGGTATGCCAAAATGTAAGGAGAGAGAATAAGCATTATTTGATTTTTTTTTCATAACCAGTGGAAAATTAATTTAAAGACCAAAGACGGTAAGCTAGGTATCATCATTTTAAGAACAAGTGACACTTTTTAATCACTGTTATTTGAAAAGTCAATTATGCTTTAATTAGAAATCACCATAAAAAAGCTGCCAATCACTCAGGGCACTGTAAAAGCCAACTCTTCCTGCAAGCTGTGCCAAAACTGCTTTTCTTAACGCATTTATCTATTTGTCCAAGTGCTAACAATATAAATGACCTATTTGAAACAGCATTAACCATCTTTAATTTTACATTAACTTTTCAAACTGCCATTTTAATCTGTGCTCTGTCCCCATGTGTTCTTTTTGAGCTGGAATGTAGTCCCTTCATTTGCTGGAAATTTTATATATTGGAAGAGATACTCAGTCTAAAACATGATTTATTTTTGCAGAAGGAAATTATTTTTGCAGTTGGAAATTATTTATCTACAATTTTATGAGTATTTTTATCATTAATTAACCCTGGGTCAGGCATACCTCTGGCACTCCCAAGTTCAGGTGCAGTGCGCCTGACAGGCACAGGTTAGAAGCCTGCCTATAATATCTAATTATCTCAATTTCTGGGCTCTAAAAGTAATCAGTGACCTTCATATGGATGCATTAAAAGATAGTACACAAAATCAGTTAATATCCATACACGTAATAAAACAAAAAGTACCCAAATTTCACAACTTCCGCAAAATGGCCTCCAGTTTTCAGGATATAACTATTACTAAACACTAAAATCAGGAAATAAACGTAAAAGTTCAGCAGAGGAAACACATCAGCAGACAGAAAAGCAAGGTTGGCAAATCACATCATATCAGAGATTATTATTATGTGTTCGGGCACTTTTCTAAGAAAACCCTCTTAATTTGCAAGAAAACCCTACTTATTTCTATGAAATATCCACAAAACTCTGCCTTATTCATTCATAAAATAAGCAAAATAAACAATTGTGATGAAAACACCCCAGAAAGTACGAACCTTTAAAAGTGAGAACTTTCAGGTGCAATGAGCCTGAGAAGCCATGGAGGTCACACCTGCTCTCCTCAAGAATGGTGGTAAAACTGAATTTCAAGCAGCACCTAAAGATAGGATGGTACTGGGAGGGGCAAGATCCCTTGCCACCTTTTAGAGGGGGAAACAAAAATGTGTGAGCTGCGCTTGACACAGAACAGAGTTAAAAGAGTTTGGCAGAGCTTATAAAATAGAGGGAAATAAAGAAAGATTGAAATCTCAGACAAATAAGAGGCTGATTCTTTAGCTCTAGATTTGCCTTTAGAACATTATCCCTAAAAGCTGGTGGAACATTCAGGTGTTTTATTGCATCAATGTTACTTTTGTATAGAAACATGTTTGTGAAGTTATATGAGATTTATACATTACATACGAGACACGGCTAATAGAGGGGGCCACTAATAGAAGACTTGTTACTATGACATTTATAAACCCTAATAGAGCATATACTTATGGGCAACCCAATAAAAAAAAAGATGTGCAGTGGTAGCAAGCTCCTTGTACAATGGTTACTAGGCTTTTTTATTTGGCTAGCCCCTATGTTTGACCTTTCCATGTTTCATTGCATGAATCACAATAAATTTATTCACATCTTTTTGTAACATTAAGCAGAAAAATCCCATTCAAAATCTCTAAAGGTTTGTCCAGCAAAAAATAGTGTTTTGGATGTGCTTCAGTCTGAAAATTATAATACCCTAGCAGCTCACCTGCAGCTTTTATATTGGAGAGAACTTTTTCCCCTCTGCCTGTGTAGGCACTGTGATCAGTGATGTGTATGTAGGGGCTGACTGCCCCAGATCAATAGCTAAGCAAGCATGCTCCTCAGGGATGATTCAGAAACAGGCAGGGGCTGGATTAGTCATTGATCTGTGATAGAAAACCAGCACGTTATTGATCACGGCAAATCCAAGAAGGTTGAAAGAAAGTCTCTCCTGACTCACCTGGTGGCAGCTGAAAGTTATTCTTAAGTTATGTATTGGGCAGAACATTTCCTTTGCTTTGGGGTGTTGGTACTCCTCTTTGAGTGAACTTTGATATTGAAAAGCTTTGTGCTTCAGCCACTGTGCTGAGCTTCAGCCACTGTGACACATTAATGGACAGATAAGGGTATGCCACACTAAACAATATCGCTAACGGGATCGCTAAAAAACGTCACTATTTAGCGATCCCGTTAGCGATATTGTTCAGTGCGGCAGCTTCCAGCGACGAGCTTCCTGCTGTGATCTCGCTCGTCGCTGGAATCGCTCCGGACCCTATTTCATCGCTGGCGCTCCCGCTGGGTAAGTATCTAATCGCTGTGTGGCACCTTTTCTTAGCGATTTAGCGGTACTTTTGTACCGCTAAAGTCGTTAAGAAGATCGCTAACGGCGATAGCGTCGTTAACTATATCGCTAAATGCGGCAGCATTTAGCGATATAGAAACAATCCCGCTAGCGATCTCATTAGTATGCAACGCTAACGAGATCGCTAGCGGGATCGAGTAGTGTGGCAGTACCTTTAGTGTCTGATCTCAAGTCAACACTTTTATCACTATATTTACATATCAAATAAACCACAAGCATGTGGTTCAAGTAAGCAATGGATAAGAAAACTGCTCTGGAAACTGCCTATGATGGGTGAGGGCTGGAGATTGCGATTTTGTAGGATGGGTAGAGGGCTGACGGGAATCTAAGGAGTTAACTCCTCAGCCTGGAATGTAGTTACTGTGCAGGCTGGGTCAGGCTGTGGTGGCCAATCTCCTTGGCAACAAACTATACACTATGTAAAATAAAAGCTCTTAAAGCAGGAGAATGACAGCAGATAGAAAATGCAAGTAAGTTGGAAACTTGCTTATTTTTTATGCTGTCTGACTATTCCAATTTCATAACAGGAAAATACCAGGTCTTGAACTTCAAAATTTCCGAACTTGGGAGACCATTATATAGTTCAGATTTGCTAAACCTTAATGAGTATGGCGTTCTTAATGCTGAAATCTGACAATGCAAAGCTCACTGGAAAAACAGAAATCCAGCACAATTTTGATTGTATGCTACTGGAAAATGCAGCCTCAGAGACTTAAAATGCAGTTAAGCATAGTATTTGTACAGATATTCAGCTTTTCATATACAATGAAACTGGAAGGTTGTAAGAATTTAGCATAAAAGTGAAGTTTTCACTATTTATGGAAAATCAAGTACAACAGGAAAAATACTAGAAATAATATAACATTTTTCTTCCTTGTCTGCTAGTGGAGTTGCCAAATGTTTGTATTTTCTCTGCCCATTCACTCAGCAAGGTACACTTCAGTAAATTGTTTTATGTTTTCTATACAAACCTTTGATCTTGTTGACAGTTTAGTTGTATTAGTGAGAGTGCTCTGGTTAATCCTTAGCTTAACTCATTCTGTGTGGCACAGTCAGAGGCCTTTTCCAACCATAATCTGTCAGCTGAGACTAAACCTTAAGGTACTGCCACACTAAACAATCCCGCTAGCGATCTCGTTAGCGTTGCATACTAATGAGATCGCTAGCGGGATTGTTTCTATATCGCTAAATGCTGCCGCATTTAGCGATATAGTTAACGACGCTATCGCCGTTAGCGATCTTCTTAACGACTTTAGCGGTACAAAAGTACCGCTAAATCGCTAAGAAAAGGTGCCACACAGCGATTAGATACTTACCCAGCGGGAGCGCCAGCGATGAAATAGGGTCCGGAGCGATTCCAGCGACGAGCGAGATCACAGCAGGAAGCTCGTCGCTGGAAGCTGCCGCACTGAACAATATCGCTAACGGGATCGCTAAATAGTGACGTTTTTTAGCGATCCCGTTAGCGATATTGTTTAGTGTGGCATACCCTTTAATCAAACAGGCAAAGAGATGCTAAAGGGTATGCCACACTAAACAACATCGCTAACGGGATCGCTAAAAAACGTCACTATTTAGCAATCCCGTTAGCGATGTTGTTGTGTGCGGCATGCAGCAACGACGTGGCCCCTGCTGTGATCTCGTCCGTCGTCCTGATCGTTCCGGACCCTATTCTGATCGTCGGCGTCCCGCTGGGTAAGTATAGATCGCTGAGTGTGGCACCTTTTTTAGCGATTTAGCGGTACTTTTGTACCGCTAAAGTCGTTAAGATCGCTAACCGCGACAGCGTCCTTAACGACATCGCTAAATGTGGCCGACACTAGCGATTTTGTAAACGATCCCGCTAGCGATCTCATTAGTATGCGACGCTAACGAGATCGTTAGCGGGATCGTGTAGTGTGGCAGTACCTTAAGAGTACAGCAACAAGCTGCAGAAGGGCATCCTAGGGCCTTATTATTGTTTAAGGATTGTTTATTTAGAATTGTATCTAAGAATTGGGAAAATCTTATTAAATATTTAAACTTTTCTTAGAAAATTATTTATATTCACTTAAATGGAAAACGTTGCATGGAGAGAGGATTGCATAAAGTAGGTTAGTAGTGTGTAGGTAGAAAAATATTTAGAATTGAGAGTCCTCAGTGGTTGATACCTTTTAATGGCTAACTGAAAAGATGGTAACAAATTGCAAGCTTTCGAGACTACTCAGGTCTCTTCATTAGGCTAGACTAATACAAAATCTGAAGAATCACATATTTATACACCCCACAGCACAGAAACAATGCAATAGGTAAGACAAGTGACGGGAAGCAGAACTGTCATTATGGGAGATAGAGATGAGCATAAATATTGGAACAGTTCATTGATAAGGAGTGTAAAAGTTATATTGCCCTCTGATTGGGGTCTGGTTCTGTGTTGTGTGATGCCCCCAGAAGGTCTGAAGAGCAAATTCCTTAATTGATGTAAAAAGACATAAATCCAAGCGACACATTCATTCCTGCTCTGAGTGTGTCAAAGGTCGTCATGAGTTTATATTCCCAAACCATTCAGTCTCTCTCAGATTTAAAGTTAGCTTTTAATACAATTTCATGTCCACCATGCTATTACCGGGGATACAAAAGTGTTTGGCCACAGGTAGATCCATTCTTTTTTCTCTTATTGTGTGGCGATGAGAATTCATCCTTGTTCTCAGGTTTTGGTATGTGTGTGGGCAAGGCTTTTTGACATAATTATTGCCTCAATTTAATGCAAACATTAGGACTCACATGGTAAATGGATGCCTGTAACGTTTTATTTTTAACTTGTTTTTTCTAAATTTATTACTGTATACCTTTCTATGGAATAGCATTAGTCTACTACACCAATCCATACCTTTCTTTCCAGTATGCCAACATACGCTGGCCAGACTAAGGCCAAAAATACACTATTGTGGCTTATGTTTGAATTATCTAAGCCTGTGAACAAGTTTAGCATGGGATGTGAAAATATTCTTATAAAATAGGATTTTGAAGGAAAAAATCTATGGTCATAGCCAAAAGTTCTGGTTTTCACCCATTTTGCAGCTTTAGTGTTTTTCGGTCTTTGAGGCTATGTGCCCACGTACCGGATATCGCCGTGCTTTAGATGCAGAATTTTTTCACTGCGTTCTATTGAATGCAGGTAAACTCACATATGTTCACTGAAACGTACAGATTTACCACGTTCAATACCTTCTATGGATGTAATTTCTCTTGAGGAGACTAGAGTCTCTGCAAGAGAAATTGAAATGCTGCAGTCTTGAAAGATGTGCCGCATGTATTTCCGTGGGTGATCCGCAGGTACACAGAGTCGCATAGTGGACATGAGATTTCTAAATATCCCATCCAGTATGCTGTAACATTTGGCTGCTGCAAGTTTGATGCTGCATAAATATGCAGCGTAAAACTCTCAGCAATTTCTGAATGTGGGAACATAGCCTGAGTCAGGTTTCTGTTTGATTACTGAAGTACAATTATCAGCATTTCATACATTTCTACACTTTAATTGACAAATACATTAAGTTTATGTAAAGATTCAATATTTCCAACTCTGAAACCTATTTCTCCAGACTTCCGCTGTTCGTCCCGGCAGCTGAATATCAGCTTCTGGGCCAGACCCTAACCGATGACCGCCCCTTCTTGTCTCATCAGTGATTGGAACTTATCAAAATTTCTGTACTTTTATTTGTCCACACACTTTGAGTATTAACCACAGGTTCTTGATGGAACAAATCTGGGAAGTTTCCGGACCATGGACACAAAGTTTCAATGTTTTGCTCAGCAAGCCAGTTTAATTTATCACTTTTGCCTTGTAATGTGGTGACTTAACTTTATAGATAATACAGGAATTGGACTGTAGAAGATGAGGGTAAAGTTGTTTTCTTAGATGAAGACCTTCAGAGAGTATGGATCATTTGGAAGAATGATTTTCCAGAGAAGAACAGGTGAGCACTACCATGAGCCCTGTGTCATACTATTGGTAAAGCCTATTGAGATCATTCATGTGTGAGGTTGATTTTCATCCATGGAGAGAGCTCACTCACAATTTTGCCCAACAGCACTGCATGAATAAAGAATCATATCTAAACATCCTCCAATAGCAACTTCTCTCAATGATCCAAGGGCAATGTGGTGATGATGCTTTTTCTAACATGGTGGAGACCGTGTCACAAAGCAAAAGTGAAAACTAAGTGGTTCAGTGAATAGAACAATGAAATTTTGGGTCCATGGTTGTAAAACTCACCAGATAAGAATCTCCAACCATAAAAAGTGGATGGACAAACAAAAACATGGAAACTTTGAAAAACTCCAAACGCTGATGAAACAAGAATGGGCGGTAATTAGAAATGAGCGAGCAATAAAATGCTTGGGTGATCGTTGCTTGAACCGAGCAATTCCTAATAATCACATGCTCGTTTCTAATAACAAGTGTAATGGGAGTCAATGGGAAAGCCAAGCTTTTTTTCTGGCAGACCCTACAAAGAAGACTTGGGGCAGTGAAAATGTTCAAATGGATGGGAAATGTCCTGAATGGAAGAAAAATAGCATTTGAAAAAACCCCTGGAAGCATCTGGACTCCCAGATTGCTGCTGAATAGAGATGAGCGAACTTTTCAAGGTTTGGTTTCACCGAATGGACCTCCATTCGCTAAACGGTTAGACAAACGTATCCAAACCTGATTAGATTCAATGGGAGGCAAAACCAAACGTATCGACAACACCTTACAGGGTGACAAATAGTTAAAATTAGAGGCAGACACCAAGAAAAGTGGGATCATTTGAACCATAGTAGAAATTTGAAAATGGCACAGCAGAAGTCAGCCATAGGCCATGCATGACCTATAAGGCTCTTGCCCGGTATTTACAGCTTGGAATTGAAGTTTCAATGAGGACCTGATGGTTAAGGGAGCGATGTAAGCCTTCTTAGCTGGAAGACCTCACACCTCATGCAACACCTCCATTTTTGTTTTCTTTATTCCAGCCACACTCAGATGGCACAAACATCAGTTTTATAGATTACTATTGATATAAAAATGTAAGGAAAGTAACACAGGTAGTTGACTAAAAGTAAGTGCAGGCCTGCTTGTTTGAGAGACCTACTTACGCCAATAGAGTGTAGAAACAGTATAATAGGTCTCAGACATACCTTCCACCACAGGCAAACCACCTGATGGTGACCCAACTTGGAGTCTCCACATTTCAAAAAATTGTTTGTAACATCAGCAGCAACAGCAACATAGAAGACACCACAAATATGGCATAGACTGAAATAACACGAGATCAATAAAGGACACTAAAAATGACACCATCACCTAATCTGCACAATCTGCGACTGGGGTGCAAAAATGATAGGAGATTCATGACTTGTTCATTTTAATAAAAGTTAAGCGGTCTACACTTTGAAGGAACATTCAGATGCGATAATCCTTAAGGACACCATCAGCACACATTCTGAGAGAACACTGGCTGCCAGTCATGACCAAACCTTCAAGGTATGACAGGCGAGCTCAGGCCACTCTTCCATTTTTGAAGACTAAAATTTAAAAGGGTCCAAATCTCCACTGATGTTATTGATATTGAGCTCCAGATAGTCCGGCACCATGCTCTCCAGTCGTTCATAATGTGACAGACTTGTACTCTGTTCTACTGGTGCACGGGCTGGTTTAAAAGATGTGTTAAACAACTCACAGAAATTGTTTCTGCCACTCACACTGCTGGTGCTAATATTTTGGTGTTGACGCCTTGAGGTTGTGTGCCTCACTGCGGTCTTGGGGAAAACCACTCTTAAGACTGTCTACAAGCGTGTTTCAATACGTCATCATGCACACGTCCCTATCCAGGTAGGGAAGCATCTAGCTAAATTTACTCTTAGGCCGGGATCACACATGCAAGGAATACGGCCAAGTCTCGCATGTTAATACCCGTCACTGCCTCCGGCCTTGGGAGCGGAGAGTACGGCCGCATAGCAATACATGGAGCCCCACGCTCCGCTCCCGAGGCCGCTGGCAGTGCCGGATATTAACATGCGAGACTCGGTCGTATTCATCAAATGTGTGATCCGGCCTTATATTCTGAATCTAACAGAGTGGCAACCCATTAGTCAGCATTATTTCTAACGCTAACTCGGGCATTGTACTGAAGAAAGTGCAGAAAGAAGACGCTCATGTGTCACGCGCTTTCATGAGGTCCAAGTCCATGCTGTGTTGGTGGTGGGGTTACACTCAAGGTTGCTTCCTCCGTCCCCTCCTGCCAACCATGGAAAACAGAGAGCGCATCATTATCCTCTACATCTCTTGACTGTTACAACAAAGAACCAATTGATGACCAACAAGCTAATATAAGAATACAAATTTTATTAGAACCTTATTAAAATTCACACATCAAATATTGAGAAAAAGATGGGGATAAGGAAAACACATCTGCACATTGCACATGTTTTCCTTATCCCCATCTTTTTCCCAATATTTGGTGTGTGAATTTTAATAAGGTTATAATAAAATTTGTATTCTTATATTAGCTTGTTGGTCATCAATTGGTTCTTTGTTGTTGTAGTTTAAAGATGATAAGCTGTGCTATCCATATGGACACATGTAGAGTGCTATAATTTGTGTATACCATGTGTCCGTGTCATACTGTATATATTTATCTCTTGACTGTTGCACGCCCATAACCTTGTCCTCCTCCATTTGATCCTCGGCTCCTGCATCTTCATTAACAGTTTGACTGGTGCCATGAACCCCCTTGATTGCTGTAAGCCACCCTCCCATGGCACCCGCCTGTGAGACGACAATCCATAAATTTGAGATATTGTTATCTTTTCCGCATCCTTTCTGCTTCCAACTCTTCCTCTGGGACCATCATCACCTCCTCACGCAGACTATTCAAAGTGTGCTCCAGCATGTAAATGACCAGAATAGTGATGCTAATGACGGCATCATCAGCGCTAACCATCTTAGTAGCCATTTCAAAACTGTGCAGAAGGGTGCAGAGGTACTTCACCTGTGCCCACTCTGCAAGCGTGATTTGCACCAAGTCCAGACTGCGTTGGCTATACAAAAGGACACACTTCACCAGGGCTGGTCGCTGCTGCCACAGACGCTGAAGCATGTGTAGAGTGGAATTTCACTAAGACGGAACATCACTAATCAAATAGTTAACAGGTAGGCTGAAATACCTTTGAATCGATGCAAGTCAATGACCTGTGGAGTGCAATCGGTGGAAGTGATCACACATCAATCGTGCTTTCTGCAGCAGCACATCCAAGCAGGGATAGTGGCAGAGAATTTGCTGTGACCCATGAAAGGCACGTGTGAGGTTTTCACGGCGTAGGGCCACCACCAGGTTTGCACAGTTATCGCACACGGCTTTCCCTAACTACAGGTTTGGTGAAGACAGCCATTGATCTAACTTGGCCTGGATACCTGTCCACAACTCTTGAGCTGTGTGACTGTGATCTCCAAGGCATATTAATTTAAATGCTGCCTGATTGTGTTGAGCCATGGCTGAGCAGTATGATGGTGGGGAGATTCTATCTGACTTTTGGAAAACATGTCTGATTAAGGAAGAGGTTGAGGGCACAGGTGGGGGCCCTAGAGGAGGTTAAGGAGGCAGAAGCAGTGGAGGAACTGTTAGATACAGAGGTTTGTCCCGCAAGCCTTGAGGATTGAAAGACCTGTCAAGCAGCTCCTTGACAGCCTGCCCCCAACAGCCACCAGAGTCACTCAGTGCCCAGTCATCAAGATTTAATGCCCCTGCCATGTTTGCTCGTCCAGGTGTCAGTGGTGAAATGCACCTTGGCATAGATTTTTTTCAGGGACAGGTAATGTTAGCAACATGCTGGTGTAGCGCAGACACAGCTTTCTTTGAGAAGTAATGGTGACTGGGCAACTGGTACTGGGGACTGTGATGGCTATCAACTTTCAGAAAACATTTGTATCCACCAGGCGGAAAGTCAGCATTTCTGTGGCTAACGGATTGGAGACCGTGGAGTTCAACCTCTTAGCTTTGCCATGTATAGGAGGAAACATTCTTTTATGTGCAGGCGAAAATGCTATGGTGGATTGAGAAAGATGTGTTGTGCTAGGTGACACAAAAGCAGCAGTCATGTCTTCTTCAGTAACAGCTGACAGTCTCTCACTCACCCCGACTGTGTGGTGGGAAATATTTTTAGTTTCTACGGCCGGAGACCTGTGTGTGAACACTTGGAATCGTGATGGAGAAGGATGCAGTAGATGGGGTTGATGGGATGGACGGTGGTTGGCGAGGGTCACTAGTCTACATTTTAGCACAATGAGATTCCCATACTAAAGCATGTTGATCACTCGTGTGTCAGTTCACACATGTAGTTGTCATATTATTGCAATTTTTGCCTCTACTGAGGTTTTTTTTGCAAATTTGATAGATAACGTGTGTTGGGTCATCCTTTGCTGTCTCAAAATAATGCCCAGGCACTAAAACCCTTGCCGCCCCTGTGAACTGCACATTCGCAACCGGTGCGGGCCACAGGCAGAGTTGGGGCTGAGGATACAGTGTTTGTCGTGGTTGCGTCACTTAGTGTCTCTCTGGGAAGCCGCAATGTAAACTTCCCATCTTCCTCCTCCTCCATCTCCTCTGCTGAGCTACTTAGCTGCATACTTCTGGGTTCACACCAATTGGGACCTACAACCTCAATATTTTCTCTGTTCTCACACTCCTCACCCTGAGAGTCACCCTCCTCCTCTTCCTGCCCCGACACCGCAGCACACTCTGCGTGCCCCTCTGGTATCTGAGTCTCATCAGGATAACCTCCTCTCTTGGTGGTTAACGTCTGATGAAGAGGGTCTGGATTCTGCTCGGAATCTACTTCATCAGGCTCTGGATCCAATATGTAAAAATTGTGGGCACTGGAGCAGATGCTTTCATCCTCTGAATTCCATGGGCATCAGGGGTCTGTTCTGAAGAATCACAGAATCCAATGTGTGAACAGTTCTTCAGAATGGCCCATCTGAGGTTCCCCACAGTCAGTTGGGTGTTCGGAAATTTTTGATGAAGGGGGAAACAAGGGTGATTGGCGTGCCACCTCTGAGGATTGTACTGTGTGTGATGTTAAGCTGGAGGAAGAGGAGGAGGGGCCATTTGTGCTTGCCATCCACTGGAGCACATGCTCTTTCTCAGCCTCATCTACAAGGCGTACCGCTGTGTGGCTGCCAAAGAAAGGGAGTCGAGTAGATCGGTCAGTAACAGATGTCAGTGGTCATTGGTTAGGACAAGACGGTAATTTGTTCTGTTGAACTTTCATTCATATTAACACTAGTGATGAGAGAGTATGCTCGTTGCTCGGATGGTCTCCGAGTATTTGGAAGTGCTCGGAGATTTAGTTTCTGTTGCGGCAGCTGCATGATTTGCGTCTGCTTGACAGCCTGAATACATGGGGATTGCCTGTTTGTTCGGGAATTCCCACATGTATTCAGGCTGTCAAATAGCCGCTGATCATGCAACTACGGCAACAGAAACTAAATCTCCGAGCACTTCCAAAAACTTGGAGTCCACCAGAGCAACAAGTATACTGGCTCATCACTAATTAACAACTAACCCACATGCAGATCGAAAACCAAGCCTATTCCCCTTCCACCATGACTTCGCTTTTTCCCACTCATGTTCTAAGTAGCCTTCCTCTCTTGTACCCTGCTGTTTCATAACCTAAAGGTACTGCCACACTAAACAATCCCGCTAGCGATCACAATAACGACGCATACTAATGCGATCGCTAGCGGGATTGTTTCTATATCGCTAAATGCTGCCGCATTTAGCGATATAGTTAACGACGCTATCGCCGTTAGCGATCTTCTTAACGACTTTAGCGGTACAAAAGTACCGCTAAATCGCTAAGAAAAGGTGCCACACAGCGATTAGATACTTACCCAGCGGGAGCGCCGACGAGAAAATAGGGTCCGGAACGATTCCAGCGACGAGCGAGATCACAGCAGGAAGCTCGTCGCTGGAAGCTGCCGCACTGAACAACATCGCTAACAGGATCGCTAAATAGTGACGTTTTTTTAGCGATCCCGTTAGCGATATTGTTTAGTGTGGCATACCCTTTAGGCTCACAGCTGTCAGTCTTCTGTCACTAAATGAACAATAACTATTTATTTTCTTAGATAGTGTGACTGAAAAACACTGTGATGCCTAATGAATTTTAAGTGGAAATCTGACTTTCTGATTTGCCACTGAAACACAGTTTTAGCACAAACGATTTGGAGTAGCTAATAAGGCCTCTGTGGCTGCACCTTTATATTAGGCATAATGATTTTTACATGGAAATCTGGCCTTCTGATTTGCCACTGAAACACAGTGTTAGCACAAACGATTTGTAGTAGCCTAATTTGTTACCATCTTTTCAGTTAGCCATTAAAAGGTATCAACCACTGAGGACTCTCAAGTCTAAATATTTTTCTATCTACTGGCTAACACGGTACGAAGATACACATCTTTCCTAGTAGCCTACAGGAATTCCAGAGACTGCCATACAGTTTTTGCACAATCTACTTCGATTCTGGAAGATCGATTTCACAGGATAAGCTCACTTTCAGCACCAGCACTAGTGCAGGAGTGACCTCTCTGCACTGTGACACTGAGTAAATGGCGCCTGCAAAACAAGACATCCGCATTTTTATATCCAGGGACATGTGCCTTAAGAAACCAATCACAGAAGACCTTGAGTCAGGACGTTGTGGATTGTTTCTGTGCCCTGATTGATTGTCGGAATCAACACACACAAAGTGAAGAAAAAAAAAGCGTGCCCTGCTGCTGTAACCGCTTTACATGCTCCCCTGACCTAGATACACCCCCTCCCCTCATCAAACTCGTCCCCCACTAATCATACGGCACCACTATCATAGCCAAAGTAATAACAAAAGCATTAGTCGAAACGCGATGACTTACCGAACTGTGACCGACTTTTGCTGACTTGGAGTGAAAATGCTGGGGAAAGCGAAAATCTGAATGTGCTATATTCATGCCAAATTTGAGATTGGTGAACGTTTTCAAAACACGTTCGCTCATCTCTACTGCTGAGAACAATGGTGTCACACTTTTACACCACTTTAATGAGTGACAATAGAATATTTCAAACCGACGAGAATTTTTTTCATGTAAAATGACTTGTATATAAGGCAAGATGTGTATCTTCGTACCGTGTTAGCCAGTAGATAGAAAAATATTTATATTCAAGTCTAAATATTTTTCTTGTATATAAGGCAAAATTTTAAAAAAAAAAATATAAGTAAACCAAAATGGATTTATTTAATTAAAAAATAGGAAATTTCAGTGAAATTTATGAAAGCAAGAACTGCCAAAAATAAGTAACTCAGATACACCCTAGACCAGGGGTCTCAAACTCGCGGCCCGCGGGCCAACTGCGGCCCTCGGGACACAAGTTTGCGGCCCCCACCTCATGGGCCCTCGGTATATACTTTGCGGCCCTCGGCTGGGATCTCACATGCGAGAAACACCGCATGTGAAATCCCAGTCACTCGTAGTACCGGTCATTAAGGTCATGAATATGGACGCCACTCCTCTCATAGGCGTGCCGCCCATATTCATAAGCTTAATGAGCGGTACTACAGAAAGATGGCGGCGCCAGGCATACTCACCTCATCTCCTGATGCTGCCAACGCCCACGCTTCCTGTCTCTGACACAGAGAGCAGCGCCGCTGAATGACGTCATCATTCAGCGCCTGCTCTGTCAGAGCGAGGAAGCGCAGGCACCGGCGGTGATGCTGCGGACAGGTGAGAGGTGGTGTGTGTGTGTGGACAGGTGAGAGGTGGTGTGTGTGTGTATACAGGTGAGAGGTGTGTGTGTGTGTGTGGACAGGTGAGAGGTGATGTTTGTGTGTGTGTGTGTGTGTGTGTGTGTGGACAGGTGAGAGGTGGTGTATGTGTGTGTGTGTGTAGGAGAGTGATGGGGAAAAGCAATGATGGCAGTAATGGGGAAAAGCAATGATGGCAGTAATGGGGAAAAGCAATGGGGAAAACAGTGATGGGAAAAGCAATGATGGAGTAATGGGGAAAAGCAATGATGGCAGTAATGGGGAAAAGCAATGGGGAAAAGCAATGATGTCAGTAATGGGGAAAAGCAATGGGGAAAATCAATGATGGCAGTAATGGGGAAAAGCAATGGGAAAACAGTGATGGGAAAAGCAATGATGGGAGTAATGGGGAAAAGCAATGGCAAAAGCAATGATGTGAGTGATGGGGAAAAGCAATGATGGGATGATGAGGAAAAGCAATGATGGGAGTGATGGGAAAAAGCAATGGGGGGAATGAGCGCTGGGGGAGGATGAACGCTGGGGAGGATGAGCGCTGGGGGAGGATGAGCGCTGGGGGAGAATGAGCTCTGGGGAGAATGAGCGCTGGGGAGGATGAGCGCTGGGGAGGATGAGCGCAGGGGAGGATGAGCGCTGGGGAGGATGAGCGTTGGGGAGGATGAGCACCGAGGAGGATGAGCGCTGGGGGAGAATGAGCGCTGGGGGGAATGACTTCTTGCTGTTAACCAGTTAATGTTTACTTGTCCACCACACTGCAGTGTCAAAAGAGGAAGACAGCGAGACAGGCAGCAACATCACATCAGAGAGTCTTGACCTCGAAACAGAAAATCCTCAGATCCTGGTATTGTAACATAATATTAAAGATAATATTTATTCATTGATATTGCGCTATTAACTCCACAGCACTATACATACATCATCAACACTGTCCACATTGGGACATTTGATAACATTGGAATGTTTTTGGAAGAGCTTTTCTTGTGGAAAACCTGATGCGGCCCAGCCTCACCCAGATTCTACCTCCAGCGGCCCCCGGGTAAATTGAGTTTGAGACCCCTGCCCTAGACCATAAAGGCTATGCACTTTTGGAGGTCATATACCAACGAAATGTACACCAGACCACGGAATAGTCTATATGTGAGTAATATAATACCGATAAGGATATGTGCACACGTTGAGTACAATTTCTGCAACATTTCTTGCATTTCTTTGCAGGAAAAACATGCGTTTTTGGCATATATACATACACACGTATATATGTATCTACAGGTGCTTCTCACAAAATTAGAATAACATCAAAAAGTTAATTTATTTCAGTTCTTCAATGCAAAAAGTGAAACTCGTAATATATAGAGTAATACATACAGGGGCTTCTCGCAAAATTAGAATATCATCAAAAAATTAATTTCAGTACAAAATAGAGTCACTACAAACAGAGTGATCTATTTCAAGTGTTTATTTCTGTGAATGTTGATGATTATGGCTTTCAGCTTGACCATCTTTAAAAACATTTCCCTTTTTGTCAAAAATAGCCAGTCATCAGACCCTGGGAGCTGGGTTGATGTCATGAAATTGTCCAACACCTTTGACAGTATACCTCTGCCTCTGCTTTGTGTCTACCTGGCATTTACTCCTTGGTTGGACAAGGTAACTTGCCCCCTGCCACTTGCTTTGCCTGATAAGAATTTTCTCAACATATTTTCCACATTGACCTTTTGGTACAGCACCATTTTGCACCTCAGGAAGAAGAGTTGCTAAGTTCTCCTTGCAGCATAAGTCTAGCAGGGTGAACAACCAGTATTCTTTTTTGGCCAAGATAAATTTAACGCATGGATTGCAGGAAAGGCAGCAATACATAAAGTCGGCCATATGTGCCAAGCTCCATACAGCCAACAGTTCACTGTCTCCACCATGATGACGACTCTCCATCTCCTCCTCTCTCATCATTCCTGTCCTCAGCCCATCCATGTAGGAGAAACTAGACAAAAGGTTCTGTGGCCACTAGCCTCTGTTGAGCTATCCACCAGTTCTTGTTTCTCCTCCTCAGCATCTAACTTGCTCATTGTTACCCACATCTACAATGAGCAGATGAGATGAGGCTTGTGGGCATGTGCAGTGTGGAGCTCCAGCGTCTTGTGACATCGCACACCAGTCGGTGAGCTGGCACTTGCATGCACTGCTGCAGAATTACCAGCCGACTTAAAGAAATGGGAGCTAACACGGTGTACCTTGACCAGAAGCTGTGGCAAATCTGGGTGAACTAACAAGTTGAGCACATGTGCCAATCATGGTATGTGCGTGAGCTTGCAAAGCTTTACAGCCGCCACCAAGTTACGCCCATTATCACACACATCCATGCCTGGTTGGAGGTTCAGCGGCAAAAACCACAAAACAGTCTGGTCTGCTATACCTTTACGTAACTCTGCTATAGTGTGCGGTGTGTCTACTATACAAATTAACTTCAGCAGAGCCTGTTGCCGCTTCTCTGAGACAGTGCTGCAGAGATTCCAGCTGATGTGGATGACGTTGTAAGGTTCTTTGTCTCTGTTGACATGTTCCTTGAAACTCAGTTTTCCGTCGGCCATTTTGCTTTCTGTCTTTCTGCAGCTCTTGCCCTCAGTTAATATGGAGTTTCCAGTTTTCATGTTCCCGCCCTGATTCTTCCCTCTTGCTTCTTAAGCAGCCTCAGCTGAACAATCAGTGCTCCTGAATCAAGCCTCAGTCAGTCTGTGACCTGACTCCTGGAAGCCTTGGACTTGTACTCCAGCTATTCCCTACTGAGGAACCTTGGAACACTTTTGGACTCTGGAAACCTGCTGTTTGGTGAATCCATGTTTGCAGAGGAATTACGGTACAGAGAAGAGATCCTGAACCTGCTTTGGAGATTTATTGTAGTGCTTGAAGTTACTCTGGCCTGCTGTGTCTCCTGTCGCTGTTCCTGCAACTGTGTGAACTTTTCAGCATGCTTGTATGAAGTAATACAAGTCATTTCATTTCAACCTATGTCTCCTGTGTTTTCCTCGCACCCAAGCACAAGACGCTATAGGAACTGTACACTATACATGACAAGATTCAGGAGCCAATGTTTAGTGTCTGCTGGGTCTGGGAAAGCCGTGTCTGCTGTGACTGTGGATATCAGATGTCCGTTTAATACCTTATGTGATGACAGTGGTTGTGACTTCTCACAACCATTCCAGGTGAGCGCATTCCCTTAACCCCTTACTGCCATCGGACGTACTATCCCGTCCATGGTACCTGGGCCCGTATGACCGGGGACGGGATAGTACGTCTCGTGCGATCGGACGCGCTCCCGGGGGGAGCGCAACCGATCGCGGCCGGGTGTCAGCTGATTATCACAGCTGACACCCATGACTGTGTGTCAGGAGCGGTCACGGACCGCTCCCGGCACATTAACCCCTTGCACACCGCGATCAAACATGATCGCGGTGTACTGGGGGCACAGGGGAGGATCGCGCAGGGTGGGGGCTCCCTGCGCGCCCCCCTGAGACCCTCAGAGCAGCGCGATGTGATCGCGCTGTTCTGAGGGCTTCCTCCCTCCCAGGACCCGGATCCAAGATGGCGCCGGGGTCCTGGAGGGAGGCGGCTACCTCAGTGCCTGCCGAGAGCAGGCACTGAGTAGCCTGCTGCACTGCCTGAGCGATCGCTGGTGTGACAGAGTGCTGTGCACACTGTCACACCAGCGATCTGATAAAATACAGTGATGTCCCACCCTGTAAAAAAGTTAAAAAAATAAAAATAAACATGTTTTAAAAAAAAATCCAAAATAAATAAAAAAAAAAAAGATATATTCCCCAATAAATTCATTCTTCCTGTAAATAAAAAAAAACAAAGCAATAAAAGTACACATATTTGGTATCGCCGCGTCCGTAACGACTCCCCCTATAAAACTGTCCCACTAGTTAACCCCTTTAGTGAACCCCTTAAAAAAAAAAAAAAACGAAGCAAAAAATCAATGCTTTATCATCATACCGCCGAACAAAAAGTGGAATAACACGCGATCAAAAAGACCGATATAAAAAACATAGTACCGCTGAAAACGTCATCTTGTCCCGCAAAAAACGAGCCGTCATACAGCATCATCAGCGAAAAAATAAAAAAGTTATAGCTCGCAGAATAAAGCGATGCAAAAATAATTATTTTTTATATAAAATTGTTTTTATTCTATAAAAGCGCCAAAACATGAAAAAATGATATAAATGAGGTATCGCCATAATCGTACTGACCCGAAGAATAAAACTGCTTTATCAATTTTACCACACGCGGAACGGTATAAACGCTTCCCCCAAAAGAAATTCATGAATTGCTGATTTTTGTTCATTCTAACCTCCCAAAAATCGAAATAAAAAGCGATCAAAAAACGTCACGTGCTCAAAAATGGTACCAATAAAAACGTCAACTCGTCCCGCAAAAAATAAGACCTCACATGACTCTGTGGGCCAAAATATGCAAAAATTATAGCTCTCAAAATGTGATGATGCAAAAACTATTTTTGCAATAAAAGCGTCTTTTAGCGTGACAGCTGCCAATCATAAAAACCCGCTATAAATAGTAAATCAAACCCCCCTTTATCACCCCCTTAGTAAGGGAAAAATAATAAAATTAAAAAAAAGTATTTATTTCCATTTTCCCATTAGGGTTAGGGTTAGGGTTGCGGCTAAAGTTAGGGTTAGGGTTGGCGCTAAAGTTATGATTAGGGTTAGGGTTGGGATTAGGGGTGTGTTAGGGTTAGGTTTGTGGTTAGGGTTGGGACTAGGGTTAGGGGTGTGTTGGGGTTAGGGTTGGAGTTAGAATTGGGGGTTTCCGCTGTTTAGGCACATCAGGGGCTCTCCAAATGTGACATGGCGTCTGATCTCAATTCCAGCCAATTCTGCGTTGAAAAAGTCAAACGGTGCTCCTTCACTTCTCAGCTCTGCCATGCGTCCAAACAGTAGTTTATCCCCACATATGGGTATCAGCGTACTCTGGACCCCAAGAGTTATTGTGCAATTTGTCCTATATCTTCTGTTACCCTTGGGAAAATAAAAAACTGGGGGCGAAAATATCATTTTTGTACAAAAAAAATATTTTTTTTTGTTTTTTACGGCTGTACATTATAAACTTCTGTGAAGCACTTGGGGCTTCATAGCGCTCACCACACATCTAGATAAGTTCCTTGTGGGGTCTATTTTCCAAAATGGGGTCACTTGTTGGGGATTTCCACTGTTTAGGCGCATCAGGGGCTCTCCAAATGCGACATGACGCCCCCAGACCATTCCATCAAAGTCTGCAATCCAAAACGTCACTACTTCCCTTCCGAGCCCCAACGTGTACCCATACAGTAGTTTTCTCCCACATATTGGATATCAGCGTACTCAGGACAAATTGGACAACAACTTTTGGGGTCCAATTTCTCCTGTTACCCTTGTAAAAATAAAATATTGGGGCAAAAAAATCATTTTTGCAAAAAAAAAAAAAAGATTTTTTATTTTTACGGCTGTGCGTTATAAACTTCTGTGAAGCACTTCGGGGTTCAAAGTGCTCACCACACATCTAGACAAGTTCCTTGTGGGGTCTATTTTCCAAAATGGGGTCACTTGTGGGGGGTTTCCACTGTTTAGGCGCATCAGGGGCTCTCCAAAGGCGACATGACGCCCCCAGACCATTCCATCAAAGTCTGCAATCCAAAACGTCACTACTTCCCTTCGGAGCCCTGACGTGCGCCCATACAGTAGTTTTCTCCCACATATTGGGTATCAGCGTACTCAGGACAAATTGGACAACAACTTTTGGGGTCCAATTTCTCCTGTTACCCTTGTAAAAACAAAATATTGGGGCAAAAAAATCATTTTTGCAAAAAAAAAAAAAAAGATTTTTTATTTTTACGGCTGTGCGTTATAAACTTCTGTGAAGCACTTCGGGGTTCAAAGTGCTCACCACACATCTAGACAAGTTCCTTGTGGGGTCTATTTTCCAAAATGGGGTCATTGTGGGGGTTTCCACTGTTTAGGCGCATCAGGGGCTCTCCAAAGGCGACATGACGCCCCCAGACCATTCCATCAAAGTCTGCAATCCAAAACGTCACTACTTCCCTTCGGAGCCCTGACGTGCGCCCATACAGTAGTTTTCTCCCACATATTGGGTATCAGCGTACTCAGGACAAATTGGACAACAACTTTTGGGTTCGAATTTCTTCTGTTACCCTTGTGAAAATAAAATATTGGGGGCGAAAAAATCATTTTTGTAAAAAAAAAAAAGATTTTTTATTTTACGGCTGTACGTTATAAATTTTAGTGAAACACCTGGGGGTTAAAAGTTCTCACCACACATCTAGATAAGTTCCTTGAGGGGTCTAGTTTCCAAATGGTGTCATTTATGGGGGTTTCACTGTTTAGGCAGATCAGGAGCTCTCCAAACACGACATGGCGTCCAGCCAATTCTGCGTTGAAAAAGTCAGATGGCGCTCCTTCCCTTCCAAACTCTGCCATGCACCCAAACAGTGGTTTACCCCCACATATGGGGTATCAGCGCACTCAGGAAAAATTGCACAATAACTTTTGGAGTCTTGTTACCCTTGGAAAAATAAAAATTTGGGGTGAAAAGATCATTTTTGTGGAAAAAATATGATTTTTAAATTTTACGGCTCTACGTTATAAACTTGTGTGAAGCACTTGGGGGTTCAAATTGCTCACCAAAGATCTAGAAAAGTTCCTTAGGGGGTCTAGTTTCCCAAATGGGGTCATTTGTGGGGGGTTTCCACTGTTTAGGCACATCAGGGGCTCTCCAAATGCAACATGGCATCCAATCTCAATTCCAGCCAATTTTGGTTGGAAAAAGTCAAATGGTGCTCCTTCGATTCCGAGCTCTGCCGTGCGCCCAAACAGTGGTTCCCCCCCACATATGGGGTATCAAAGTACTCAGGACAAATTGGACAACAACTTATGTGGTCCAATTTCTCCTGTTACCCTTGGGAAAATAAAAAATAGTGACTAAAATATAATTTTTGTGGGAAAAAAATAGGATTTTTTATTTTCATGCCCGGGCATTATAAACTTGTGTGAAGCACTTGGGGGTTCAAAGTGCTCACCAAAGATCTAGATAAGTTCCTTAGGGGGTCTAGTTTCCAAAATGGGGTCACTTGTGGGGGGTTTCCACTGTTTAGGCTCATCTGGGGCACTGCAAACGGAACATGACCCCCATCGACGTCTGCATTCCAAAACGTTACTACTTCCTTTCCAAGCCCTGCCGTGCACCCAAACAGTTCCCCCCCCCCACATATGGGGTATCAGCGTACTCAGGACAAATTGGACAACAACTTTTGGGGTCCAATTTCCTTAGGAAAATTCAAAAATTTGGGACTAAAAAATCATTTTTGTGGAAAATTGTTTTTTTTTTTTTTTTCACACCCTGGCATTATAAGCTTTTGTGAAACACTTGGGGGTTCAAAGTGCTCACAACAGATCTAGATAAGTACCTTAGTGGGTCTAGTTTCCAAAATGGTGTCACTTGTGGGGGTTTCCACTGTTTAGGCGCATCAGGGGCTCTCCAAACACGACATGGCGTCCAATCTCAATTCCCGCCAATTTTAGTTTGAAAAAGTCAAACGGCGCTCCTTCCCTTACGAGCTCTGCCGTGTGCCCAAACAGTGGTTTTTCCCCACATATTGGGTATTGGCGTACTCAGGAGAAATTGCATAACAACCTTATCTGTCCATTTTCTCCTTTTACCCTTGTGAAAATAAAAAAAAAAGTTTGTAAAAGATCATTTTTGTGGCTAAAAAGTTAAATATTCATTTTTTCCTTCCACGTTGCTTTAGTTCCTGTGAAGCACCTGAAGGGTTAA